>OZ020190.1:96929634-97529634 GCA_963971165.1 Philopedon plagiatum
GCAAAAAAAATTGAAATTGCACTTGCGCAAAAACTAATAGTCCGACAGCACCTGCCTTGCGCACACTTAAAGTTGATATAATTATCTACTTCTGTGCCAAATTTCAGCTCTTAATCTTCATAAATGGAAAAGTTATGATTTTTTGAAAATTAAGCTCAATTTTCCCATTTTGCCGGATTTTCTTTGGTTCTAATCAACCGATCGGATCGCTCCACCTCTTATTTTCTTCGTAATTTAATTCTCTACAACTTTTCCATTTACGGAATTGAAATTCTTCGAGTAGTTATCGTTTTATAACAAAAAAAAAAAACGTTTTTTTGCACAAAAATGTTAATAACAAATTAAATAATGAGAGTTGCGAGTCGAAAACACATCAGAATATATCTACGGACTGTCTTTCAAATGATGGCACAGGTGGCTTTCTACTAGTCTTTTTTTCACACAAAAAGCTCTAATGATTGGCCTAAACAGCAACAGTGGATTCCTGACATTGGAATATTGAGATTTAGCTAGTTGGCATTAAAAATATATTTATACATGTTGAGAATTTGGTTTGGAATCTTTTAACAGAAATTTAGCAAGGTAATAAGGATATTCGGAGATATATTTTAAAATATTTGACATTTATCCCCCTTTAAAGCGGGGGAAGTAAGTTTAAAATGACAAATGGCAAGAAAATTCGATTCTCCGTTAAAAACTACGTGTGTACGCAGAAAATTGTTAGATTTACTCTACTGGTTACATAATTACGAACTTTTGAATGAATAAAAGAGAATAAAAACTATCATAACAGATCTTGGATTTCGACGGCCGTAGGTACTCTAAAAGGTTACATTTACTTCTAAACATTTTAAAATTACAAAGGTTACGTATTTGTTCAATCCGATCTTTCATATTTTCTGGTATAGTTAGTGATGCAGCTATTACTTTTTCTTGTATAAATCCCCACAAGGAAAAATCTAAGGGGGTTACATCAGGAGATCCTGCAAGCCAGTTGACAGGGCCACCACGACCAACCCATTTATCGCCAAATATGCCATGTAGGAAGTCTCGGGCTTGACGGAACAGTGTGGCGGAGCACCATATAGCTGAAATCACACCTCTTCTTGCTGATTTTCAACGTTATTCAGAAATTGGTGTCATCCCTTAAAAAATCACTGTATATTTCCCCGTTTAGGGAACCACGGATGCTGACTCACCACAACTCTAATACATTATGGATTTTCGGATGCCCAATAGTGCATCTTGTGTCGGTTCGCCTAAATTAAAAAAGCAAAAATGGACTGCAAAACGCAGTACAAAATGCAAGTAGAATAAAACAAATAATTACCTGACCACAATTAATAAATGCTGCCTCCTTAAAAAAACAACCCTTCTTAAATTTTATATCTTAGCCAGTTTCAAAAAGTACCTACCCAATTTTAAAAATATTGACAGTACAATTTCTGAATGAGTGAAGTGATAAGGGTGAAAATTGTATGAATGTAAAATAGTCAGTACCGATTTTTGACACATTCCCGAATCATTCGCATGTTGTATGGAAGTGTGTGGATTTAAAGCAACCACACCCAAAATTCCAACGGCCATCTCTTCATTGGTTTTTGTTCGTCTTCGAACTCTCTTGTTGGCACGAAGATTTCCGGTAATGGACCCTCGGTCTTCTTTAATTGCTTAAATACCACATGAGACTTTGGAATGCCAGGAAACCCAATAGCTCACAATTGCGCCGCTTTCCAGTAATTCTTTCTACGTTCTCTCAGAATTACTAATATGTCTATCTCAATATTATATTTTTATTCCGTAGTGGTAGCAGAGTAAATGCAATAGTTCTAGAACTTGACCAAGAATCGAATTTTCGAAAAAAATATGCCTTTCCGTTTGACATATAACTCACAAATTAATTCAAAAATGTTGTATCCAATGTTAAAAGGGTATAAAATACCCAATCAAACCCAATCAAAACGGTTAATTTTAGCTTTATTCAAATAGTATACTTTTTATCTAAAAGAGAAAACAGCATAGTTTCTGGGGTTTCCCTCGCCCTTTATACAAATGTTTTGTCAATGAGTTACGATATTTATTTTAATTATAATATTTTGGTGTTAAAAATACACTGATTTTAATTAGAAAAATTCTATATGTATACAAAAACCATCAGGAAATGTAACTGGAAAAATAATTGAACATCAAATAAGCGAGTTTTGAACAAACCTTAACCTTTTTCAGAGGACTCCCCATATTATTTTTTTGTTTGTTTAAATTCTACTCGCTAAGAGCTCTATTTTATGTTACCTACACCAATGTTCGGCCGTTTTCCTATAATTTTAAAAAATAAAACGAAACTCAAGGAACCCTCCATACTCCTCGTATATGGGTTAATGCAAGTCGTATAGGGTTTCTATGAAAACATCGACAACCTCAGGTTAAGGGACAGGTGCTCTAACCAGGTGCTTCAGTCATTCAAAGAAATGGGTCTCCGGTGGCCGAGTTGGTACGGCGCGGCGCCAGCTTTGCAACCGAGAGGCGCGGGTTCGAATCCCGCTTCGACCATGGATATTTTGTGATTGTTAACGGAAGGTGGTAGAAGAATTCTTCCTAGACCGAAGTTGTACCACCCCACACATCCTCTTAAAGGGCTGGTGAATTCCCTACGGATGTTTCCAACTCTGGATGTGTGAGTCGATTCCCCAGTACACCCACGGTACATAGTATTTAGACTTCGGTGTCCGTGGGGTGTCAGAAGATAAAAAAAATGAATTTATTATTAATGTATTTATTATGGGATGCCGTCAGCAAGAAAAGGTTAATATATTTACAACATTATATAAGATGCAATAAAAATACGAGGGGAGTAAGGACATTATATACAAGACTGTAGGAGAACAGAAACACCTTTGTACGGACCCGCAGAAAAATAATAAATTTTCAATATTTCAAAGGAAAAAAAGGACAGCACAACAGCGTGACGAACACATTCAGCTAGATGTTCTGCTTTATTTTGATGAAAACCCGACTAACTTTATAACGGTGGCATGTGAAGCATTAAACACTAGATTTTATAGAGTCCAATGCACTCAAAAAAAGTTCAAATATAAACCTTATAAGTTTTATAGAGTTCAACAGTTTTCTGAAGAAAATAAACGCAAAAAATTTTGTAATGTTATGCTACAACAACTACACAGAGATGTAACTTTTGTTGACAGGATAATATGGACAGATTGCTTTGCTACAAACAGTGCATGTCTATAATGGACTTAATACCCATGTTTTGGATTAAGAAAACCCTCATGTTGCAAAGGCCGTCCAAACTTATGGATGGAAAGTTTTCAGTGTTTGATGTGGCGTTATTGGCGACAGGATATTAGGGCCTTTTTTATGAAGGTGGTCTAACTGGTGATAGATATCATCACTTTCTCACTGGAACAATAAAGAACGTTTTAGATGAGTTACTGCTACCTTTGCTGACTGTGGCCCATAATAAATAAACTAATAATGAACTGTCTTTCTTTGAATATGTGAAGCACCTGGTTAGAGCACCTGTTAGAACACCTGTCACTTAACTAAAGATAGTCGATGTTTTCCTAGAAACCATATATGACTTGCATTAACTCATATACGACGGATATGAAGAATTGCCTTAGGTTCGTTCTACTTTTAAAATTATAGGAAAATAGCGGAACATCGGTGTAGATAACTTAGCTTTAAATGGAGCTCTTACCGAGTAGAATTTAAAAAACAAAAAAATAATATGGCGAGCCCTCTGAAAAAATTTAAGGCTAGTTCAAAACTCACTTATCTGATGTACAATTATTTTTTCAGTTAAGTTTCCTGATGATTCTTGTACAAATCTGCAATTTATCTAATTTAAACATTTTTCTATCTCTTTAAATAAAAAAGTTATCTAGTGATCAAAATTTAATCAATAACCCTGCATGTATCATTACATCTTAACCGTCCTGTATGGAGATCATAATTAGGTGCTTCACTCTTTAGGGAATGTTCGGTTTAATTTAAACTTCGCATACGCATTCTTTAGAACCGGAAAAACGACATGGACTATTTTTATCCCGATAAGAAGTATACGGAGGTGTCACGGAATGTACAGCCATTGGAAATTCCTATTTTCAGGTCTAAATAGAAACACAATGAACATCTGAAAGCTTGAGTTGTCCCTGCTTTTATAATGTGATGTCTTTACAAAAGTATTGTCCATATTTTATAGTCATAAACACATATTGCACTAGCCGGCGGCCCTGTGAATATATGTTTCCGCGTCTGTCCAGTTCCTATGAATTCTAAGGTTTCTTTTCAGGTAGAACATTGGGTACTTTCTTCGAGATTAAGGAAATGTAAAAACGTAGATTCATAAAACCCAAACACTTCGAAACTTGAATGAATGAATGTATAATAAGCAGTGCTAATCAATGATCTTAAATGTCTAGGCCTCACTGGGCCCTGTGCATCCAACTCTTCATACGCAGTTCACTCTAGGTGGATCGCCTTTTCCAAATTTACACAGCCTAGTTGGCTGAACCTGCTTAATGTCATCAGATGTTATTTTTCCGAGATATGTTATTCTTAGCCTATTCAGCGCACTGCCTGGGAATATAAGAGAGAGTTTCATCCAGGTACCATCTGCATTTGGAGTCGTCACCGACATAAACCTACACAGATGACCCTTAAGGAGGAAAACCGACATAAACCTACAGAGATGACTCTTAAGGAGGTAATGTCGTGCCAATGTACCAACTATGATTCGAAGATTTTTCTATATAACTGAGTCCTTACTATTTGATCCTTGGGCTGCCTGATTCCTAGAGCTCCCCACCAGCATTCTACAAACTTACTCCCAAATAAGTTTTCCGTTCCTGCAGTCCTTGAGACAGCAATGATGGGTTAAGGTCCTTTGCTATCAATTGGTGACCTCATTCTCGTCAAATGGTCCGCTTCTTTAGTTCCCGGGATCCCTGAATGTCCAGAAACCCACACGAGCTTCACGATAGTATCCATCCCGGCTAGGTTCTCAAAGGCATTTTTTCACGACACAATTTGAGACGTAACACATCCGCTTGAACAATTGTTGCATATAGCTCGAGAGACCCGACTCCGGACACCCGTTCCCTTATCGAAAACTCTTGCACAAGCTCTTTCATCCTGTTTTGATCCATCTATGAACGACCAAGATCCATTACCAGGGACAGTGATTTGGTCCACCCCTTTCCAGTCCCTTCTGTGAGGTAGAACTGCCTCCAGAGGTCCATTTGGTTGGGCTTGATTGAGAATTAGAATCATTACAATTTCTTGTCTCATCACATTTTCGTGTGTGAATTTATTGAAATAAATTGAAATTTAAGTATCCTATTGAAATTTAAGTATCCTAGGTAATAAGGATGATATGTCATCCTTACTGTAATGTTTTCAATATATGTTAATGTGAAAAGGAGGTTCAGCAAGACCTCCAATGCCCGAGTGGGAGCAGTTCTCATCGCATCATCCCACACACGTCATTCTTTGGACCATATCCAGTTGAAGGCGATATTTGTGCTTGATCGAGGCAGTCCACTATAATTTGGCACCATATTATGTGTTCACGGCAAATCACCACTTTAGATCCGATTATAGGATTTAGTCCCATGTGCAACCGAAAGCACTAACTTAGAAACTTATTTTGTTTTAAAAATGCATCGCTGGCTGTAAAAAAAAGTCACAAATAAATACAGGGTACTATGAAATGTATCCAATATTAAACCTAGAAATCTTCGGAAGGATCCGTATTAGGGAAAAATATTCATAAATAGCTCTGTCTGAATAAGCTAGCCCCTAAACAACAAACAAACCTAACAATAAGCAAGACTTAGGTAAGTGCTGCCAAATTTTCCCGAAAATCAACAATTTCTTCTATCCAACAAGTAAGCATAAAAAATAATGTTTTTGTAACTATTTGCTAAAAATAAATTAAAACACAATACTTATAAGATTTTTATACTCCTGATATAGAAAATTGACATTTGGAGCATTGGATTCTTCGACACATCATCCTTTTTTATCGTAGGTTATATTGTTTCAGCGTTTCCATGACAATTTACTTTCGATTCGAGGTTCTTTTGGTTCGAGATACTTTCGGTTAAAGGTGCTTTTGTACGAAGTATTTTTATAATATTTAAAAAAAAATTATTTAAAAACACATAGCTATTATGCAAATTATCGAAAATTGATATTAACAGTGCAACTTGTGCAATTTGTCATAACCACTGAATTTAGGAAAAAAGGGTAATTAAAAAATTTATTGTGTTTTTAGTCTAAAGCAAAGAAAATAAAAGGGTTTGAGAAAAGACGCAACAGTGTATTTCCGTCGAAACACGAATATCAGCTGTTTTCAAGTGGGCTGAATTGCAACACTGTTTATTAACCAAAATGACAGATCTGTGACAGATCCTTGTGTCAAAAACTGTTGGCAAAACAGCTAACCTCTTTACCGACTGAGATAACTTTGCGCGGGAAACCCATTCAAAATTTTTTAAAAATTTACTAAAGGTAACGCTTAAGCAACGCACAAAAAAAATAGTATTGTTCTCAAAAGTTGTATTGTGTTCTAAAGACCTACTTAAACATTTGACTTATTCATAGTAATCTATACCAGGGATAATTAGCAAGTAGTTTGACTTACCCGATAAAACAATTTCCCAAAGTTAAGAGAAAAATAGGTAATGTTTATTTTTGTGAATGTTTTTCCTACTTATACCTGTTATTCAGTAACATACAATGAGTAATACATTTAAAAGGCCTTTAGAACTCATTAAGAATTTCGAGAACCACACTAAATTTCAGTACGATGCTTAAAGCGTTACCCTACATTTAATTTAGAATCTTTTCAGCTTAACATTTTGAACGATGTTTCAACCCTAATTATTACATTTTAACGTTAATTAAACATATGATTTAATTAAAAATCTTGATCTGTAACATGTTTCTCAAAATTTTTAATCCAGTACTAAATTTAATTGACGTTTAGGCAGCGACATCAACATGAGTGCTGTCACATTAGTCTAATTACTTTAATTCTTGATCAAATTGTCTGTGCAACTGAACTAAGACTCTTTAAATGAAGAAAGGGCAAATAAAACCCAAAAGTTATAAAAAAGTAAAATTTATTTAAAACAAGCTAAAATTGGAAACCATAAACAAAAATCCAATTGAATAATAATAATAAATGCTTTTGTTTTTGGTAACAATTAACTACATATACATTTTGTTTTCGATAAGTATCAAATATTAATATTATATCTATACGAGTACATATTTTGCGCAGCAGCATCTTCAAGTGGCCTTTTTTCATCCTTAGTAGTTCTTCAAATTTTTGGTTACGTGGTACAAAATTATAAAAAATTGGTACAATACAGTGCTAAATAATAAAATATTGCTCTCAAATTCAAAAACTAGTTTCCTTCATCCCAATAGCAATTTAAATACAACAAATAATGCTAACCTCAAACTCCACATAATATGAAATAATAAGTTTGGTAATTTTATGCCAAAAATTAGTTTTCTAAAAAAATTTCTTACCTTAAGGCACAAATTATGAATATGAGGTTTTTAGGTTATTTCTATTAGACCCTTAAAACACTACAGCTTGCTAAGACACAATAAATGCAAATTTTAAAATGTCAATAATTCACATGTGCAGAAAAACCACCTCGTGTGGGTAAAACAAAAGTTGTTTCTTTTATTACTTACATAAAACATAAACATTTTTTTCTACTTCTAAAATAAAGTCGTACAGGGTCTCGACTAAAAATATTTGAATATTAAAATCATACTTGTACCGTTAAAATATCAATTAGGTACATTTTATCACTTTTTAAATAATTGTATGTTAAGAAATTTTTCAAATAATGTGGTGCCCCACTTGTCTACCAGTTTATTTACCACTATTAATATTCCACTTGTATGTTTAAGGTACAAAACGTTAAAAATGGCAGCAACTCAGTGTGAAAAAACAAATATTAGCCCCATTATCAGAATCCTCATTGATTGAAAAGTCTCTAACCCGAACAATTTTAAATAATATTATGTTCATGAAACAATGGAATTATACTGAAAAAAATTCACATTCATAACCTGCATCTCAAAGAGGATTTCATTAAAAAAATCATTGTTTGATGTAGGTATTCCAAAAAATTTTACCAATCTTTTTGTTTAGGAAAGCTCGATATACCTATACAAGATTTAATAATATACAACGTTCAACGTAAAAACTTGAAATGATGGAACTCTATCTCTGAAAATTCTCAATAATTGATGATCAAACCCAAGTAATAAATTCACAATTTACACTTATATTACCTGCCTGCAGTCCTCCCTCACGAAATCCTTAACCAAAACGAAGGCCCGCGTGGAGGTGGACTAAATTTCCAACTTCTAGGATAAAATCAAATTCCAGTCAAACAAATGTGTTATCAATTATTATCTAACTTACCTTATGGATAGGAAGAATCCCTTTTAACTTTAAAAAGGCCAAAGAAATTTTAAAGATTCACGAAAAAGCACTTTAGGCTTACCATTAAAATGATCAATGGCGGTTTGACAGCGTTTGAGATGGTCTCAAGTGGGAGCAGTGCCACCAAGATTAAAACTCCTTTGAAAATATCGACATAATTTTGATATTTCAAACAGTTTCTTAATTAATAAAATTAGTATCCTGACGTTAAAATTTGTACAAGTGTTTTTAAAAATTGAATAAACCCAATTAAACTTTTAAACTTAGTCCGAAAAGAAAAACCCCAAAAATCTAGTGTCAAATAGGCGGGTTTGGATATTCATCAGCGAGCGTCTAGATGACACTAATGACAGCCGGTCACGTGATTACTTATCAAATGATTGGTAGTAATCCACGTGACCATATCTGGATAGTGTCATCCAAACGCTCGCTGATGAGTTTGCCGAACTGGCATAATCTCAAGTGGGCGACGTTGACAGCTTGTGCGATTTTTCTGGGTTTTCGTGTTGCCATTTTCCCCATTTAACTGACATGGCCCTGGTCTAAAGGCGTAGAAAAAATAGTGTGTAGACCACGTTTCGAAAGTGTTTTGCAATCACTCGCACCATCGCAGCTCCCGACTGCGTCTCGAGCGGCGAACTTGGTGCTCATATTGCATAGCCCTACTTTCGAAACTGGGTATACAAATAACTATTGTTAACATCAGCAACATGGAAAAACTGGAAAGTACAAATTCTTTATTTTATAAATTAATACAAGAAGTTCCTGAGGGTAGCGACGAGATTTAAATACATTTGACATTCACGTTTCACGGAGCCTCTTTTCAAATAATCTGGAGAATTCCTTTCTGACACATGCGAAAATTCTGGGCCGGAAAATTGATAAAGTTTAAACCCGGATAGGCCACACGCCACACATAAAACTGCTTTTGTAGTCTAAAACCGGGCTCTTCTCCTTATCGAAATAAGATTACCTAACTGCGAACATTCGAATCTTTACGACGAATTTATCTATGGTAGTATTAACTGCGGCGACGCCGACGGCCAAAAAATGTCGAGCTCTATACCCGGTCGCTGCAGTAATACTTGTTTTCCCGCTCCCTGTCACCGCAGATTTCGTTGAGCCGCCAAATCGTCAGGTTTGTTATGATGATGATGATTGATGGATATATTGACGGCGGCTGACGGCTTGACAAAATCTGCAGGAGAGGGAACACAAGTACCTATTACTGCAGCGATCGGGCAGAACTCGATAGTTTTCGGAAGTCAAAGCAGTTAATACTGCCATAGATAAAGTCGCCCTGAAGATTCCTATATTGGCAGTTAGGTGAGGTGATCTTTACTATAGAATATAACGCATTCACTATTTCGGCCTGAAGATCAACATTGAAACATGAAAAAAAAGAGATAAGGCTCTCAAAGAAGCTCGATAAGATGTATTTTCTAGTCTTCTTTGTTGATGTTCGGTGGTCTAGATCTGAATTTTCAAATTGGTAACCAAATATGACGGTAATTTTGCAATATTGTAATTGTAATAAAATGCAATGGTATCAGAGTGAAAAGAATGATTTTTTTACATAGATACGGTCAAATTTTAAAGCATCGCTGAATGTAAACACAGCAATATAATTACTATAAAGGTGGTACTGGTCAATTTTTTTTTTGGGTACGTATGTGGCAAATGAAATTAACAATAAAATTTAATGTAACTATTATTTTGCTATGGAAAATTTTCCCAGGGGTTTTTACTTTAAAAAGCAAAGCAATACATTGTAGACACAATAAATTTTAATTTAGTATCGAGAAAATTTTAAACAATCCTACTAAGTTTAAAGAAAATGTAATTAAGAATTACAAACTACTTTTAGAACTTTAAGCTGTCCTGTGAGCAATTTAAAATTTAGAAACTACAAAGACACTTTTAAAATTTAATTTCAATTACATTTAGAACAAACTTTAAACTTGTTCTTGACCAGAGTGACTTTAAAGATCAGGTAAAAAAATTCATTATCACTACTGCTCATTAAGCAGTAGGATCCCCTAAATGGCAACACATATTTTAATAAGCATTTTGACTTTTGAACAAACTTTTGAAATATTTTTGAACGAAATTTAGTATACTTTTTAAACATGCATATATTTTCTCAGAACGTTTCAAAGTCATACGTTGAATTTTGCAAAAATTATAAATTTAAAAAAGATGTTATTTACCGCTTCTTTTGCAATTTTCAACGTTAAAAAAAGAGATGATACAAAATACTAGGAACAGGTACCTTATAACAGGTATGAGCGCATAACAGGTAGGTACAGGTAACGGGAATCGATTTTACCAAAAATACTAGGTTCCGCTGTACGCGTATTTTTTACTCATCGGGATCGGAGTCACGCGTCGGCTGTTCAGCAGATAAATATGTTTACAAGTATTAGCTCTGTTCGTAGAGAAATCACAAACCGATCAGCGCCAATCAAATTTTAGTTATTTGGTAACGTGACAGTTTGCGGACTGGTTTCCAGTAATTTCATTGGCTCTGACTGGTTTGAAACTGTTCTGCGAACAGGGCTATTATTTAATAAATGAAATATGCTTTGTTGAGCAGCGAGCGCCGCGACCGCCGATCCCGGAATCTGTCTCGGTGCATCAGTATTTTGATATTTGATTCGAAGTAAAAGGTACGATTATTGATACGCCGTTCAGCTGTTATTTTTTAATTCAGATATTTTCCCCGAAAGCGCATTCCCGCACAGAAGATATAATATCAAGTACAGCTTAAATTATTTTATTATTTATATTATACAGGACGAGTCGGGAGGAACACACCAAATTCTAGGAGTGTATTCTACACGCATTTGAGTACAATTTTTTGCTTTATTTTTTTTTTCGGTATGAATATTGTGCCAATATTAACCGTATAGTCATATTCTATGGGTATTTTTTAAAGTATTAATAGAAGTTTCACAATATTTTGATTTATTTTAAGAAGACAATATTTCAGAAGAATATTGAGGTCCTAGTGACAGAAAAAATATCACCATAGATCTTTTAAAATATTAATCTTTTGAATGAAATCATTATACGAGTTGAAACTTTAAATAATTGTCTGCAAATTGCTTGCAGGATGTGAATCTATATTTAATATAATTATAATATTGTTAAAAATTTTAAAGCCGAAAAACCATGTCAAAATGAAATTGGGTTGGCCAACGTAAACGCCACGTGGAGAATGTCGCCTTAATTTAATTCAGCTCGGCTAAGGTTTTGTGTAAAAGGAACCCAAAGTATTTCTTCGTTAAATTCGGCATATTCGATTGATGTTTAAAAGTCGTATTTCGTATTTATGTGGCATTTACAGTGTCAAGTTAAAAATACTGGAAATTAAAAAAAAAAGTTTTAGCACTTTTCTTTTTGCTTTCCTCTTATCTTCCCTCTCTCTTTATTTGTACTGTGCATTAAATTTACTTCTTTGACCCCAATATCACTAAAAAATAAATATTACACAAAGTTTTATAAAAAATAAATTGTTTCTCGATACATTTTATCGCACTCATTCCACATGCTTTTTATTTTTTCTCCATCTCTATCTTGCTCCACTCCTTTAATATTTTTAACATTAACAGGCAAAATTGGATTTTCGGACCTCAATAACCCGGAAAATGATTCATCTACATTTTTGGAGAAATTCCCAGCCTTATACCTGTTTCTGTGCGTCTGCAGCGAACCTCTGCATGCACTTTATCACTTCGTCCCTTTTTCTATAGCACTCCTTTTCTGACATAAACCGGATAATCTGCATTTTATTATTGGTATCGCCCCTTCTGACGTGTACGTATAATTTTCATTTACTCTTTAAATACCTTTTAACACTTATATAGTATCACCCCATATGAGGCACACACTTGGCATAATGCTACTACGTAGGGTGGAAAGCCCTTCAGCGGAACCCCACTGTCGGACAATCCGTGAGGAGCCGAAAACCTGAACAGTGGAACCCCACTGTTAAATTAATTTACTGTAATTAGCCGACTACAATCAGCACAATACTCAAACAAAAACATCGGACACCTTAACGTATTTTACGTATATTTAATTGCAATAAAAGTTAGGAGTCCATCTGTCCATACGCATGTGTCACTTTTCTTCTCGAGCAGGTGTTGTTTTCTTATTACTTAGGCACCGAAAACTTCGACAGCGAACCATCGTCGGTTATTACCCTTTCCTAAGAAAACCCTTCGCACCGTTTTATATATACCTATTATCTGTTAACGGTCTACAGGTAGCATTATGTCAATACCTACACCCATCCTTTACTTTATTATTGCCAATCTTGATAATACGTTGGTCAAACGCGATAATACCTATTTACTCCAACCCAACCCTTTTTAATATTTCTAGTTACTAATGCAGATTACGTTTAATTTATTACAATACCCTTTTTATTATTATTTCTCTTTACTAATGCAGATTACGTTTAATTTGTTAAAATACCCCCTTTTCTTCTACCCTATCGGTTTACTGACCTTTATTCTTTGTTATGCCAAATAAACCCCGGAAGACAAACTGGTCATCTGTATTTACAAGTATGGCGCTATTGCATTATAGTGACCCAAATTACCTCTGACAGCAGATTTATTGACCGTTCCCACTGAGTGCTTCTGCCCCGGTTAAGAACCCCCATGGTCATTTTTATTATTGTGCGGTTATTATTATTTTATATTGACAATGATGTAATGCAACCCTTTAGTACCCCTTTTTCAACTTAAATATGTTAAAATATTTTACCTGTAACTGAATTGATCTGCAGGTCTCCCTCAAGTCTTTTGCACTTTGTTGTTTTCATACTGCTACGTACTATTGGTGTAGCCTTTTTTATTTAACTAACGAAAGGTTTCGCTGCCCAGTCCCCGATATAGTTAATTAGTACAAATTTTGTTTATATAACAGTTTCATAGATTTAATTTCGTTACCAAAGACACCTAACCTAAATCCACCAGTTAGATCAGCCTCGGCGTTATCCACCGTCAGCTGAAATCGGTGTACAAGGTACCTCACTAAGTAAAAAGAAATCCAATCTTTATAGAATTATTAATAATGTAAAACTATATTTTAAAGCAGTTTCATGGATTTAATTTCGTTACCCAAGATACCTAAATCCACCAGTTAGATCAGCCTCGGCGTTATCCACCGTCAGCTGAAATCGGCGGACAAGGTACCCTACTAAGTAAAAAGAAATCCAATTTTATTACTTGCTTAATAATACAACAACAATGTACTTTGGATAAAGATCAAGGGATTTACTTTTAGTGTCCCCCCCCCCAAAAAATACGCACTAGAAAAACACAGTAGTAACTTGTGTTATAAATACTCTATAGTACGATGTGGGACACGCGAATTTTTAACTTTCCTAAAGTTCCACGAGCCACGCCAATTTAATAAATATTTCATAATTCCGGTCCCATAAACACACACTTTTGCGTGTGGCGAATAATACCGAGAAAAACCGTTTGATTTATGTGTGTGTTTTTCTGCCTTCTTACTGGACACGGCCCTTGGAGGTATCACCTCAAAAAGATGGGAAAGACTGATGAAGAACACTGTAGATTCTGCAACGAAGCAGATGAAACTGCAGAACACTTGCTCTGTGAATGCAGAGTAATAACTCGTCAAAGGCTGCAATATCTTGAGGGAGCGTTTCTCACGCCCGAAGATATATTAAAATGCGCCCCCAGAAACATCCTAAACTTAGCGAAAAGTTTGGGAATTGATGGGTAAATAATGTAGGGTATTCACAAAAGATCTAACTGGGTCGAAGTGATGTAGGGCTACCAGAGCCGAACGACCCCATTTAATACAATAAAATACAATACAATACAATGTGTGTGTTTATTGCCTCGGAGATTCCACGGGTCGCCACGATAAAAACCGTGGGTTTACTGGTGGCGAATTTTAACGGGGCTAAAAGTGTGTGTCTATGCCCAGCTAATGATAACCTCCTCTTGTGAAGTCGGTTTTAAAGACTGCTTTTTTTACAAAATGTTTGTCATTCTTATTATGGGACGTAAAGAATTTTTTTTGTTTATTGCATAAAGCATGTTTTGTTATCCCTTTTATTTTATGACTATAATATTCAGGCGCGGCCCGTGAAATTTCAAAGTTGCATATCTCTGTTGCTACTTATGGGACCCATACCAAATTCAGGTTTTTTAATAGTGAGCCTACTAGGAATGTTTTGGTAAAGAAAAAAAATATTTTGCAATTTGCGAAAAAAAGTTGATTTTTGAATTGACCCACCAGGGTAAAAAATTAA
Organism: Philopedon plagiatum; assembly: GCA_963971165.1. Lineage (NCBI taxonomy): Eukaryota > Metazoa > Arthropoda > Insecta > Coleoptera > Curculionidae > Philopedon > Philopedon plagiatum. The sequence continues at coordinate 96,944,433 of OZ020190.1, forward strand.
CACGCTTAGATATTTTATTTATTATTTTTTCTAAACAAATTTTACATCATTTTGTAGACAATTTTTAAATTTTAAGAGAAAAAAATGTGTTAGTAGAAAGTTATAGTCATTTGAATTTTTTCAACCGAAAAATAATTTAAATTTTCGGTTGCAAAAAATTCAAATGACTATAACTTTCTACTAACACATTTTTTCTCTTAAAATTTAAGAATTGTCGACAAAATGATGTAAAATTTGTTTAGAAAAAATAATAAATAAAATATCTAAGCGTGTTAATTTTTTACCCTGGTGGGTCAATTCAAAAAATCAACTTTTTTTCGCAAATTGCAAAATATTTTTTTTCTTTACCAAAACATTCCTAGTAGGCTCACTATTAAAAAACCTGAATTTGGTATGGGTCCCATAAGTAGCAACAGAGATATGCAACTTTGAAATTTCACGGGCCGCGCCTGATAATATTTTGTATAATAAACTTGTTTATTCAACTTTTGTTGTTTTCCTGGCCACTTGTTTTAAAAATAGGACCAAAATTACATTATGTAAAATAATTGCTGTGAAAACAAAGTTCTTAAATTCAGTAAATTTTTTGAAAAATTTTAGTACATTTTAAAATTGGGTCGCGGCAACATTGGCTCCTCCATTTTACACCGTTTTAAAAATACTTAGTCTGCGCACACGTATCCGCTGCACACACTTGGCCCACGTTTTTCATAAAATATACACTTTATGTTTTGTACCTTAAATTGTAACAAAAACATGATCGGTAAGTCTTGAACACCTAAAGTGTCATTGCCCTGGCCTGGTAGATTTTCTATTTTTTCAATTTAGTTCAAATTGTTCCTAAATGCATTAAAATGAATTGTTTGCGAGTCGTGCCGAGGTTAAAAATTAATAAAACAGGCGCTGACACTAAACCCAACATCTATTAATTTTATTACGAAGCCTTCGGGTGCACTCTTTTAAATAAACTGTATTTGTCCGCTGAATTCGAGCAGCTTTTCATCGCCTGAAGTAGTTTTATTCAAGAATTTTCAACATATTTTCCCTGCCAAAAATATGTTTTAGTTATCGTATTATACTACCGCCTAAATATCATCCGGAAGTTTTATGGGGTCGTATAAAGTTGTAAATTTCTCGAGTACACTAGCAAAAAGTGATTATAAGTTTACAACTTTTAAATGTAGATATAAAGCAAAAACTTTTGATATATTAGATGTGAAGAGAAAATGGTAATAAATTTCAAGGCGTTATTTTAGTGTTTAATTAAGTGTATTTTCTAAAATCATTTTAAAAAATAAGTCAAATCCATAATTATTTTCGCGTGGCGAAGCAACATTTAAAAAAATATATTAATAAGGAAGAAGCGGTTCACACAAGCAAAAGGTAATACATTTTTCTGATAGACATTACTGAAGAGTTAAAGTAAATTACGCTCTAGTTGTCAAGAATATGAAATTTAATTCATTAAAGTGAGATATGTGCGTAGCCTTTAACGTATGTAACGGGCTAAGTGAAAATACACTAAGTCTGGTCGCCCACTAGGCGGTTACCTGCACCATTTGCCCAGATTTGTTGGGCTGCTCTGTGGGATTCTCAAGTATCACGCGCGGAATTCGTGTCGTTATCGCCTATAGTCTATCCACTGAACGTACGGAGTAATCACGAGCAGACAAGGCGGTGCCGGACGGCCCGGTTTACACTGCACAAGTACTTGCAGAAGTGATAATGCGAAAATCATCAGTGGCGTAGTATGTAGGTAAATTAATGAAAATATATTATTTTATTTTAGAAGGTTTGCCACAATATAATGGTTAATATTATAATAGTGACTTTACTACTAAACTAAGCAGGCTGAATAATTGAAATGATTTTCTTTGTGTTGTGGACTTTTGTTGTGCCACGATGCCAGATTAACTCGATAGGATTAAATTCACAATGGTAGGGCGGCAGGCGTAAAATTCTGCGATTGGTGGATTTGGCCAATTCATCAATGACATATTTGTCAGCACCTTTATTTTCTTTAACAAGAGTTAATAATTTTGCCTTGACCATATCTTCCTCGAATGAAATAATATGCCTTCTTAGCCATTCTTGTATTTCGGCCTTTCTTGTTCCGGTGTTTGGAGCTTTATCAATACGCCTACTGTGGTACGAAGCATTATCCATAACAATGACAGCGTTCTCTTCTAGATGTCTTAGAATATTTTTGAACCAATTTTCAAATAAATCAGCATTCATGTCTGCGTGGTAGTCACCCATCTGCTTTGACTCAAAAACTAATGAGCCGCCTTCCACGAAGCCGCCATCGGATCCGATATGTAAAATAATCAGGCGTTTCCCTTTACCTGAAGGATTTTTTAATCCTGTCGAAAGATCTTCCAGAAAGGCTTGCCTGGGATGCTCTATTGAAGAATCCACCCATACTTTACTAACAGTGTGTCCCGCATTGACCCAAGTCTCGTCTAGGTAATATATCTTCCTACCTTCCCTTTCCCTTCCCTTTTTCATAAACGGACAAAGATCGTTTTATCCGTTTCTTTGGTGGTAATTGAGGCTCATTCAATACGATATTCATAGTGAATGTTACTTATTCAAATAGAGCTGCCAGATATCCCGATTTTAAAGAAAGCACACCAAAAAAAGAAGCAACACAATATTTTTAAAAACCACTCAACCAACAAACAAAATTATAGACCGTAACGCCACAGAACTCAGAATATAAATGAAACACCCGCACCAATTGAATATTGTAGGGTGTAAAGAGGACCGCTTAAATTTCGAAAATTTGACCTGATTTTACCTGAACCTGAATATCAGGTAGTTTTGTTACTCCGTACGTTCGGTGTACAGACTTTAGTTACAAGAATAAATAAATAACCAGAAAGATATCTCTTCTTGCTGTCAAGCGCGACGACCTGTGGCCTCCAAACCATTGATACCCTGAAACGTACCCTGAAACGATCAGTGCGGTAGCAATCTTCGGAGTGTTAGGTACTGTTGTAAATAGACATACATAGTAATATATGTATCCAATATTTGATTATATTATTTTTATGTGTTTTATACAATTGTCTAGTTTCAAACATCTAACTATTTTAAAATTTAAAAAGAATCTTTTATTATTTACTTTGTTACACTATCATAAAACCCTGAAATAACAAACAATATTTAAACTACATTATCCTCAATACGGCCTAAATATTCCAACCATTAATAACCTACTTAATTGCTTCTTTGTATTAGAATTTTCAATTCTGGCAATAAAAATTGTGAAACTGATGCGGATAACGTTCTATTAAAATTATCAGATCTACTAAAAGATGATGATATTCCTGTTTCGGCAGCAGCTTCATCGCCACAAGATGCCACACCTAAATTTCAAGCTGATTTTCCAAAGAATAGCTTATTAGAAACAGCTTTTACGGTACTCTGCGGGCTATCTGATTGAAAAATGTTTAAATATTCATATATGCTCCATATGTGAAGAGTATTTTAAAGTTCACCAAAACTTGGGCGAAACCTCGGTATCTGGTTATTACAGAGCGTATCAAAATGTTAATTTAGATACATTTAGTAACTTAAAGATGATTTTGTAAATTTATTAGAAATAATATTTCAAACAAATTTTGAACAGATTTTTTTTTAAATGATGTTGCTACCCATTTTGTCAATATTTGTAAAGATAGCCGCTTTGTTCATCCTTGCAAAAGTATTTAGCACCAGTATTTGATTAGGTTGTATGGTAGAGCAAGGTTATTTTACGCTGTTAAATTTATAAATAGAAATTTTAGGACTGTAAAAACTAGTAAGGTGTTGATTTGGAGATACCAATGAAATTCTTTTATTATCTTAACACTTGTTTTATTCACCTAACTTCAAATAATTTTTTTATTTAAAATATTTTATTATCTCAAAATAAAATTAGATTTGCATTTGCATTTTGCATTTTTCAATCCATCCGCTTTTGTCTATTTCATCTCTAAAAATCACAGTTCTTATTTTTTTCTCATTCCCCATACAGGTAAATGTAAGTAACAACTTCTAGGTGAAAAGAGCAATGTGTGTGAAATACGTTAAAATACCGTGGGATATAGATAGGTACCCAGTATATTTTAAGGCATTACGCACTACCTAAGACAACCCACTAATCACATTGTTAACTAAATCGTATTGTTTTTTTACTAATTTACCATTGCAACATATTACGGTACGCCCATGGCAATATCATAAAGTTTTGCATCAATACTGATCCAAGGTCCCTTGGCGTTAGAGGCTTAGAAAAAACGTGCCGGTCGAAAGTTATCCTTCTGGATATTTATTTATTCTTGTGGTCTAGTGATGGGGGACCCCACTACGTCGGAAACAAATCTGGGCAAATCGTGCCGTTACCACCTACTCGGCGACCAAATTAGATTTTTATAATGAAAATTGAATGTGCTACACGACACTAAGCCAGACGCAAACCTGAGCAAATCGTGCCGTTAGTGCCCTAGTGGGCGACCAGACTTATAGCTTAAAAATAAAATAAATAATTAGGTCTTTATAAACTGAGTAGCTATGAATTTTGTTTATGGCACTTAATCCGTTATTTATATCAAGTCTTTAATTACTACACCTAAAAATCATGATTAAATTTGAAATCAAAATCAATATAATTTCGATTAGTTCCAGGTCCACGTCAGATTGATTTAAAAAATTTTCACTGATTGTTGATTAAATTAAAAGATCGGTGATTAAATTTTTTTATTCAAAATTAATCAATGTGTATTAAATATTAGTGTATTGAAACGATTCCTTATTAAATTACACATAGCAAACATAATTTATATGTAATATGGTCAATACCTTAATAATAATTGGCAGCCACAAAATAAATAACACAATTTTAGTATATTTTTGTCACTCGGCTGCTCGAGGAACGACTTTTGAAAAATTCGGTTTTTGACATACTTCTTTTCTTGAAAAATAGTTTCACTCTTCAGTTTCATTCTTATAACACACTGTTTGTTTAAAAATTATTAATCTTGAAGTAAAATTCCCCGACTCTTTCGTTAGTTCTTTGTGGAAACCACCTGACAAGACTTGATACCAAGCGCCATATTGCGGCAGGGTCGCCCGATTTTGATTAAAACGTTGCGTGCCGCACATACGCAGTAGCTTTATTTAATCAACACGTGTTTTGTAGAACTGAATAAGAAATGATTTAAAATATTTGCGTATTTTTATCCACTTAATCAGTATCGAATAAAAGTAGTCAAGAATGTGTATTTCGTACAAATAACAATAAAAATCAGAAAAAGGATTTACAAATTACCTAATTAAAAATTGAGTCAAGAAATTTAATCAAAAACATATTATCCGACATCTCTCGGGGTTAATCAGTTGAATTTTTTACTGTGTATCGCCGATATTAATAATTGTTATAATTGATTATAATTATTTGAAAAGTAATGGTATGTCATAACTTCTAGGGTCCAACAGTGACTACTCAGACGATTTTTCACTTTATACCACTCTACCCTTGACGACGCATTTTAGGGTAGTACAACCTCTCTTCAACTTTGAATGTATTCCAGAAATGCAACAACTACCACAGAAACTATAGACGTCATATTATTATGTAAAGTGGCTCTCAGGCAATCAATCATATTGACAGTCTTTTTATGACTGGCAGTATTACTGATCGTCTGAAGACCAATACCTACTTATCAGGACTTGAACTTTCAAAAGTTTAAATTTGCCAAGACGAGCTTTCGCCCGCGATTTCTTCCGCGGTATAACAATTTTACTTCATTACTAAAAACCCCATTCGGCCTGGATTTATTAAAAACTGTAAAACATGTGTTTAAACATTTATTTTTTAGAGTACTTCTATGAAGTTTCGAGTAGGACCATCTAATATTTTTTCCATACAAAGTTTGAATCCGTGTTTTAACATCTTAGGTGTAAAATTTTGAAAACCCCTTCCTTAGTGGATGCCTTCCTTATGTAAGAAATTTATGTGCAAAATTTCAAGTTTCTAGGCCCAGCGGTGTGGCTATGCTTTGATATGTCAGTCAGTCAGTCAGCCAGTCTCTTCTTTTATACACGGTGTCCAAGATAAGGAGAGTCAGTATGGGGATCTCGCTTATGGTTAGAAATACAAAATTGGTCAAATGGGAAAAAAGTTGCGTAATTAAAAAACTAATAAAATGATGTTCCAAATTTTTTTTAGATGATTTCTCATTTTCGAGTTATTTTGAAAAAAATAATAAATTTTCGAATTTTTAATTTAATTTTTTTTCCGTTAATATGAAAGGAAGGGCAAAACTAATAAAACTTCTTTATAGCAACTTTTAATGAACTTAAAGATTACGTCATCAATGTTTTTATTCGACGTTTCGCCTTTAGCAGCGATAATCAACTTAATTTTTTAAATAAGGTTCTAATTTTTTATGTCAAATTTTAGAAGCCCTTTTTATTCTAAATTCAACAGTGTACTACACATTATGATTAATGACCATTAATAAGAAATTTCTGTGATACGGACCTGTTTCCTGGAACATTTCATACATTGTTCTAGATTTTGTATTTATCGAAAAAAATAATGAAGCATACTCAATCTTCTTAATTTCTTATTTTGATTATGGCTTCTAAATAGGAAAAATAACCAATTAGTTACTGTTGAATAACATTTGTTTTCCAAATGATTCGTAAGAATTAACATCTAGAGTTGCCTTAACCCTCAAAGACATTTTTAAAACAGCATCACAAGAATTTAACGAATGTGTTAGGTAATACTACTGATAAGTACCTACCGTCCATGTATGTCCTTTGTTTATGTATTTGTGGCATATTGTTACTAGTAATTGGTTGATTATTAAATTACTATTTCATACTAATTAATTATAAAATGCATTTCAATACTTTAATGGAATTAAAAAATGTATTAACCTCAAATTTGTTAATAATGGTCAAAACAGGCTCAAAACCTAATTAAACTATAAGATAATGTGTGGTCTTGGAATATTTTTTAACAGTAATTAATTGCTTATTTTTCTTATTTACAATCCATAATTAAAATAAGAAATTAAGAAGATTGAGTATGCTTCATTAAATTACAAAATCTGGAACAATGTATGAAATGTTCTAGGAGACAGGTCCGCATCACAAAAATTCGAAAATTTAGTTTCAAAATAACTCGAAAATGAAAAATCATCTAAAAAATTTCGGAACCTCATTTTATTAGTTCTTTAATTACGCAACTTTTTTCCCATTTAACCAATTTTGTATTTCTAACTATAAACGAGATCTCCATACTGACCCTTCTTGGACACCGTGTATATAGAGATGAATTTATAACAGCAGCAGGCACAAAATTAAAAACACATAGGCTGAATGGAGGAAATACTCATAGAAAGATTGATCGTGTGACGTCTGTCATCAGTATACTAACAACAGTATGCTGATGCACCGAAATACTATCAGTGCACTGATCGTCTGGGAGCCGCTTAAAATGTGCAAAAAAATGTATTTATAGCACTTGACATAACTCGGCTTTGTTTGGCGGATAAACGTCATACCATTAATACTAACCTTTTGCACTAGATACTCCTTGTATCATCAATTTGTTTTATTTCTTGGTCTTTTAAACTTTTAACACGCATCATAACTAACAATTTTTACTTTCTAAAATAAAAATTTCAAATTAGCGCAGAAACTTGAAAATCGATCATTGATAATAATTACTGGTACATAATGACGAGCGATATAAAAAGTCGCTTCTACATCCGGCATAATGATGGTTATCTCAACGAAAATAAATGGTATGTTTATGCCAAATTTATTAGTTAGCAGTGCCGTCTGTAGGTACATGCCACCTATTATCCACACACGTATTTTATGGACAAAGTGATTATAACGGGTAATATACATACATTATGTCCGGTCATTAAAAGGAATGGAGGAGGGGTTCAATATTTTTCATGTTGTTTATTTATGATTTATCAAACTGACTGTTGGCAAAGTAATAATTTGATTAATGCAGAAAAAGCCTAAACAAATAGCAAACCGGATCAAACCTGAGCAAACCTGCATGTACTCGCGTTTTTTGGGGTTTATTCAGGTTTTTTTTTCTTCATTAATCGAATTACTCCTGTGCTCAGACACATCAAAGCAGTATTCATAATAACCAGTCAATATAGCTTACGCAGTGGCGTATTTAGGTTCAGTGCCGCCCCGGGCTACTTAAATCTGGCTGCCCCCACCGTCAGCATTTCTTCAACATCGGTTATGCATTTCCCTAAGTTGGCGTTGAAAAACAGTTTTGACGTTAGTGATAATAATAATTTTTAGACAAGTTCTATTTTCAAGCTTTTATTTGATAATTTTTTTTACTGTAAAACTCTTTGTATTAATTGCCGTTGTTTCATTGTTGTTAATGTTAATGATTTATGGCGAATTTTGAAAAAATTCCAGGGCTGAGGTTTGGAAATAAAATCATCTGACAATTATTATTTTCATTAACTTCAATTACAAGCTTTTATTTAACTTCACCTGTTAGTATGTATGTATGTTTGTATGAATGTTAGTATGTTTAGGTCAAATATTGCAATCAAAATTTCGACTAGTTCTAATTAATTTTTTCAAGCCTAGACTTAGGTAAATGCATAGCTGATGTGTAGTAAATATTGTTCTTTTTAACGTACTTTGTCTTATTTGATATTTTTAGAAGAAAACCGGTAAAATCTGTCTTTTTGATAATTTTAGGTAATTAATAACATGTACTACATCACGACGGCTATTTTACTTTTGGTATTTCATTATTTAATGTCCTAGTGAAAATTTGCTTTAAAAATTGGCAATATTAATAAAACATAAATTTGCATATACAAACTATTTAAAAAGTTTTACAAAATGATGTTAAAAAGTAAAAGTTAAACAATCTCCTTGACTAAACTACACAGTTATTTTATAAAAATAACAACCTGGGATTTCAAAACGGCGACGTACTCAAACTGAGGAAAATGCCTCCAGTGCCGCCATTTTGAAAGTAAACTACCACTTGTGATCTATCACCGAAAAGGGAATTTAAAGAGCTATCCAATGGTCAAAATATTGGGGGGTTGTCATTTAAAATAAAAAACTTAATCTCGCCTCCAGAGAAACCGTAATCGATATTCAATTGTTTTTTTTAGGCAAAAGATGTGTTTTTGTCAACTGAAGCTTCAACCCAAAAATGAAATTTCTATTTTTAATATGAACAAAATTAGGGTATGTAAGTGATTTCGTTGATACCCGGTATACTCATAAGCGTCGCGTGCTATAAACGAATGCTCATAACTTCTGATCAATTAAAGATATTTGGATAAAACAAAATTGTAAGTATAAATAATCGCGAAGACAATCAATTAATCATATTTTGAAAGTATTTCCAACGTTTGGATTTCCGATATTATTGTTTAATGTGAAATTTTCCACATTGTTGATTCAAGCTTAAAAAATTAAAAAGTAAGTATTGTAATCTCTTCTTGAGACCACTATCTAAGAATTCTGTGGGGGATTCTTCTTATTTTTTTTAGAGAAATTTTCAGTTGTCTGTTTTACGAAAAATGCATTGTCGCATATTTGCCGCTTAGGAAAACCAATAATGATTTTTTGTAATTTTTCAATTTTAAAAATAGTAAAATAGTTATCACTTATCAGTGAGGTAAAACATGTACTTTCAGATGGTGCGATTGGTTTTACAAAAGCTTTAATTTTTCAGTGAGTTTTATTGGCGTAAAGCTGCAGTTATCTCGAAAAAGATGAAAATATCGCTATAAAGAAATTGTTATAAAAAGATAATAAAAAAAGATAACTATCTGAAACTTGTAAAGGTGTAGATAAAGATATCTTCTATTGATGTTTAACCATAGATATAATCGTTTTTGCATATATTTTCATAAATTTCGTTTCGCAAAACCACGTTTTTTTTTTGGAAAAAAACGAAATTTACGAAAATATATGCAAAAACGATCATACCTATGATTAAATATCAATAATAGAAGACATATTTATCTACAACTTTACCAAGTTTGGGAGGTTTTAGTAGGGAGACCAAATAGTAATAGAAACTCGGCAAACAACGATTTTCGTGGGACTGAACAGATTTATACCGACATTTGTTATTTTTGTAATCAGCATGGCTTCCTGAGCAGCAAAAAGTCTGTTGTCGCTTTCTCAACTTGTAGACTGAGCAGCTATGACGTCACAAAGATGGCGGCTCTTGATATCATATTCTGTCGATTATCTCAATAACTACTTAACCGATTGATATCAGAAATACGTCATATTAGAGGTATTTATATGCTTAACAAAAAATGTCTTGCAATCTTACATGTAGGTTTTATATTTAAAAAGATATTTACAAAATTTAACGACATTCATGGATTGATTTCTAATTTTTTTAAATAATAAAATAAATATCAATCATCTAAAAATACTATAAAATTAAAATATTACTGTTTTTCTCAGCAATATTAAGAAATTTAAATTTTTACACTCGGATAAAAAATGACAAAGTCGTGGCAAATTTACTAAGATGCGCCGCGCGACTCAGCAAAAGCAGGTATGATTTTACCCCAACAAAAAATAAACCAATTTAGTAAGGTATCCTTATAGCTATAAACTTAAATGAAATCAAAGATCTTCTAGTTACACTTGGTATAAAGTAAATAAGTATTAGAAAACCCAATTTTTCAGAAATATTGCTATTCAAAGTTTACCTCTGCCTGTCGATAGCAGTTGAAAGAAGCAAGATTGTGTAAAATTTTCTCACCGTTTCGATGGCGTTCCGTTATTTTAATAACTAACTGAGATATGACGAAAAACCAAAACAATCATGAACAATTCGACTTCTTTGCAATAAATTGTTAATAAAAAAAATTAGCAACAAAATATTCTTATAAAAAGTTTCATCCGTTCATCTGGATACTTTTAGAGACCTATTCCAATGCATCCATTGTATTTTTTTGCTTATTCCAACCTTCAGATCTTTAATATAAATCTAATCTCAAGTATGAGTGTGCATAGACAAAAAAGAACTACCGACTTTTTATTCGACGTGCTGGCGCGTTACTGTAGGGGCCTTAATACAAAAACCACACTAAGTTATATTTCTTAAATAAAAAAGTTACCATTTTTAAACCACAAATGAGAGAAGAAAGTAATCTCAATTTGATTTGCGGTTTTGTTTTTTCTTGGTACTTTTTCTTTATTTTCTAGTTAAGTAATTAAACAAAAAATACATCCGAACTTTAACAAAGCCACGAACAACCGGTAAGTAAAATTTCGCAATTCATTAGAACTTTTAGATTCATAATGGACATGAAACAGCTGTCAGAAATCAGTTGTTTGTTCAAGTGGCAACGCGCTGGCGTTCTTAATTTCTTTTCGCAATAATTAGTCCGTTTGCACAGTGCGCTAATATACAAATAACATAGACAAACAAAAATATCACAAAAATATCAAAAACCATGAATTAGTGACCCATGAGAACAATAAAACCGTTTGTACCATTGACCTTCAGCAAGAGGAGACGCAGCCGTTCATTTATAACTAGCTTTTTGTTTTAGGACAAAAACCGACTGCTATAACTCCGACTCCGCGTGCCACCCTAACGGCTTTCCTGTAGTCTGCATTCCACACTGTTAAAAAATAATGTAGCATTACTTAACCATTTATGTAAAATTTTACATTAAATATAATGTAATCGCGACAAATAAGTAAAGTTTATGTTTTATTACGATTTTACGTATTTTTAGTATTGATTGAAAAAATTTTCCTAACTTAATTAAATATTAAGCATTTTTATATTACTAATCAATAATCTTCTTAATTATACGCTAAGTTTCGGGAATTTACTTATTGGAATGTAATTTTACGTAACCAATTAAGGAAATGCAGTTTCTTGCGCGTTTGCTCCTCTGAGGTTTAGCGTTTAGTGTTTGATTTATCAGTGCGTTCTTCTTAATTTCCTTCCAGTGTTAGTCCTCTGTTTAAGGTAAGTACACATAAAATGTTATGTCCATTCTGTAGATTTAACTGTTTAAATAATAAAAACTTTGTTATAGTGACATCTGGAAAGTTCTACGTAATTTACGACAAAAAGGCTGTTTATGAAGATCAAGAATTTAAAGAGTTGGGACTTCCGGTCAAGGCATCTCTTTCATTTGATTTGATTCAGCAATATATTTTTAAAATACATCCTGATTCAAGATCAAAGGTTAGGTACAAAGCCCAAAAATGAAAAACAATATTCAAAATCTAGAGTCATTACTGTATTAAAGAAGCTAAGAGACATTTAAACCTGATATCTAAAGTTGGTATATTATGTGAAAGAAACGTTCTTTCATACTTTTGTTTTTGATGTATTAATATTAAGAGTAGTAAGCAGCTCCCATTCCTATACTACTGTTTTTTTTTTAAATATTGTTGTTGCTCAGATACTTGCCATAAAAGACCAATGACTTTCCTGTGTAATTCGTTAAAGAAATCAAAATTTTATTTTGTACTTTCTCGTTAAAAACCTGCTATGCGAAAACTTGATAGATCTATAAAATTTTCGCGGAGCACGTTTTTTAAGAAAAGGTATATATACCAAGTAAAATTAAATTTTGATGTTGATGTATTACATGTCTCCTTTATGTGTCTACGCATGAAAGCCGCTGATTTTTGAAAGCAATTAATTGAGCAACGGCAATGTTAAAAAAACAAAATAGTAGGGATGCAATATATTGAGTATGCTTCATTATTTTCTTCATTAAATTACAAAAGCTGGAACAATGTATGAAATGTTAACTGTTAAAAAAGACTCAAAGCGTAATTTAACCATAAGGTGCGGTACAATGTTGAATTCAAAATAAAAAGTCCTTCTAAAATCTGACATCAATAAATCGGGACCGTATTTAAAAAAATTAAGTTGTTGATCGTTGCCCAAAGACGAAACGTCGAATGAAAAAACTGTTGACGTAATTTTCAAGTTCATTAAAAGTAGCTATCAAGAAGTTTCACTAGTTTTGCCTTACCTTTCATATTAACCCCAGAAAAAAATTAAATTCAAAAATCGAAAATTTTTGATTTTTCAAAATAATATGAAAATGAAAAATCGGAAAAATTTGGGAACATCATTTTATTAGTTCTTTAATTACGCAACTTTTTTCCCATTTAACCAATGTTGTATTTCTAAACGAGATCTCCATACTGGCCCTCCTTATCCTAGACACCGTGTATATTTCCTGGTATTTCGGTCAATGATTGGGACGATTAGTTAAACAAAGGATATTTTTTTGACGTTTAGGTTTATTCTTAGCTTATAAATTGTTTTGACATTTTAACATTGAAAAATTTTGTGTTAATTTTTAAATGTCAAAGATTCTTTGTAGTACTTCTGATGATGGTTTCGCTAAGAATAAACAGAAACGTCAAAAAAATGTCCTTTGGTTAATTAATCGTCCCAATCATTGACCGAAATGCCAGGAAACCTATATATTATACAGTCAATTAACGGTGAAGAAAAACAGAACAAATTCTTTTTATATATGTGAATATTTCAAGTCAAACAGTAAATCTTTGTTTCAAAACAACAAATATTTTAATTGGAAAAACTATATTAATAGGCTTTTCGTGTCTGAAACCGGGCAAAGCGACTTAGTCTGCAAACATAAATTAATAATCACTGTTTACAGTTAGTATGTTAAATAAACAGCTTAATCCTTTAAAAGTAAAATTACATTTCCTTCCAGAATATTCATAAATAAACTTTCACGGCCAGATTCTCCAACGCTAGTCCGGTCTAATTTACAAACATAATTTTTAAACTGACAAGTGTAAGAATAAGACAACTAAGTTTTTGTTTAAGCTACGGCTTTATTGTTTCTTTTTTAAGTCGTAGCACTTAAATTATGAATTTAAAATATTATTATTTTTCGGCTGCGTAAGAAACCTAAAAAATAAAAAAAAAACGCTGCAATCAGCTGATTAGTTAAAACTCAACTGTTTATTTTTTGGTATTTAGTGTGCTTTTAATTTTAATAAACAAATTTGTTGGACTTAAAGATTTGCCCACCCGCCGTCCATGTTAACAGCCCAACAAAATAAAATTTACCAAGTATTGACGATAACAAGTTAAACGATTTCAATAAGAATATCTTTCAGATAATTTTGAATAATTTTTCCCTCGCAAAAAAAAACTTTAAAAATTATTTTATGATTTAAGAAAATAACAACGAGAATCAACAAATTAATATTCGAAAGTAAAATTAGACTTCTTAACTGATTTAATTAAATTACCGAAAACAGATTTGGCCATTTTTTAAACGAATAAAGAGAAATAAATGAGTTTTTCTATAAATAGAATAATCTTTAAAAAATCGTTTAGATTTAAATCAAAGAAATAACAATTTTAAAATTGTTAAAACTTTTACAAACACTAAAATAATAAAGCATAGCAGAAAAGGACTGTTCTTCATAAAATAAATATACATTGGCCAGTCATAACTTTTTGGGCGACACTGTATATTTAAAATTTATTTAAGGATAAAAAATCTGAATTCTCCTTTACTTTTTCCCGCGACTTTTTTTTGGAATAATATGCTAAAAGCACAGATTCTGATACAAAAGATATAAATGTATGTTTAAATAAGTAAAAAGCACTGAGCTTAAAAGATAAGAGAAGAAATAAGGACCTAAAAATTAACGTCAATTAAAAATGTATTTTCCAAAGATAAAAATACCAAAAAGATTTAGCGAATAAGATCCCATTATTATTTAAATTCGCAACAAATGCAAAATGGCTAGAACTGCATTAGACCCAACAAAAAAATTATTATTTGTTAACGTGAAACTTTAAAAGCTCGAGTATTGATTTCTGCATTCACAACAAATACAGAAGGCAGAGAAAGGAAGCTGACATTGTTTTTTTCTGACTTTTTACATGTTTTGTTACTGTACGACTTGTTTACATATGACTGAAGATTTAAAACAGAAACACTCGGATATTTTTTACGAAAACTGGGACATGCATGAATAGGCTGAAAAGGGAGTAGCAGTTGACACGTTTACAACAGACCGTCTATTGTTTTACTTTTGAGGCCAATTTATTAAATGATGTTTCAAAAGCAGGGTAGAATATGCCCGAAAACTTTTTTATTAAAAAATAAAATAACGGTATATAAAAGAGAACTTTCTTAAAATTGTTTTTTATTAAAAATGTTCTAAAAATAAAGAAAAATATATTTTAATTTTCACAGTGTTTATCAGATTTTGGATTATTTATTCCCTTGTTTTTCAAACACATTCGCAAAACGCCAGTTAAATGAACGAATTTCAGGAAAAAATTTCAGCAAATATATATACACTGTGTGTAAAAAGTCCCGGACCGGTAAATTATTTCGAAAAAGGCGCACATTATCAAAAAACTTCTTGTATAAAAGTTCTAAGGTTTTGAAAAATCCACAAAACAATGATACCTGTAATTATACAGGGTGTCTTAAAAAGTCGTGGCCAACTAAAATTTTGTTTTTTTAAATGGAATGATTTCTTTTAATCACATTTTCTGATTTGAATAAACATTCTGAACAATTATTATGTAACATGGCATGTGGCTAAACCCGTTAGTTTATGAGATAAATCGAATTTAGAACATACATACGATTTACGATATTACATTCATTTTGTGTTTTTACAAGCTGGTAACAGAATATTTACCCTATTACTGGAAGAAAAAAAATTACTAAATGTGCACATGCAAGTTTTTCCAATAATTTAATAACAATAACAATTAAAAAATACAAGGAACAAATTAACTACCACCTTTACCAGAACAAAAATAAATTTAAATCGTTATTAAATTAAATGCTCAAAATGTCTCCCTGCGACTGCTTGACAATGAGCTAAGTTGTAATAAAATCTGTCAATAACATTTTGCAACATTTCATGACTAATTAATTCACATTCTTCAATAATTCTTCTTCTCAATTCGTCAAGATCGGCGGGTTTTGTAACATACACTCTATTTTTTAAGTGTCCCCAGAGAAAATAATCGAGGGGCGTCAGGTCCGGCGACCTAGCGGGCCATTCTATTTGACCCCTTCGTCCTATCCAGCGATTAGGAAAAGTATTATTGAGGTAAGTTCTTACAGCTTGCCCAAAATGAGGTGGCGCTCCATCCTGCTGAAACCATGTATGTCGTAAAAGTGGCCCTACTGTATTGGTTATTGCTGGCACAATTTGATTCTGCAGCATATGGAGATACATATCTGCTGTCAAATTCCCCTCTATAAAGAAAGGCCCCACTAATCTATTGCCAATAATACTGGCCCACACATTTACTTTTTGAGGTCGTTGAGTATGCGTTTCTCGCATCCAATGTGGGTTCTGATCTGCCCAGTAACGACAATTATGTCGATTGACAGTCCCATTTAGCATGAATGTTGCCTCATCCGAAAAAACTACTTGATTAAAAAAATTGTTATTTTCTTCCTGATTCTGCATCATTACTTCGCAAAATTCCATTCTACGATCGTAATCGTCTTCCGATAATTCTTGAACTAAATTTAATTTATAGGGATGGTATTTACTGTTTTTTAAAATAATTTCAACTGATTTAAAACATACATCGACTTGTGTAGCAGCTTTTCTCAGCGACAAATGAGGATCCTCAACAAAATGAAGTAGTGTCTCTAACTGTTTTTCATCACTAGTTGCAGATTTCGGTCTTCCCGAACGAATTCTGTCTTTGCAACATCCGGTTTCCTCGAATCTTTGAACTGTTCTTACAACTGTAGATTTTGATATGGGCTGTCGGTCTGGAAAAGATGTGTTGAAAACTTCCTTTGTTTCATTAAACGATCTTTGCCGGTCTCCAAAACCTCTGATCATTAGTAAAGTTATACGTTCCCTTTCGCTTAGAGACATTTTCAGAATTTACTATGACAGTGACACAAAAAAATTCTGGTACCAGCTTGTCAAAACACAAAATAAATGTAATATCGTAAATCGTATGTATTGTTCTTTAATTCGATTTATTTCATAAACTAACGGGTTTAACTACATGCCATGTTACATAATAATTGTTCAGAATGTTTATTTAAATCAGAAAATGTGATTAAAAGAAATCATTCCATTTAAAAAAACAACATTTTAGTTGGCCACGACTTTTTAAGACACCCTGTATAATTACAGGTATCCTTGTTTTGTGGATTTTTCAAAACCTTAAAACTTTTATACAGGAAATTTTTTGATAATGTGCGCCTTTTTCGAAATAACTTACCGGTCCGGGACTTTTTACACACAGTGTATATATATATATATATATATATATATATATATATATATATATATATATATATATATATATATATATATATATATATATATATATATATATATATATGTATACAGGGTGTTACGAAATTCACTGCATGTATTGAAACCGGTAAATCCTGATATGAATTCAGATAGAATAAAAATATTCATAAATGGCGCTTCACGATAAAAAAAAGGACGATATCGGACCTCAAAAAAAATTGTTTTAGTCGCTGAGCACCACTGAGAATAACCACACATGGTCATATAAAAAACATTGAAAAACGTCAGTTACAGAAAAAAAACTTTTGTTTGGACGTCAGGACTCGTGGTGACGCTGCCAAATCTCTCTACCATATTCATATGTAACAAATTTGAAAAAATAATATTTTTGTTATCTTTAAAGAAAGAAATTCTACCAAAGGTGGGTTTATGCAGATCACTTTAAATTTAATTTAACCTTAATTTAGCTTTAAGAAATTTTTAGTGCACTGAAAGTTAAAATTAAATTAAAGTTGTGGATAACGCTCTTACGCCTTCATGTGTATTTAACTCGTACTAAACTAAATGTAAAGTTAAATTAGGGTTGAATTAAATTTTAAGTGGTCTGCATAAACCCACCTTAACGCTTTCAAAACACTCAATTTCAAAAATTTAAATTCCAGAGAACAGTTGCTCAAACCAAGATTACAATAATAATTTTCAACTAGGTCGACCAGAAATTTTTGGAGGGAAAAGAGTACCTGTAAAAATATTTTAGTTCAAAAAAAAATCCTAATACTTAAGCATGCACTTTTTTTATTTAACTATTTTTAATCATATTTAATAGAAGATTTGGCTTTTATTAACAGGTTTATTTATACCGTCCTTAATTTTTAAGCGAAATTCCTTACAACATAAATTAATGATAAACTTTACCTTCATAACCTCTTCCAGTGTTAAAACAGTCATTCGACTTTTTTCACCTGTCCAATAATTTTTAATTTCGCTAGAGTCTTTCACAGTGTACGTTAGTACTACCAGATAACGTAAAAATACTCAATAAGATTTTTTGATACAAGGAAAAGTTGTTTCAAATGCATCATTGTATTTACACTTGCCTAGCGCACTTATTTACGACAAACAATTAAAAACGAGAAGTGTGACAAATGTCAAAGTGATTTCCTACCATGCGCTTCCAAAGGGCGCACAACGAAGCTCAGACTGGAATTAAAATCAAAACAAAAACAAGCTTTCTCTGTCAGACTCGCACGCTGTTCAAATAATAATAAAGTTTATTACTATTACTACACAATACAAACCAGCCGTTTGGTTAAAACATGAAAGTCCAACAATCACTACGAAATGTTGTGTTTTCTTATAAATGGTCAACAATATAAACACATACTACCATAGCACCATTAAAAAACTGAAAACTTTTTTTCCACTAGGAGAATGACAGAATTTTAAAAGCCGGAATCAAGAGGCGCCAGAGGAGCTACAGTACCACTGCACGAGCCCGTTATGACGTCGTGATATTGAGCTTAGTTGAGTTAGTCACTTAACGCGCCGCTATGCCAGATATTCAACCAATCACAGTATCAGTTTAGAAAAAAGAAGCGTGAAAGTCGTAGCCCTTAGCTCCTCTTGGCGCAAGAAATAGATAAAGGGAACCGAAGTATTTATTCGGTAAACTTTGCCAAAACCAACTAGATCTTAATTTAAACCAGTACTAAATTTGAAACCTTTCTAATGAATCTGAACGATAATACAGTAAGTAGACTCCCAATTATTCGACATGTGCGGGACCGAACCCATTTCGGATAATCGAAATTTCGGATAATATGGAGGTAAAAATAATTTTCAATAGGTATATATTCGTATGGTCATTTAGATAGGTAGGAACTTTCTATTACAGACTTTTTTTAACTTTACAAAGTAGTTAAGTACCCTATCTATTACAAGCATGTATTTATTACATATTTAAAATTTAATTATAATTTACAAAAATATCCGTAGCTGCCTGCATTCGCAAGGTCTGTCTTTGGAAGAAGCGCGCCAGCACCATTTCGGATAATCGGATGCGTCCCTTGTACATAAATAAAAAATTAAAAGAATGTAAGAGGGTGTAAATAAGAATGAAAGTAGAATGATTGAGCACGAATGAATGAACGAATGAATGGAAATCTAATTTTAAGAATAACTTCGAACACAATTTTTGCTACGTAGTACCTGAACCTTTAAAGCTGTTTTTTTGTTCTACCTTTTCCAGCAAAACCAAACCAAAAAACCTTGTACTTAACAACTACACAGAGACTAAATTTGTTCATGGCCCTCAAAGATCACCCTGGGTGGGGGGTGTATTTTATTTTGTACATAATACAAACTTACCTTCGGCCAAAACCAGCCCCAGCCATGGCCTGGCTGCGTTTTCACGGTGGATGTGTAAATTGTTATATATTGTACCGGGAAATACATTGTAAAAAGTAGTTGTAAGATGTATTGTAAATAATCTATGACAAATGAATAAAGATGTTTTGAAATGAGACCGGTATTTCGGATAAAGCGGTGGTTAAAATTTTACATTTGATTTCGGATAAAGCGTAGTTTCAGATAACCCGATTTCGGATAATCGAGAGTCTACTGTACTTTAAAAATATCCCTGTTGGCATATTAAAGAAACTTTTAAATTACCAATAACATAAAGTTGTTGATTAAAGCTGTGTTGATTGATTCAATGTATTCAAATTCCTGCTTACATATAGGTAAATATTAATGTGGCGACATTTTAAATCTGTCGCTAGTGAACGGCAGATAACGGAGTATAAGAAATCTGAAAGTGTGTTTGGTTGCCAGATTTTGCAGTATAGTTCTCATACCTATGCTCGGCATGCCGAGCTGCACAAAGGCCAAACTGGACCAATTTAAATCAGTTAAGGCAAACTACAATACAGGTTGTCGTGTGACTGCCGAACTGGTCCGATTTTCATCGCGAGTTTAGATAGTGAGATGAGAATTATCTATAATATAGTCAGGGGCGTATTCATGAGAGGAGAGCGCTCCCCCCCCCCCCTCCCTCTATGGATGCTTGACTTCGCTAATTAAAGTACGAGTTGGCTATTGGCAAAAAGGTCGAGAGTTTAATTTCAGCAAACGTAAAAAAAGTTCGGCAAGTTATATAAAAAAACGATTTTGCTCGGCGTGGATGTTCATCTTCACATAGATAGATATTTTTTTGATGGCGTCATAGACCTATTTTTAGTGTCCGACCGAAGATTCGGTAGGTTCGGTCAGTTTTGGCTTCGGCCAAAACAGCCGAAACTGCGTTCGTAGCGGCTTGGTTTGCATTCGGGTCCACTCGGCTTGATCGTGTGGCTAGCGTCGTAGATGCATTATTTGTATTTAAGTAAAAAAAAGTTATAAAAGGTGTATATAATAAGAAATGTTATTAGTTTCAAATTATAATTGTCAACTAAATCAGTGAATATATACATTTTTATTTGATTATAAATAAACTTTAAGAACCAAGGAGTCGGCGCGGCGGCGCCCCGCAGGAAAAGAATAAAATATCTAATACTAATCTAAATACATCATCAAATTTTTCTAAATATTGTGATTTTGGGTTGTAAAAGCTAACCAAATTGACTTTTGACTTTAATCTAAATAAGTAACTCTCGATTCCCTATATAAAATACCAATATAACTTTCCTAACAGGAAATGTTCGGTTTCGGCCGAAACTTAAACAAAAGCCGAAATTCGATTACTATTTCGGTTTCGTTTGCGAAACCTAGTTTCGGCAGTCACTACTTATTTTATTACAAATAATAATTGTCTACTTACCTACTTCATCTAAGACTTTGGTTTTTTGGTGTTGACAGAACTTACCTAAAACAAAATACTCAATTGGTAATTCAAAAGAAAGCATTTTATTATCGTTTTTAAAACATAAATACCGACAATTTCAACTACAGATATCAAGATTTTCGTAAGTTAACATTTATGTGAAAACATATTATTCCTACAAAAAAACTGAATAAATTTAATGTATTTTATTAACCAAAAAATATTTTCAACAAAAATAAATTCTTGGCTAGTGCAATAAAAGACCGCCTAGAAAAACTTAAGAGAAAGGGACTATCCAGGTGCCTTTCAGCTAGCAGACCAGAAACAAAAATAGTCCTTTTCTCTTGAGTTTTTCTCGATGATTTTTTATTACACTAGCGAAGAATTTATTGATTTGCATTTTTACTATATAGACCAAAAGAATTCTCAATGAAGCGACGTTTAACTTCGCTGGTCGGATCAATTTCCGCCCGATCACTGATGTTAAACGATGCCCGGCAGGGTTACTACTAGGATGGGTAACCGCATGGGAACGCCGTGTCCCGCCGCTCTAAACAAGGAAGGTGGTAGAGGAATTCTTCCTCGGCCAAAGTGGTACCACCCCACACATCCTCTTAAAGGGCTGGTGAATTCCCTATGGATGTTTCCAGCTCTAGATGTGCGAGTCGGACTTCCCCAGTACACCCACGGTACATAATATTTTTAGGCTTCGGTCTACGTGGGCTGTCAGAAGATAAAAAAAAAGTACAAATAAGTTTATTTGGCAAATTCAAAACATTAAATTTTATAAATATAGATTTTGATGCTTATCGAGTATACAGTGCACGCAGAAAATGGATACATACGTATAAAGTTATTTGATTATTTCATCAAAAACCCCCGGATTTTTTTTACCTAGTCTTTGTTTTCTAAGTTGTGCTCTTAAGATTCAGCTCTCATCACTGTTACAAATTGAATTTTTCAAACATGTTTCTCTACAATGTTGTACTCAAATTTTTATCAATCCATTTCCTCTAAAAAACCATGATTTTCCAGTCTACACCGGATGATAACGTTTTCATGACGTAATGAACGGAGTCACACTTAAACTACAGATTTTTTATAACTTTTTAAGTTATAATTAGGGTTCGTAAAGACGGTGTCCGAGCATGGACGGCGGGACTGTAAATAAACTGTGTTTAAAACTACGGTGTCAGACCATGGACGGCGGGGCCGTAAATAAACTGTGTTTAAAACTAAGAGATAATAATTTACATAATACTAAAAAATACTTACCCAGTTAATTTGTGTACGGTAGTTACTACCCAATTTTTTATGGAATCGCCAGTACATCAGATCTATCTGAATTCTTTTACTGGCTACTAAATAGGGAGATGACGGTCCTCGCGGATTTAATGTTTGAACTACAACATTCACAACGGAGTTTTTCTTTAAATCCGTTGATTCATCGATGGCCAGCAACAATTTTTTACTGTTTACTTTGCGCCGAATTACATTTTCCATTCGTTCGCGTAAATGTGGTAAATAATTTTGCAATGTTGCTTCGCATGACAATTTCCAGTTGGGATTATATTTTACCCAAAAATTACGAAAGGTTTTTTTCTGGACTGTATTAAAAGGCATAATACTAGTCATCATAAATATCAAATCTAGTACAAATCTAGTACAAATCAGGCATAAGGGTATGGGATCCTTTTTTATGTTTATGATTTGCACTATTAACAAGTTTTTAGCACTGTGATCGTTCCCAAAAAAAGTCCTTATTGCATACCAAACATCACAGGCGAGATATTTTAGGTCCGGAAAAGTAAAAATAAACTTCAGAATATTCTGCGATAGCAGGTGACTTCTGCGAACATGGTAACCTGTTTCCACCGCAAAGCATGTCGACACATCGCGATAGTTTTAGTTCCGGTGCCTATGGTCTGGCACTTTCATTTTCGAACCATATTTATAATTTTAAAAAATCTGTAGTTTAAGTGTAACTGCATTCAATATGCCATTAAAACGTTATCATTCAACAAGACAACAATAACCGCTCAGTAACCTGTTTACAAAAAGGGATTATTTGTATGAGGACGTCTAAGGGTTGTCTTTTATTTATCAACTCCGTATCGTCTCGGCACGCGCTGTTTCGATTGCTCTAATGGAGTTTCTAACAAGTGTGCTCACGTAACGTAAGATAAAAAAAACGCCCTTGAAGTATGCCATGGAATCAATCACATCAATTACTTCTTTTGAAAGGTAGAATAGGTAAAAGGTATAGGTGATTGAAAAATAAAACTATCAAGTTCTGAAGTTTTTATTTTTAAGAAAATTACATTATTTTCATTGTCATTGCATAATACAGAGTTAAACAAAACATATACAACAAAGAACCCAAAAATTATAAATTTAAACTAAATGAGAGATGTGTCCACCTTCTACTTCCAAACATGTTCTGATTCTTCTTTTTACAGCATCAAAAACATTGGTGAGCACTTGGAGGGAGCTGTTAATCTCCTGGAATTTATTTGTAATTCTGGCCCGTAGGTTTTCTAAATTTTCTCAAGGAGTTTTTTAATGTGTGGCTATAAAAAAGTCGTACTGGGCGTGAAATCGCAGGACCGTGGTGACCACCCAACTGACATAATAATATTACGACTAATGATTCGGTCTTCGAAAAATTCTTTCAAAAAATTTAAATTATCAAGAGTTACGTGAATTGGTGCGCCGTCCTGCTGGAAGTAGCCTTGTCGCATCTCTTCATCGTCTAATGCGTTTACAAAATTTTGTAAAATTTCATTACGGCATCGCGACCGATTGAGAGTCCCTTCAAGAAAAATCTCTTCTAATTATCCTTCTTTTCGATATGGCCGCCCACACGCCAACTTTTTGTGAATGCGGAGGTTTCTCTATAAAGAGATGTGGATTTTCAAAACTCCACATTCTCATTTGTTGAGAATTTACATAACCAGAGAGGTAAAACCATTCCTCGTCAGTAAAAAAGGTTTTTTCAAATACGTTTTCATTATTATGCAACTTACCCATAAACCACTCTGAAAATTGCATTCGCTGCGGCTTGTCGCTTGGTAATAATTCTTGGACTGAGCTTAGACGATAAGCGTGCATATGCAGGTCACATTTCAGGATTGTATTGCAGGTTCCGTAGGATACATTTACTTGCTGGCTTAAACGCCGAATAGGGGTTTGTGGGTGTTCATTAACAATTTGCGTCAATTCTTATATTTGTGCAGTGCGAACTTTGGGTTTACCACTGCCTTCCTTTCTATTCACACTTCCTGTTTCTCTAAACAAAGTCACAGATCTAGTCAAAACTTGGCAAAACTGGTCGATATCCACGACTATGCGTGGAAATTCTGTTTGAAAATCCTGAATGGCGTCCCGTTTTGAAACTGACCAACAACCCTTCTACCATTTCTAAAGTAACTTTCGATCTTGAAAGCTTTTTGTTCTGCCGTGATTACCATATTTAATTTTCTTAAAAATAAAAATTCCAGAACTTGGTAGTTCTATTGTTTATTCACCTATACCTTTTACCTATGTTACGTTTCAAGAGTAATAATTATTCAAGACATACGTGATTGATTCCACGGCATACTTTGAGGACGTTTTTTTTTATCTTACGTTAGGCGTGTTCGGTTAATCCTCGGCGAGGCCTCAGATGCCTCTGCGCGCCAAAATTCCGTTCGGTAAATGTCTTCGAGCGAACCGAGGAAAAATACTCCGCGTTCGTTTATTCCCAGGCAGAGAACTCTGAGCTTCATCTTTTTCGTCGGAGGATTTTGACCGATTGAACGGAGAATCCAAACATCTGATCAGCTGATCACTTGTTTAGATATTTAGATGAAAAATGAGGTTAAAAAGGGGATTGGATTGAATGGATTGTTTAATTTAGAAAAGAATATTGTTGTCGCAAAAAGACTGACCACTTTGTAATTTATTTCGTTTTCCTTGCTGTACCTTGTTTTGGGTTTTTTTCGTGATGAGTTTCGCAAGAGTAGATGACCACAATTTTCACACAATTACCCTTCAAAATGAAAATAACTCCTATAACTGTCTGGTAACCAAAGAAGAATATAATAAAATTAATAACGGAGGTGTGTATGTCTAAGATAAAACTTTTTCATTTCATGGACCTGCGTTTTAAAAGTATACTTTTGATGATGCTTCATCATCATCTTCCATTATAAGTTCATGTCCTAGTTGAATAATAGGCACTAGTAAATTCAGATCCCTGTTTAAAACACAGAAAAACGGTTATAGTGGTTTAGAAAGTTATTAATCCGAAAGAGTTTTAAACCTAAACAGTTCAAATTCAAAAATCAGTTTTAAAACAAAACAGTAGCGAATTCCATTGAGAAACCTGCTGCAATGCCAATGTATTTGTATCCTTCCTTCCCTACTGTGGGACAGAGAAAGAGAATTTCTGTCCCTATTCCACAGTATAGAAAAGAAGAGGATAGGAATAGACTGACACGGCACCAGTTGCCCAATGGATTTCGACATAGATTAAAAATTGCGTTCGGTAAATGCCGCGATCGTCGGAGTGCTCTGTCGATCAGCTGTTAAACATCTGCCGTCTGTCTGATCTCGTCCGCGAGGATTAACCGAACACGACTATTATAACTAAAGTTTGACAAATGGGGGTAATTCCAGAGACGGCTTCTAACCTAGTTGGAAATAAAATTAGAAGTCGATTTGAAAATAAAATACAAATATTTATTTACCCACATTGTGTTATTTGAAAGTGCGAGATACGAAAATATCATACAGGGTGTCTGAAAAGTCTTAGCATGGGCAAATATCTTTACTATTAATAAAGATAGCGACACCAAATTTTAGTTGTACCTTATTGGTTGATAAATCTACGTTTTTATGTAATTTGACTTTTTCAACCCCCTTGGGGGGTTACGCTAGGGAGTTGAGGTCGAAAATTTTGAATGCAAACCTATGCCGTGTGGCCTCTTCGTTTAAAAATCTTCAAAAAAGAAATATTGTTTTAGTATTTTAGTATTTATTTATTATTGTAATTCATTTTTAAATGGCAAGCCTATAAAAATTATAACTCGTAAATCGTATAATCGGTCGGGGCAAAAGTCGACCATTAGTCGACCTCTTGTGCCATACAGCACAAGTCGGCGCTGCTATTTTTTGTTTTGTGGGGCACTTTTTTCTAACTTTTCTCCAACTTTACTTCTTCATTTGTCGTTGTTATATGTTTTGTTTTTTGACATCTGCGCAGTAGACCAAAATGCGTACCACGCGCAAACCGAGCGTGCTAGACATGCGTACGCAAGTTCAGGAGATGTACTTGGATGTCTACATTCGAACTTATTCACTTGTAAGAATATATCTCCAGGAAAGGTACCACTACGTATTTAACTTCATAACTTTTTTCCCAAGTTTTTTTCGACTTTAGTTTTCAATTTCGTGCCATGTGCGCAGTAGACCAAAATGCGTACCACGCGCAAACCGAGCGTGTTAGACATGCGCACGGAATTTCAGGAGATGGACTTTGGTGTCTACAGTTGAACCCATTCACTTTTAAGAATCTATCTCCAGTAGTTAAGGTACCACTGCGTATTTAACTTTATAACGTTTTTCCCAAGTTTTTTCGATTTTATTTTTCTTTTTTTGCTATCTGCGCGGTGGCAAATAACGAAAAATACAGTCGAAAAAAACTTGGGGAAAAAGTTTTACCATTGATCAAAATGCGTATCACGCGCAAACCAAGAGGGCTAGACATTCGCACGAAATTTCAGGGGATGTACTTTGTTGTCTCAATTCGCAGTGGTACCTTAACTACTGGAGATATATTCTTAAAAGTGAATGGGTTCAAATGTAGACACCAAAGTCCATCTCCTGAAATTCCGTGCGCATGTCTAGCACGCTCGGTTTGCGGGTGGTACGCATTTTGGTCTACTGCGCACATGGCAAAAAATGAAAAATAAAGTCGAAAAAAACTTGGGAACAAAGTTATAAAGTTAAATACGTAGTGGTACCTTAACTACTGGAGATATATTCTGAAAAATGAATGGGTTCAAATGTAGACACCAAAGTCTAACTCCTGAAATTCCGTGCGCATGTCTAGCACGCTCGGTTTGCGCGTGGTACGCATTTTGGTCTACTGCGCAGATGTCAAAAAACAAAACATATAAAAACGACAAATGAAGAAGTAAAGTTGGAAAAAAGTTAGAAAAAAGTGCCCTACAAAACAAAAAATAGCAGCGCCGACTTGTACTGTTTGGCACAAGTGGCCGACTAATGGTCGACTTGTGCCCCGCCCGATTATACGATTTACGAGTTATACTTTTTATAGGCTTGCCATTTAAAAATGAATTACAATAATAAATAAATACTAAAATACTAAAACAATGTTTCTTTTTTGAAGACTTTTAAACGAAGAGGCCACACGGCATAGGTTTGCATCCAAAATTTTGGACCTGAACTCGCTAGCGTAACCCCCCAAGGGGGTTGAAAGAGTCAAATTACGTAAAAAAGTAGATTTACTAACCAATAAGGTACAACTAAAATTTGGTGTTGCTATCTTTATTAATAGTAAAGATATTTGCCCATGCTAAGACTTTTCAGACACCCTGTATGATATTTTCGTATCTCGCACTTTCAAATAACACAATGTGGGTAAATAAATATTTGTATTTTATTTTCAAATCGAATCCTAATTTTATTTCCAACTAGGTTAGAAGCCGTCTCTGGAATTACCCCCATTTGTTAAACTCTAGTTATAACCAATGGGCCATCAACCCTCATCCGATTTACAGGCGTTACCGGGATAAACAGGCGATCCGCTGCTTATAGGTGAGCGCAATTGTTAGAAAGTCCATAAAAGCAATTAAAACCGCGCGTGTCGAGGCGATGCGGAGGTGATACGGAGTTGATAATTGAGTAATAACCCTTAACTGCCCTTAAAAAGGATACAATGTATAGTTGAAAATGCGTAGTAGGTATGCTATTAAAATGTCTTTCTCGAATGAAAATTAATAAATTTTGACGTCTTAAAAATAATTATGAACAGCAGTTAAGAAAATATTGTTGGAAAAGGCGGAGGGACAGAGTATTTTAACGATACTTTATCATAATCAATCATTTAGAGTCAATTTATATAAATATTTTATAGCGCTTTGCGTATTATTTTTATGTTTTTATTACATGTATAATATTTTAGCTTCGTAAATAAAGCTGTTGAAAATATTTTTGATATTTACAATAAATTTTTCTTTTTTCTTAGTATTCAGCTAAAGACTGGTCAACAAAAAAGCATTATTTTTTACTTAGAAATAAAACTGTAATTCTTCATCGTTAGAAACAATGCCCAGGTAAAATAATACTTAGGGAAATGAAACACCCAGATCTCATCTCGTTTTTGTGAGAAAAATCTTTACAAAAATAAATAATTTCAACTGAAAATACGCAAAAATGTTTTTTACAAAATTTGGCTATTTTTCCTGAACGATCTGTTTTTCGTTTATAAACCTTTTTTTGACAGTCCTTTACATGTGGCAAACAGTTGTCTGTCATACATCGTTGTTACATCGGTCATGTTTTCTGGGAAAAAATTTAAATGAGAATGAAGAAAATGAATTACATTCCAATATATTACATCCCATTCTGTAGTAAGCATCCAGAATATATCTTAAAATTCACAGCTGTTTTTCAAAACAATTATGATAATTCTTATTACAGGACTTAAAACAAAAAATAATTGTTGCAGATATTAATCTGAGCTTCCACATATTCCACCACCACCACCAAAAACCCAAAACTAATTAAATCAGTTGAGCCGTTTTCGATCCACAGAGCTGTAAAAATGACGGAAAAAATGCCATTGATCAAACTTTTTGCTTAAACTATTAAAACTTGACAAGCTGGACAGAGCTGGATAAAAACGATATGTCCCCATAAAAGGAGACTATGTAAAAGTAGTTTATATACATTTTTCCGGAGGATAAGACAGGACAAATAGTTAAAAGTCAAGATAAAATCCTAGTATCACAAGCGCGGTCAATAAAAACATCCATTTGATTAATGTCCAAAAACATCGGCAAATAAAACCTTTCACACAACAATATTTTATTAAAAAAAAGAATCACGTACCTGCGCTACTAAGGCCACTTAAAGAGGGATTTAAATATTAATTACTCTTTGCGACATTACCAAATAATAAAAAACCCACTTTTAACACAATATTCATACTACTTTTATCGTACTTAAAATGCACACTCTTTGCCGGTCACAAATCGATTGAAATTAGTCCGTAAGTACCAAAGTTTTATGGCAACAATTCAGAGATCCGTCTGACAAGGCCATCTTGAACAGTAAAACTCAAAAACTGAGTAGAGGAATTCAGAAGATCAAGGAAGAATCAATAAATTCACACCTACAGAACCTCTCAGCACATGAAGAAACAGACTATCCTCTTTGGAAAGCGACCAGAAAGATAAAGAGACCCACTAGCTCTATTCCTCCTATTAGAAGAGACCAAGGAGCGTGACCCAGAGATAATAAACCGAAAACAGACCTGTTGACTGAACATTTATCAGATATCTTTACACCTTACCAGATGCAGGAGGAAAATAATTTGCGTATAATAGACAACCAAAAATTAGAGAATAATATCCCTCGTTACACCGAAAGAAGTAGCTGAGTAGATTAAAATTAACCTTAATCAAAAGAAAGCGCCAGGTTATGACTTAATTACTGGTGTAATCTTAAAACAGTTGCTTAGAAAGGGTATTGTTATGCTAACCTATCTTTTCAATGCAGCCTTCAGATTAAAACATGTTCCAGCATGCTGGAAAGTCGCAGACGTAATTATGTTACCAAAACGAGGTAAACCACCGAATGATGTCAAGTCTTACAGACCTATTTCGCTCTTGCCAATTGTATCAAAACTACTCGAAAAGCTACTCCTTAAGAGATTAAAACCTCTGATTAAAGACAACCGATTGATCTCAGATTTCCAATTTGGTTTCAGACAGAAGCATTCTACTATTGACCAGTACATAGTTCCCGTTCTCTATTTATTCTATACCAGCAACTTGCCAACTCTGGTAGATACGACTATAGCTACATTCGCTGACGATACTGCTCTCCTTGCAACTGAGCAGGATCAAGAAAGATCCATAAGAAAACTCCAAAGGGCAAGCAATTATATCGTTAACTGGACCAAACAATGGAAGATTAAGCTTAATGAAGTCTGTCCATGTGAACTTTACGAACAAAAAAATAACGGAACCTCTTCCTCTGAACATCAACGGAACGACTGTCCCATAAGCTGAATGCAAAGTATCCTGGCATGACACTTGATGCCAAGCTATGATGGAAAGTACATGTTAAAAAGAAAAGAGCTGAATTAAGATTAAAGTATAAACAGCACTATTGGCTCCTTGGCAGAAACTCCAAACTGCCAGTACATAATAAAGTATTAATCTACAACCAGGTTCTAAAACCGGTGTGGCTTTACGGCATCCAGTTGTGGGGATGCACCAGTGATTGCAATATTAAGTCTATTCAAACATTTCAAAATAAAGTATTGCGCAACATTGCAGACGCACCTTCTCATGTAAGCAACGCAGTTCTTCATCGAGACCTTGGCATACCAACAGTGAAGGAAGAGATAAAGAGGTTTGCTAGCAAACACAGGCGTGATTACGGCATCCAGTTGTGGGGATGAACCAGTGATTGCAATATTGATGCACCAGTGATTGCAATATTAAGTCTATTCAAACGTTTCAAAATAAAGTATTGCGCAACATTGTAGACGCACCTTGTTATGTACGCAACGCAACTCTTCATCGAGACCTTGCAATACCAACAGTGAAGGAAGAGATTAAGAGGTTTGCTGGCAGGCACGAAGGCAGGCTTCACCTTTGTCCGACGATTGAAGAATACCAAGCCATTTGATCTTGTGTAGCGTGTTGTGTGCAAAAGTAAATTACAGTGCGCAAGTGTTTATAACCAGAACAAAGCTAAAGGGCATCGATGGATTGATTTTAGTAGATAAGTACTTAGTTTAAGGTAGTATGAGAACAAAATTAATGGTTAGCCCACGAGACTAGTTTTAATTACAAGCGCCACTACGCGCTATAAAAAAACCTCCAGTCGCAGAAACAATTTAACCAAGAATTAAACTAATTAGACACTTGAAATGTGACAGCACTCATGTTAATGTCATTAGTGTCATTACCAAAGGTGACTTTAAACCTCAATTAAAGTCATTACTTGATTAAGGGTCCAGTGCTAGCAAAGTTACCAGCAAGATAAATTGTTTGTCCCAATTCTATTTCTTGACATCATTATCATTTACCTTGCTGGAAACTTTGCAGGAACTTGGATATTTTGACCTTAAATTTTTTGAGCAACAGATTCAGTTAGTGATGGAAACTTTTATTTCAAATATTTAAAACTAGGTTCGTCTTTCTTGTACATTGCTTTTACAAAATTTTTAATTAAAAAATATGGGGGCAGGGTTACTTTCTATGGGTCTACTAATGAAACTATTTTATATTTCGTGTCCAGGGATAGAATTAGCGACCCATCTAACGACACATATCCTCAAAGTACCTGTAGTAAGTAACTAAACGTAAAATATAGTGGCGCGACGAGCGTACAGGTCCGCGTCTAAGGCGGCTCTCACACTAAAGCAACAGGCAACCAGCAATAGGGAACTAGCAACGCGCAATATGTGTCGCATAATGAAAAAGCACGACATTTCATGTAACTTCTCACACTATGGCAACAGCGATATCGCGTTCCAAAATATTACTAATTTCAGGCAATATACATAATATGTTGTCCAGTGATATCGTAAAGTGAATTGTGTTGTGAGTTGTTTTGATTTAACAAGATGTCGCCGTATCATCGGAGTGGCCGGATCACATGATAGCTAGAGATTACTGCGAATGCTGTTGCTTGAGTTGAGAAGCGATCACAATAATATTGTGTGTTGCTTATTGACAGTTGGTAGTTGCTGATTGCTCGTTGCTTCAGTGTGAGAGCCGTCTAGCGGCACATCGCGAGACAGACAATCATATTGTGGCGACGCGGTAAATGAGTTACCGTTCGTGATGTATTATTACTTATATAAATTTTTTTTTCAAAAGTCAATCCTTTACATTTCGCATTATAGCAACATGTTCCAAGATAAAAATCATTTGGAAACTAAACAAATAGCTGAAATGTTACAATAACTTATAAGTTTTTAAAGACGACTTATTAACAATGACAGGACAAAAATCTGTCAAAACCTAACTGATCAACTAGAAGATCTTAATTCAAACCAGTACTAAATCTAAATTCTTTTTAGTGAATCTGAACGTAAAGTCCTATTCCCTGGCCTAAATCCCAAGAAAAATGGTACTTTTATTTTATTTTTAATAAAACTTTATTGTTTCCTTTTATTTTCTACTCAGTAATAAATAATAAACTAAGTTCTCTTAAGCTGACAATTTATTGCTTAGATTACTTTAGTATTCCTTAGCACTTAAATTTACTGTTTCATTTTAGGTTTATTCTACAAATACTTGAAAACCCGTACATAATTCACTGTGTTATAAATTACATATTTTAAAAGTATCTATTTTGTCGTATTATGTTTTCGGCGATATTTTGGGCCGATAAATTCGATTTCATACAGTAGTTTCATGGATCTATTACTAGAGGGTTGTTCATCCTCAAAACCAGTGTGGCCAGACTGGCGATATATCGCAATACTTTTTGTAAATTTTTGCGACAATATTTTAATAAACACCACAAGGCGATTTTTGGACTATTTTCAGAACCTAAAATGATTTTAGGGCTGATTTTACAAATTATTAAAATGCTAAATAATTACAAAAATTGGAAAATGTACGAAACTATAAATATTTACCATTTAAAAGACAACATTGGTATTTTTGCACATACTTTATATCAACATCGATATAAAAAAAGTCACTTGAATTTAAAAAAAAAGCGATTGACCTGACATTATTTTGTTTTCTATTACATGCAAAATTTTTTATTTTATTAATTATATTTCTTACTATTTAGCTTGAGAGTTTAATTACAAATAATAGGTATAAGAGAAAATTAAGATATAATAAACTTTTTGTGGCGACTAGACATTTTAAACTACATTTTTAGTACAAATAAATTTGTAGGTTTTGTTAAATTTATAAAGAAAAAATTATTATCAACATGCGATATTGTTTTCGATAAAACTATATTTTTGCAAGTCATTGGCGAAATAAAGCAAACGCGAAAAATGGCACAAAACAGAAGTGACGAACTGTAAGGTTTAGTTGCCGTGGCAATAAAAGAGCGGATTAAATTCTGTGAGTTAAGCTGGTAATTTTTCTATATCTGCTTATCTCTTCTCTTTTTAAAGCGTTTTTAACACGGTTATAAAAAGAGAAAAAACAATTTACTTAAAATTATCAAATTTCCTGGCTTAATTTTAAACTCTAAAATATTTTTTTTTCTTTTAACAACTTTTACTTAATGTATGTGTAACAGAGGTAAAATTAATTAACAGAAAAATGATTTATGAAAATCTGCTCCAATTTTCTTGTAACTGGACTAAGCTTTTTTACTTAAAATTGGTACTTACATAATTGTATTTATTAAAAACTATTTGAAAAAGTATTTCATAGAGCAAAGTCAATGATCGAAAAAATTTATAAAAAAAACAAGGTATATAATAAAGTAATTATTACAAACACAATTTGAATTTTGAATTTTTAAAAAACGACAATACACGGTACTTATACATATAATATCTAAATTAAGATGTTGAGAAACAAAAATAGTTATGCGGTGATGTGAGTGGCAAACACATACTTTAGAGAAAAAAAACTCATCCTTGTTTTGGTCATGAAGATTATAATTGATTTAAGAATAACAACTCATTGGTTTGCAATGAAAGGCTACATCTGGGGCAAAATAATTTATACTTAAACACACTGTTTAATAAAAAGCTCTGTTTAAGGTAGCGACAAAATAAAATCGGTCAGATATACTTGCACAATAGTGTTCCGTGCCATCAGACTCCCACTTAACCTGAGCAAACCTCGGCCGCCCGATCTCCGCCCATCTGCCGCGCTACCCGCCGCCGACGGCACCAACACCGTATCACATCGCGTATGCGCGTAGCTGAGTGGGCCAAATTAAAAATTATGAAAAACGTGTAAGAACAAAAGTTGTTCCTTACATAGTGGGAAATATTTTTTGTCGACAACTTTTTTTCTAGAACCAATGGTTCAGCAGTTATTACGAAATAGACAATTAAATTGTTTATAACAATTGACCGCGCTAGAATTTTGCAATCCTGATAATTTTCGTTCAATCTACACCTAATTCTCAATGTTCATCCCCAATTAACCCCCCGAATCAAAATTTAACTTTTTATACTTCACGTCTATAATTGAGCCACCAGACTCTATCCCTGTACCGAATTTCAAATTTTTACATCGAATAGTTTCAGAAAAAATCGCCTGTGACAGACGTACGGGCGGACACCGAAGTGATTCCATATAAGTGTTCCGTTTGACGGAACTCTAAAAAGTCATATTTGATGTTTTGTTTTTATAAATCACAGGCATCTAATTTTATATTACTCTATATTCAACATTTATTTACAATAATGATCACACAATTTTAAAATATTTTTAGTTTTAATTTGATAGAGTACTAATAGTATATTATACTGATAATGATGACTTCTAAAAGGGACTTAATTTCAACAAAATGCAACGCAAAACTGAAAACAGAACAGCAAGATCTCGGTCAGTATATAGTAAATATAAAAAAAAATGATTTTACTTCCATCCGCATACATGCTAAGTAGTGTGTGCTGCCTGGCCCATAGCTGGGCAATGTCCACTCTAAAAGAAAAAGTTGCTCACTGAAATCATTGTCTTGTCTACTAGAAATATATTACATCATAAGTTTGCCCCCCTAAGACTTTAGTTGGCCCCTCTGAAATCTAAACCTGGATGAAGGCCTGTGTGCTGCTTACCCTTATTATTATTAAAATAAAAATAAGCAGCATTAAAATAAAAAGGATTAAATTATTTAGTTTAGTTTTCTTTTGTTTTTGAGTGGAGAAAAGATATTAATTGGTAACGTAAATATTACAGTACTATTTTTTTAATAGCAATGCTCTGGTTACAATTTTATTGCTCTTGGGTATTAAAGGTGACTGTAAAATTTTATAGTTTATTAGTTACTATTTTATTATACTATAAATTGACAAGAAAACATAATTTTATTGAAGTGAATAATGTTTGGTAAAATAGGTCAATAACTAATGTACAATTGATCAAAATATTTAACCTTTATTGCTTCAAAGATAATTTATTATTATTTAAATCTTAACTTTGTTCAAAGAATGAAAACGTATTCAATATAAGAACCGTTATTAGTAATAAAATAAAGTTTTTTCTGTAGTAATAAACTATTATAAAGAGCTTATCAGCTTACTGCAGTCTGAATTCCATTATTTAAAGTTATTTTTTGCATATAAAGAAGTTTAGGAGCTACTTATGTTGTATTGTTTGTTTTTATTACTACCCGTTAATTGTTGTTCTTGTTATTCAATGAAAAAAACATCAAATATTTAACTAGGCTTATTTCAGTAATCTATGCGGTATTATTACTATAGATAGTACTAAGATATTTTTGTTATAAATTTTAACTTAATAGCGTCGCAAAACTTTTTGGCAAAAGAATTTACGCACACGTTGTATAATAGTGTGCCTGTACATAGACAACTACCAGATAAAACATACAGAACAATAACGGCACCTTTAATCTAATATCTCTTTTGATATTGAAAATTAAGAATTAGCAAACGCTTCTTTCGTGAGATGAATTTATAAAGAAGCCACGAGGTATTAAGAACGGTACAATATTTTCAGATAAATAATAATAAGTTATTTACCCTGTATATCAAATAAAAATGGCACCTACTTCTGAGGCATCACAGTCATAATATACACATAATGCTATTTAATCAAGCATTATTATTTATTAGGTTACAGGGAAAGTAAATGTACTTTAACTTTTATGTCATAAAAGTGTTATAAAAGTTATAACATAAAAACAATGATTTACATGAAATTTTATTTGTCTTATGTGTGTTTTGGAGGAGCTCCAAAATTAAACAAGTCCTTCACAATCTATATATTGTTGTTAAGAATACTATTTGACATCTGTGGTGAGTCGTATAGAATGTCTTAAGATGCGCATAAATAATATTCGATTTAAAAAAATTATCCGATTTTAAATATGTATACTCATAAAGAACATTTTATGCGAACTTTTGCTACGCAACGAATTGTATAAGGCAGGAAGGAAAAACACCCTTTTATAAAAAGCTTCATTATTTTTAGCCCCTTAAGGAACAAATTAGAAATATAGTTATTTAAATAAATTGCAAAATGTCACAACCTTTAACCTTTTTAGGAAAGAAACTCGGTAAACATTTTCCAAAAGGCAAATTCTGAAGATGTATGTATATAAAATTAGATCTTAGGTTTATTAAGAAAAGTTCCCGGATAAATACGCGGAAAAAACTGTTCTGCTTCTGGTATAGGAGTGCAAGAATAATTATATATAACGAGTCGGACAGACTTGTCGTTCTCATTAGGACTTACCGGGCCATAATGCAAAGGCAGGGTAAGCTAATAAAATAATTTAGGACAGCAAACCAAGGCAATTAGGCAGCAAAACCAAGTAAAAACTTCAACAGAGAAACAATATCCTTCTAGCATTGAGAAATCGAAAAAACTCTAACCACTTGAGTGGTTTTCTCCTATACCACTAAGTGATGTGGCTCTCCTTGTCAGTTTGTCTTTGTCTAAATTTTGCTGGTATTTCTAGACTGTAACCATAGAAGTCTAAAAAACTTCAGACGAAGCATTTTATTCATAAAATCGTTTCGCGCCAAATCAATCATCCGTTTAAAAAATGCAATGAGTGCGACTAAGCTAGGTAGACTCAGCGGAAAAAATGGCAACACTGTCCAACCTTTAACCCAACTACACCAATGGACTCCATACAAGTAAATATAACCTGACTTACTTGTGAAAAGAAACTTCTGGGTTTAAATAGTCGATTTTTTTTTCAAACCTGACACTGCCGCACCATATTTAAATGCTTTTTCGCCAAATAATGTCAGCTACTTTAAATAAAAACACTTAAATGCTTCTCGAAAATACAAAAAATACAATTCAAGTCTCGAATAACGTCGCAATCGTCAGCGAATTATATGAATGGCCGCTTGCGTCACTTCTCGATTCGCAGTACAACTTGTAGTAAACGGTAAAACAGCGTTGTCACTTTTACCTAATAACTTAATAATTTTTCACAGTGAGAAGGGAATAAGAGTTTATTCGGCTATGATGCATACAGTAGAACAAAATGTATTACTTTTTTTTATTACGTTATGTACACTGAAAAAAAGGATACCTTGGTTGAAACGCATGTGCATTTTACTCAATGAAACCGCGACTTTGAATAGGGCCAAATGAATATTATCTTTAAAAAAATGTATTTATTCTCTTATCAAACGATTATATGATTCTGAATAAAGGAAATATGCGTTTGGCCTAAGAGTAACGGTCTGTTTCCAAAATACAAGATTTCTTCATTTTCTTAGCCTAAGGAATCAATAGACATAATTTGAAAATAATAATTATCTTAAGAGTTCAGGTTCTTAATTAAAGAGTAACTTTTTTGAGTATCTTTAATTATTAATACAGAAATTAAATGAAATGAATGATTTCTTAATTGTAGTTTCCCTATTTTATGTTATTGCTTGAAAATCGTGGTTTCTTGCTTTAAAAGCATCATCCTTTAAGGCAAATAAAATTCTTTCCAAGCATAATTGTAAAGTTCATAATAGAAACTAAATTATCTTTGGTGATAGGTCCTCGGTTTCTTCGTTGAAGACCGTCTCGAATTTGATTTAAACAATTAGTACTTTGGTCCGAATCTAGAAATTTTCAAACGTTTCGTATTCAGTTCCACGAGTCACCTTCAAGTAGATTCACCAGTGGACAAAAAAATCGCAGATATATGAATAATTCACAGTATAAGTTCCAGCACCTAAGAATTATAAAATGTTAATTTGATGTCGTATAAGAGCAATTATTTACTACTGTTACGATTAAATGATTCTGATTAGGTACTTAATTGATTTTTGTTAATTAATTATACTCCTAATTGTGTGCAAGCAGACTCTGAGAGCTTGTTTAGAAGTTGGTGTCTTTAACAAAATTCACGGTTTTTATTACAAAAGATGGAAAGCCTCAAACAGAAATTTATAAACTTAAAGTAAGAAATAAGTCTTTTATTTTAAGCACAAGGTGGATCTTCAAACAAGTAACTGGTTTTAGGTTTAAGGCAACAGAACTTTTGAAAGATAATTATTTTGTCACGACGGACCCTAAAAGACGGATAAGCTCGTGATCTATACAGGGGAGTGATAAAGGCTTAAATAAAAATATTACACTGCCTAATTAAAACCATAGCAACATTTTTTGAGCCAAGTTTGTAATTTTTTGTGCCCTACTGTCTTAAAAGGACTGAAATAACACAGCAATTGAGTCGATAAATAATTTAAGATTTTACTGTTCGTATACTAATTTTAGTTCTATCACATACAATATGAACTGAAATAATGCAGAAATAAGTTATACGAACCTTCGAATTTCGCCACTAAGTGGCCCAGATTCCAACCTTCCAGTAACTGGTGAATTGAATTAATTACCGCTAAGAGCACTACACAGATCTTCCCTCATAAAGGTTTGTCGCGCGACTAAACTTCGCGAATTATCCAGAACGCAAGTGATACGTAGAGCACAGGGTCTTCAGCCAAATTCGCAGTATCAAGAGAATTTGTAAAATACTTCTTATGGGGAAAGCAATTATGTTAATTCAATATCTTTGCTTTTATTATAAGTCTCAATTTGTCAAGATCACGAATATCTTGACACAAGTGGAGCTCTTTTTCCAGTGTATGCAAATTTTATTAGATGAATATTATATATAATATAAATTACGAAATTCGAACCCCCATTTCACCCCCTTCCCCCAGAGGTTGATTCCTAAAAAGTTATAAATCTTGCGTTTATTTTTTAGAGTACTTTTACGAAGTTTCAAGGTAATAGAACCGTATTACACTTTTACTCCTTTACAAACTTTAAACCTCCATTTCACCCCCTTACGGGTTGATATATTAAAAACCGTAAAACAGGTGTTTAAACATCAGCCAGATTCTCCAACGCTAGTCCCGTCGAATTTGACAACCAAAAGTTTTAAACTGACAAGTGTAAGAATAAGACAGCTAAGTTTTATACTATTAATTTATTTCTGAGCTTTTTCGCTAAATTTATAAAGAACAGAGCAATTTTAGTATGTACTTTCGGCAATAATAAAACTAAATTCATTCAACTCGTTCAAAGACGAAAATCATTTGGAACCCAACTAAATCGCTGAAATATCAGAATAATTCATAAGGTTTTAATGACGACTTATTAACAGTGACAGGAGAAAAACCGGTCAAAACATAGCTGATCAACTATAAGATCTTAATCTTAAACCTTCTTAGTGAATCTGAACGTAATTTTTTAGAGTACTTCTATGAAGTTTCGAGTTAACAGGTTGGGTTCTAATATTTTTTTCCATGCAAATTTTGACTGTGGATCAGGTCAAACCAATAATAATAAAATATGCAATGATTTATAGGAAATTTTTGAAAACGGGTGGACCATTAAAAGGGACAAGAACGATTATATAAGTCAGGCAGAATGAGAGCGAATATTTCCGTATTAGTGTATGTACTACGAAATACTGGGAAAGAAATTAGCAACATCCCGGAAAAACAAAAATAGATATTCTCATAATCCAATAATATAATTGAAAAAATAAAAACGGAAACTCTATACCAATAATAATTGTCAGTTTTTCAAAGCAACTGAATCAATAACAACTAACCAATACTGGTAATGTGACAGCAGACATGTCATTACCAAAGGTGACTCTAAACATGAGTTAAATTTATTTTTTGATTAAATGCTTAGCGAAATCGATTATTACACTAAATATCGTTGCTGTCAATGGAAAGTATCGAAAACGCCTTTTCCACCAAAATGAGTTTTTGGTATCGTTGGAACCGTCTCTGAGAAACACATCGAAGATGCAAAACATCTTACGCTCCAAAAATTATTTAATAGTGACGACCTTAATAAAAATATGCCTAGTATTCGCTATCGATTCATCATTCAGAAGCAACTGAGCAAAAGGAAATTTATCCACTTTTTTAAATTTAGGATGAAAATATAAAATTATTGCACTTGACTTAATCTATGATTAAAACATCCCGTTCGATCAAAGCGCATAAATCCAAAAGAAACAGTCGCAAAAATGTCGCCTAACGCAGCAAACTGACATAAATCCAGCTGAGTTAAAGAATGATATCGGTTCAGAAGTATTATAAATGTTATATTCTTTGCTTTGAGGCCATATTTTAAATATCTTTGTAGGAAGGGGGTTTCAACTGTCGGAGTAGGCTCTCTGAAAGTGGTTTCTAATATATTTGATAACAATGATAACATGTAAAATTCAAATTTTTTTTAATCTTATAACTTTTAATTATATAGAAAGGTATTTAAATTGAGCAAAACAAAATAAATCAACATCCCGGTTATGCAAAATGACGATAATCCATTAAAAGAATTATAGGCTGTTGTGAACATTGCAAATTTAGGGTAAAAATAAAACAATTTTTCTAAAAAAACGCTTTTTTGATTCATTTTCCATAAAATAAAACTAGTAATTTTAATAATTTTTATGTTTTCGCCCTTTTTCCTAAACGCATATATTTTAGATTTATTGCGTTTTGCTTGGTTGGCTCTCCATTATCGGAACCACTTCTGTTTTGTTAAAACACCGCACCGCAATGCCGTTAACGTTTCTTGTCATATCTGAGCCTGCGGTAGTCATTGCAGATCTTACAATTTTAGATATAAGTAAGCGACAGCAAAAATTTCGTTACCTCCACAAGAACCTTAAAATACAATTTTAAAATGTCGCAAGCACCGTTTTTCCTAACAAGTATCTAAAATATTACATAATTAGCTAGAAACAGGTAATAGTGCTTTAGGCAACATAGTAATTGGTAAAAAAATAAATGAAAAATCAGTTTTTGCATCTCCGGCAAAAATTGTATAAATCGCACTTACGACACTTTGACTGAACAGGCAAGCACTCTGTTGTACTTGAGGGGAGGGGGTTAGTTTTAAAACGTAGATTCTCCAATTTTTACCTAAAATGATTATAGCAAAACTAAAATTCCATTACGCTTGCTTGTTATATATAAGCACAAACGAAAGTATTGTATTTAATAGGCAACATGCATATATAACCCAAATAGTAAATCTGAAATGTAATTTTTTATATTCTCTACTATAAATTGAATGTTTATGGCGGTTGCTGCTATCCATTTATTTTGGTCCTTATTAACAAAAAAAAAAAGGATTTTCTACTGCAAATTTTCACCCGTATTTCGAAACTTGTAAAACGTGATCCCATTGGCAGTGTCGTCAAAAGTGTTTTTATGACTCAATAAGTACATGGCGAATTCCAGTGTTGTAGGGTTATCGAAAAATCCATAAAATGGCATTTAATGCATAACTCATCCAATGAAATATCCTGCACTCAAAGTAGAAGGTTCCTAAAATCTTATTCATGTATATTTCAAGCCGAAATCCATCAATTTTGCAACAAAAACTGGCATTTTGCGAAATTTTGACATATTATACCTGCAATTCTTTGTTTTCAAGACAATCTTCGAAAATTCGAAAATTTTGCATGTCCCCGATAAACCTATTTATTTATAACTCACTGATAAAAACGATCATTTGTTTTAATAGAATATGACATTTCCTCAAACGAATGATTCTTTTGATATATGCCAAATGAATGAGAAATTTAAAGTAAGAAATACATTTCTTTGACTCAGATTCAATTTATTTGTTTGACCCAGAAGAATTTGAATTTGTATAGAATGCATCCTTTATCTAGGAAAGTAGTGAACTGTCAAGTCAAGAGAATAGGGATCTATGCCAAAATATGATGCACTCCAGGCACATGAATGCATAACATCGAGTTAATTGGTGCAAATTCCTTTCTTTGTTTTAAGGTAATTGTAGATTTGAGCCACAAACTGTATCTATTTGTTACAAATTCTGTTTCTTATTTTAAGATCATCTTGAACTTAAGCCAAGAGACTAAGCCTGTTGTTGCAAATTAAATTTCTTATCTTAAGATTATCGTAAATTTGAGTCAAAAGATTAATTCTTTTAATATAAAATCCATTTTTTACTTTAAGATCACCATAACTTTAGCTCTAAAAATTAAGACTTGTCACGTAAGACTGTTACTTTGAGTAAAGAGAATAATTATCTCGTTTAAAATCCTATAATAAGGGATGTTTCAAAAGTGTAGTTAGCGCCTAAATTAAAATCAGAAGTGTATACTAGAAGGATGTATGCCTTTTCCTTGAGTTTTCCTAATTTGAATAGCATTTTGATGATATTATGTTTAACTTGCAAAATATAGGAACATTAATTTAAACTCAGTAATTTTTTTTATTTTATTAGTTACCTAAAACGTATCTATTACATAATATGGCGTACAGGGAACAAGAAAACAATGAATTATTTTAATATTAAATATATTTAAAACAGAAACACCTGTGTTTTTTGCTGACGTTATTACAACAAATGATATTTACTAATGAGAACTAACAAATCGCATAACAAACAAAATATTTTAAAACTAATATATACTAAAACCTAACCATTTATAATTATTATTTATTATTATTTACGATAAAGTAGGTAACGTAGCAAAAGACATCAGCAACATTATAAAAACGTGTCGGAAGATAATGAGAATAAAATAAGTAGATACGTAAACTGCCGTCCTCAATTAAAAGGCCGTATCTACAAGAAATTCGGAAATCGAGTTTTCGTCATGTATGACTTACACTGATGTTAATCTATTACCTTACAACAAGAAAACGCGGTATCTCTTCACTGAATCCATTAATGTATTTACAAAACTTTGCCGTATCTGCAAAATTTGGTCTATTTCTTAATTAAATAGCGGTATATGCATACTACTCAATTAAAACGCAGTATATGCTTGTTGGCGAAATGCACATACTGCCTTTTAATTAAGCACCATGCGTATACCGCGTTTTAATTTAGAATTCGCATTATTAGAGTATTCGTTTATTAGACGTGTTTAAGGTGGGGCCGGTGCAGATTAAATTTAATATTTATCTTCTTATTTCACAATTGTGATTTATTTGGAGTTATAAATAATTATTTTATGGACGTGTAGTTTTTTTGTCTCAGCCCACGTAGACTTCAAGCCTAAGTACTAACATACCGTGGGCGTCTGAAGAGAAGGGAAATGTAATCTACTGACACGGGATTTAAAGGATTGGAGGTTGGGAGGGGAAGGGCAAACATCTGCAGGTAATTCGTTTCATAATCT
This sequence comes from Philopedon plagiatum, assembly GCA_963971165.1. Lineage (NCBI taxonomy): Eukaryota > Metazoa > Arthropoda > Insecta > Coleoptera > Curculionidae > Philopedon > Philopedon plagiatum. The sequence continues at coordinate 96,988,153 of OZ020190.1, forward strand.
GGAGACCCTAGGCTAGGTATGAATGAGCAAGAGAAGTGGGATGTTCTAGGTTTTTGTAGCTGGACAGTAAAGGAATGCATGCATAAATACCGCGTCTCTTGTTCTGTTGGGGAAGGTCATTGCGGGAATGACAGCGGCTAGTTCTTCAGGGCAAAATCCGTGGAAGTATCGGTAGAAAAGGGGTATATCCCCAACAGCGCGGCGATGAGCGAGAGAAGGGTGTTTTCTTGTGATGACTGGGTTATTGATGAGGCGAATGGCTTTTTTTGGTTAGAATCAAGGATGTTAAGTATCGAAAGAGATGCCGCTCCCCATATGTGGGAACAGTACTCTAGGTTAGGTCTTATTTGGGAAACATAAAGAGTATGTAAGTTAGAAGGGGAGAAGTATTTTTTGGCTCGAAAGAGAAAACCAAGATTTTTAGCTGCTGATGTGGCTATTGAAGTAACGTGTTTGTGCCAACTGAGATCATGTTCGAAAGCGATGCCAACAAGATCGAACGTTTCATTCTTCTGTAGGGCTTGGTTATTCATGTGGTTGGGGGACGGGGTGAGTGTTGCCGGATTTTTTGCGTGACGGGAAGCAAGGCTAGGTTTTGGAGGCGTTGAACTGAACAAGGTTCTTGGCACCCCAGTCTAAGATTAATTAAAGGTCTTGGGAAAGGGATAGGTGCATGGATCTGCGTCTATTATCTAGCTCTTGATTCGAGGCTTGTCTGGAAAAATGAATGTTGGAGTGAAGAGTACTATCGTCAGCTTAACTGTGGATGGGATTGGTAGTTGAAGAGAATAAATCATTAATGTGAAGAAGAAATAGGGTTGGTGCCAGGAGTAAACCTTGGGGTACGCCAGCATTGATAGGATGGAAGTTAGATGAGTGACCGTCCACCACGACAGATATGTGCACTTACAAAAACTATGTCATCTCTTCAAAAACCTACAGGGTTTTCTCAAATAAGAAAAGAGAATATTCTTAAACAGCTGGGTGATCTTTTTCCGCAAAATGGAAAAAACGTTTTGGGAAATTCTCCCCGTTCTGGAGGAAAATGCGATGGATAAAAATATTTACTATAATATAGTTTTGATGTGTTCTTCTACATTCTATTATTTAAGGATCTTAATGCAACTCTAAAATAGTTTTATTTCCTAGTTATTTTGCTTTTTGCTGCAGATACGGCGCAATTTTTTTTTGTAATGCCCTCATAAAATAAAAGTTTCATAATTAAAAAGCCGTAAGTGATTTTTCATCTAAAAAAAAGGAGATAAAAACAAATCCTTTTCACTATATATTTTTGTAATAATATGAAGTCCTGGGGAATATTTTTTTCCTAAATAAAAAATAAAAATATGGGCGGTCCAGGCAATAAACTTTAAAACCCAATTTCTCAATTTTATGCTGTCTGCAGATACCGCTTTTTAACTGAGGACGGCAGTAAAATACTCGCAACTGTCTGGTATTTAACATTAATTTGGTTACATTTTCACCTGAGCTGCACTCATCCAAGCTTTTGATGCCTCGCTGAAGCCGGAAGCCTATGTTTTCTATTACTGAATTGATTTGCTCTTCAGCGGGACATTTCAATATCTCAACTTCATTAATTCTTTGTTCTAATCTTGTCAGAAAATAATAAAAAAAATAAATTAATAACTTTTGAAAAACTAGAGACCGTAATTTGGTCCGCATTCGCATTTCATACGAGCGAAGCTGTAGGTAAAAATTGTACACTGATAAAAAGGATCATTTGTTTTAATAGAATATGGCATTTCCTCAAACGAATGATTCTTTTGATATATGCCAAATGAATGAGGAATTTAAAGTAAGAAATACTTTTCTTTGACTCAGATTCAATTTATTTGTTTGACCCAGAAGAATTTGAATTTGTATAGAATGCATCCTTTATCTAGGAAAGTAGTGAACTGTCAAGTCAAGAGAATAGGGATCTATGCCAAAATATGATGCACTACAGGCACATGAATGCATAACATCGAGTTAATTGGTGCAAATTCCTTTCTTTGTTTTAAGGTAATCGTAGATTTGAACCACAAACTTTATCCATGTGTTACAAATTCTGTTTCTTATTTTAAGATCATCTTGAACTTAAGCCAAGAGACTAAGCCTGTTTTTGCAAATTCAATTTCTTATCTTAAGATTATCGTAAATTTGAGTCAAAAGATTAATTCTTTTAATATAAAACCCATTTTTTACTTTAAGATCACCATAACTTTAGCTCTAAAAATTAAGTCATTTGTTAGAAGTTTCGTAAGACTTGTCACGTAAGACTGTTACTTTGAGTAAAGAGAATAATTATCTCGTTTAAAATCCTATAATAAGGGATGATTCGAAAGTGTAGTTATCGCCTAAATTAAAATCAGAAGTGTATACTAGAAGGATGTAAGCCTTTTCCTTGAGTTTTCCTAATTTGAATAGCATTTTGATGATATTATGTTTAACTTGCAAAATATAGGAACATTAATTTAAACTCAGCATTTTTTTTTATTTTATTAGTTACCTAAAACGTATCTATTAAATAATATGTCGTACAGGGAACAAGAAAACAATGAATTATTTTAATATTAAATATATTTAAAACAGAAACACCTGTGTTTTTTGCTGACGTTATTACAACAAATGAAATTTACTAATGAGAACTATCAAATCGCATAACAAACAAAATATTTTAAAACTAATATATCCCAAAAACTAACCATTTATAATTATTATTTACGATAAAGTAGGTAACGTAGCAAAAGACATCAGCAACATTATAAAAACGTGTCGGAAGATAATGAGAATAAAATAAGTAGATACGTAAAATACTCGCAACTGTCTGGTATTTAACATTAATTTGCTTACATTTTCACCTGAGCTGCACTCGTCCAAGCTTTTGATGCCTCGCTGAAGCCGGAAGCCTATGTTTTTTATTACTGAATTGATTTGCTCTTCAGTGGGACATTTCAATATCTCAACTTCATTAATTCTTTGTTCTAATCTTGTCAGAAAATAATAAAAAAAATAAATTAATAACTTTTGAAAAACTAGATACCGTAATTTGGTCCGAATTCGCATTTCATACGAGCGAAGCTGTAGGTAAAAATTGTATAACTTACAGTGCGTCCTAAATTGGTGATGAAAGTATCCCGAAAACTATTAGGGACAGAAACGGCTGAATGGAAAAAGTTTTAGACTATTTTAATGCTAACTCAAAACCACTTGCGAAATGATGCCAGGCTCTTCATACATCACCAATTGGGGACACGTTGTACCTATAGCCTTAACTGTAACCAAGGGTTTCAGATAACTAATCAAATCTGGACACACCTGATCACACGAGACCTTATTATCTTTAGCGTTATACGCGATTACAGCTGCGGGTAACAATTATATAGTCTGTGACAATTAAGAGGGTCAAACATATTCACCGGTGAAATAATTTTTCAAGTCCGTTCAGTAGTTTCTGAAATTTATTTTGTTGCGTGTTTAATGTGCGCGAAACCGTGAGTAACAGTTATATTATGGTCTGTGATATTCAGGAAGTAAGCACTATCCAACAGGAAAAAATGTCTAAATACAGTCGGAAGTCGGACTTAAATTTTAGCAAAACCATCAGATTTTGATAAATTTTATCTAGCTTATTAAATTAAGGCCTTCTAGAGTAACGATGTTCTTGGATTTTTAATTATTTGCATAATATATAACTAGTAAAAGTTTTTTAAAAAATTCTCTTGAGTGGTGAAAAAGAGAATCTTGGCAGATTTTCAGTGTCTTAACTCAAAGGAAATACGCATCAATAGAAAATCTTAATCTTTTATCAACAAACCCGGGGGTCTTTAGTTTAAGACGTAATATCTTGTAAGAAGGTTGTATTCTTTTGTAACAAGTGCCGCGGTTTTGAAGAAAGATATCGCCATTTTTATTTCCTACCCTGAAGTATTTACAAAGAAGTTCAATAATTATGGTATTTTTTTTTTAATTATAGGAGTTGTTTTATCGCAAGTACCGAGTGAGCTTTTTGGAAATAATTAGTCATAAATAATGTGTAAGGTTAAAATAAATATCCAGGTTTTGTAAATTCTGTATAGTCTAACATAAACCTCTCAATTCTTAATTAACTAGTCTATTATACTAAATTATCAAAGAATATTCTTGCATTTACTTACCGTCAAATTATGGCCACAAATGGTCTAAACACCAACTATTTAACCCAATATTCAAATGCTTCCAGTTCCAACTAACTGATCAAAGAAAATATAACAGGTTTCAACCACTGATATTCCGGGACTCTTACCATGAATGACGTTCGCGCGATTCGTTAAAAACGAGTTTGCACGATGGCTTAGGGCACTAGGCCTCGTGGGTTATGTTGGTTGCCAAATGCTTGGGTTCTTTAAGAAGAGAATTTTGAATTTGATAGACGATCATAGAGTAACTATGTTGGGAAAGTTTTTAGTTTAAGTGACTTTCTTTCAGCTTGATAGAATTAAATCCCAAGAGAACTTTGGACTGGTTTTAAATACCGATGTGTGTTTGGCCGAAGAGTGGTATCTTTCTGTCCGATAAATTTCCTTTGTCCTAAGAACAAAATTGGCAAAAGAAGCAATTCTTTTCCCCTAAGTGGTCCTGTTTTATCAGTAACGAAAAAATAAGTGATTTAAATTAGTGGTAGGTACTCTTAGATAATACCGGATAAAATAAACCCAAAACGAATCACTAAATAAGGAAAATAGTGTGGAATAATGTCGGTTAAAAATAGGATTTGTCGGAAGAAATCAAGAAAATTCGGTTTTACCCCGTTATTCATTTTAAAGTGTGATTATCCCTTTATAAGATAGTGTTGAAAAATTGGAAAAAAATTAGATAGGAAAAAATACAGAGTGATTGAAATGTACCGAAGTCGAGGGTAAAAAGGTAAAAAAATTAAAATTTAAACGGCGATTGCTCCGTTCCTATAAAGAATGAAGAAACTAATAATAATAGATATGTATTATGTATTTCGAAGAGTCCTTTCCGATGACGTATATGGGACTTTAATTTGAACCATTGTGAACCCACAAAATATTAAAAACCGTGAAATATTTGGATCTAAAATCGAAATGTCCAGTTTTTCCCATTTTCCAGCGATTTTAGGTTAAAGTAAATGTATTGCAAAAAGAAAGTATTTGAGATTCGCTTATGAATCCGTTTTTCGATCCGACGTTTTATTTTCGAGTTATTAGGTATCAAAGAGGGGTGTGCAAATGGCAATTGTCGACCTGAAAAAAATCAACAGAATTATTGCTTGACATTTTCCGATCCTCACCACTTTCAATAGAGTTTTGAAGCTCCACGGGTCCTCCGAACCCCTGAAAATTTACATCGATTTAATTCATATTTACGACCTTGCCCGATTTCAACGGAAATATTCCGTATAACTGAATTTTTTACCGAAGCTAGTTGCACTATTCCTCTATCAACCCAGAAAGATTGATTGCTCCCCCTCTAACTGTTCCCGAGAAAAAGAAGCCTGTTCGACTTCGGGTTAAGCTTGACGTTAACATGTAGATTGACAATTATTTTTGCTGATCTCCTGACGTCATTATTCACTGAGGACAAATAGCTGCCTTTTAAATTGTAATAAATTATACCGAAAGGTAAACATTTTTTGTAGCTAAATTAGTAATTTTCTTCAAAATAGTTTTTTTGGTTTGTAATGACTTCCTTAAACGATTTATGCAATAAAAAAAATATGTGCATATTCCTTATTATACAAGTTACATTATCCAGATACCCCGTCACGGAGAAGCAACGCTGCGCCGCGCTGGAACAAAGATCACATGTCCAAAATAATAATTTAAAATAAATATTCTTGTAGCAAATAGCGCATATCTTGTTTCTTAGGTTTCTATTGCAAGAAGTTATTTGCAATTTCCCAAAATTATGAAAATATGAGTTCTGAAACTAAACCTAGCACTGATCGATGGCAGTGGCGCACCCAGGGGGGGGGGGGGTCTGGGGGCTTCAAATTTGTGCAAGGACAATCGGATAATTTGCTGAACGCTGATGCTTGTATATGGATGGCCGCTTATTTGTCTTTAAAATTTCGTTGAAAATACTTATTATTTGCTGTAACATAAAAATAAACCTACAACCTTGGATGAATTAGAAAGGATTCAGTGTTCCGTATATTGTGAGCGTATCGAACGTGTATAGCCTGTTTATTTGTTGTTTGTTATGAAAACATCTTACCATAGAGGTCCAATTTACGAACTGTAGGAAATACTTAATTGAATCAAGAATGGTAGTAGAAAGAGATAAAATAGCATTGGAGTGTTGGAGCTCAGAAGTATTACAGTCTCTATTGGTTGCTTAGGAAATACGTCTGAACACTCGGTTTCACGTATGTCTTTATCTAATGAACTAGAAAAGAAAAAGTACAACTTATAGATTTACAAATGACTCGGAGCGACTTTAAATAAGCCTTTAGAAATAATGTATTTAAGAGCTTTCTAACCTAAATTTATTATTATTTAGCAGAAAATAAAATATTTTAGGGCATTTAGTACTTTTAGTAAATCTTGTTATGCTTCTAACGTCCCTAGAACTGAGGAGAAATTCCCTATTCTGGCATCACTCGCTGCAGCCTGCTAAATATTAGAGGTATAAAAACACATAGGCATAATTATCATTATGTCATTGTTGTTAAAAAAACTTTTTAAAAAATTAATACTACAAAAAAATTCTCTCAAATAATAATACTGTTACTGTGACAGGTAAATGGTCTTTACTTTTTTCAATCTAAAATCTTTATTTTTTTAGGCGCGTCATCCTAATTAAGGTTTGTGTAAATTTACCACATCCTTTGTATCCCAGGGTATTTTCCAGAGGCGATATTTGCCTAGCAAACTTTAGTAATTAAGTGTAAAGTTGGCTCACAACTAGATACCCGTGGCACGCACATAAACTTCAAAGGTCCTTGTTAAAGCCGCAAGTTCAAGATTTCTCCAATTGTTTATTTGTAATTTAAAATAATATGTTTTCTAATGACTAATTCAAAATTAAAAGCTAGGTCCTCGTAGCTAAAAAAATTTTGATAAATTAGTCACAGCTCCTAATAATATTTGGGCAAGTTTTAAAATTCATCCATGTTTAAAACACATTAATCACAAAGTTTGCTCAAATTAATTTTAGCGTTTTTAAATCCATCGTATTTTCATCAGCTTATGTCCGATGTTTTAAAACACTAAACAAAAAAGGTACTCTTCATCCGAGTCGACAACTTGCACCCATCTTAACTTGTCTTTTCCAGTACTCTTATGACAAGGGTATCTTCCCAGATAGCTGGAAGACTGCTAGTGTGCAGCCTGTATCGAAGAAAGGTTCCAAGTCCCTTTCTTTCTAATCGGCGCATATCTGTCGTGGTTGACGGTCACTTATCTAACTTCCATCCTATCAATGCTGGCGTCTCCCAAGGTTCAGTCCTGGCCAACCCTATTTCTTCTTCTCATTAATGACCTGCTCTCTTCAACTATCAAACCCATCCACAGTTATGCCGACGATAGTACTCTTCACTTCAATATTTATTTTTCCGGACAAGTCTCGAATCAAGAGCTGGATAATAGATGCAGATCTATGCACCTATTCTTTTGCCAAAGATCTTCAACTCATCGTAGACTGGGGTGCCAAGAACCTTTTTCCGTTCAATGCCTCCAAAACCCAGTCTTGCTGCCTGTCACGCAAAAAATCTGGCAACGCTTACTCCATCCACATGAGTGGCCAAGCCCTACAGAACAATGAAAAGTTCGATCTTGTTGGCATCGCTTTCGAACAAGATCTCAGATGGCACAAACACATTACTTCAGTAGCCGCATCGGCAGCTAAAAAGCTTGGTTTTTTCTTTCGAGCCAGAAAATACTTCTCCCCTTCCAACATATCTTTATGTTTCCCAATTAAGACCTAACCTAGAGTACTGCTCCCACATCTGGGGAGCGGCATCACCTTCGGCATTTAACATCCTTGATTTTATCCAAAAGAGAGCGATTCGTCTCATCAATAACCCAGTCCTCACAAGAAAACTCCCTTCTCTTGCTCATCGAAGCGGTGTTGGGGATTTGTTCCTTTTCTACAGGTATTCTTCCCCGGATTTTGCTCCGCAGAACTAGTCGGTATTATTCCAACCTTGAGTGTTCCTAACAGAACAATAAGAGGGGCGTTACGTATGCATCCTTTTACTGTCCAGCTACAAAAGCCTAGAACAGACCACTTCTCTCGCTCATTCTCAGAACAAAGAGAGGCGCGTTACGTATGCATCCTTTTACTGTTCAGCTACAAAAGCCTAGAACAGATCACTTTTCTCGCTCATTCATAGCTACGGTCTCCAGATTATGGAACAAATTGCCTGCCAATCCTTTAAATCCCGTGTCAATACACTACATTTGCCTTCTATTCAGACGCCCACGGTCCGTTAGTATTTAGGCTTGAAGCCTAGGTGGGATGTCTCAGATAAAAAAAAAGATAAACCTAACCGTTTAGGTGCAAATTAGAATTAAAGATTTTATGATCAATAAATCAGTTTTTCAAATGGCAGCAAAAAAGTTACCATGGTAAAAACCCCATTCGAATTGCTATCTGACTGATAAAGAATAAATAATAAGTAAAACATTCTTCGGTGTTAGTAAAGTCTTAAAATTAATGAAAATATTCTTGAAATAAAAACCCTATTTAATTTCAATAATATTTTCACTAATTTCAAGACTTTACTAACACTAATTTCAAGACTTTACTAACACCGAAGAAAGTTTTACTTATTATTTGTTCTTTATCTGTCAAATAACAGTTCGATTGGGTTTTTTTACTATGGTAACTTGATTTTTTGCTTCCATTTGAACAACTGATTTATTGATCATAAAACATTTGACTTAACGGTGAGGTTAATCGACTCGGATGAGCACCTTTTTTGTTTAGTATTTTATTGTCTTTAAAATAACATGTTTGTGTTTGCAATATCTTTCAAAAGAAAAAAAGATATGCGAGAAGTAAAATTTGGGTTTCAGGTAAAGTGCCCTCTGGTGGCACAGTACAGAAACACTTTTATAACAGAATGATGAATAAATCACCAAGCTGAGTCTCTGTGCCAAATATCAATTTGATTAGTTAAGAAATAATTTAAAAAATATTTAAAAAATAAGAAAAAAAAATTCAAATTTGATAGGTTGTAACTCGAAAAATTTTGAGATTTCGAATTTTTCTTAAATGACTTACTACCTTTCTTTTGCTACGTAGAATCACATGTCCAAGTATCCTGATGCATTTTCCGAACACCCTGTATATCTCCATGACATTACCAGAACATTAAACTTTCATGACATTTCCAGGTTCTTTAAGTTTTCTAGGTGTGGTATACACCCTGAGCCTATTAACGAGAGTATTTTGTCCCTGTCAGGTTCCAGTTTTTTCAGCAATGTTAGTATGCATCGAATCGATGCAAAAAATCGCATTCAAGTTGTTTAATAAAACTTTTTATAGCATGTTTAAAAATCTTCATGGAATTAGGAAAAATCAACACAAATTTAATAATTCATCTGCGGAATGCAACAAAACGGAACTTTCAAAATATAATGCTCGGAAACCTTAAACACCAAAGTTTGTTAGGGAATTTCTGCGATGAAATGAATTAAATTTACCGACCGTAACGGATGAAAGCCAGTCGGGGTTCGACCATACGTCAAGAACTACGTGCTAGTTAAGAACAAAGGGGAAAAGAAAATAAGAAACAAATTAAGGACTTAGTCCTAAACTAATAAAAATATTTTCTGATATATATATATATATATATATATATATATATATATATATATATATATATATATATCCTGCTATCATTGTTGCGTCCTTGTGTATACCATTTACGGTTGTTATTGCGACCATCGCGATATTGATACCGTATACCGGACTCAACAAAGTCATCCTATGTTTTTAGAATTTCCCGCGCTTCTTGGTTGGCCAAAAGATGTTATTACTTACGGCTGCGCCATGACCTTGGTATACGTGTCTTTAGCTTTGCGCCATCTATCAGGATTTCTGAAATATGACAAGATCTTTAAAAATTTGCCGGATGCAATAACATGATTAGTTTGTAAGAGAATGTATTATTTTAGTTCAGCAAAAATTCACTAGAGGTATTACTAAATACACACGTATGTATACTTTTTTACACTTTCCTAATCTTATTGCAACCGACATTTGGCAACGTAGCATCTATTTATAGAATAGTTTAATAACCTTGAAGTTTATTTTTAGAATCATTTTTATGTTTTATTCGTGCTTTGTTTGGTGCAATGGCATAACTTGCGTGGTGATTTATTGCGTCCGATTAACAATGTACGGGATTTCCCGAAGTATGAAAATTTTCAATTTGTGTAAAAATGCAAATGCTATATCAGGTATGTTTTATAATGCTTTAAATAGGTACCAACCATACTCTTTAAAGAGTGTACTCTTTCTAAGCTAAATGTACTCTTACTTTTCTAATATTACAAAAAAAGGTACTCTTTTCAGTAAATAGTAACTTTTACCCAATGCCGGATTAGGGGGTCCCGGGGCGTAAAATCCGGGGCTATAATCCCCTTAGCCCCCCTTAATCCAGGGCTGCTTTTACCACGTGACAATGTTATTTATGTGTGCACTCTGGGAGTTTGGTAATGGTTTAGCAAGGCTTTGGTTAATTAACAATTTTCAAGATTTTAAGGATGTTATTGAGGTCTCCCCCTGCCCCAATGCTAGATTTCTGGATAGGTCCTATTCCTTTTGGAGCAAGCTAAGTTGGTAACCCTATCTATAACCAAACTATATTAATGGTGATTATTAAAGAACATGGCCATACCAAGTATTGAGCTGTGATTTCGGTAAAATTTTGTGAATTTTTCCTTGGTTTTAAGGCCAATATGGCGGACGCCTTAAGATGGCGGATTATCTTTTTCTTTACAACCCCCTTGACATGGGTATCAAATGAAAGGGTTTGACGAGTAAAATACGATAAGCTACATTAGTGGAGGCAATGAAGCACTAAAACAGCCAAAATCTCGGAATTTTTTGCACTAAGACGGATCGGAATGCGTTTTTTTGCATTCGCTTCCAAAAATTTTTTGTAAAAGATGTATCTACTTTGTATCTTATACAAACCGGAAATTGCATTGCTGCAGCCAAAAATGCATTCAAGAAATGCATTTTTTGAAGTCGCTTTAAGAAGATTAAATAACTTTGTTAATAAGACTCAGAATTGGCTCAAACCGGCTTCCCGGGGTTTTTCGAGGTCGCTGATCACGATTATGATTCAAATTGACCCACAGCCGACCTGGAGCTCAGGATCGCTTATGAACGTCATCTCCGTGGGACTCTCCCAAAATTCACGCGGGGAAGGAGACAAACTCGGCGCCCGGGGTTTTTTTGGGGTGCTGAATTCAAATATGGCATCGGCGAACACCCCCCGGACACCTGGTGCGCCGGAACCTGCACGTGGACATCATCCCCGAGAGTTTTCCTGCCAAGATCGCAAAAAACAAACCGAAAATCGTTGTGTGGACGTTTTTTGGGGCGCTGAATCCAAAGTTCACGTCGTAAACGACCCCCCGAACACCTGGTGCACCGGAACCTGGGCCTGAACGTCATCTCCGAGGGTTTTCCACACACGATCGCTAAAGGCAAACCGTAAAACGTTATGGGTTTTTTTTGGACGCTGAATCCAAATTTCTCATCGAAAACGGCCCCCCAACACCTGGTGCACCGGAACCTGGACGCGGACGTCATCTCCGAGGGTTTTCCAGACACGATCGCAAAAAACTAAACGAAAATCGTCTCATAATTTGACACATTCATTGATGTGCAATTCTCGCCTGGGCCCCCTCCCCATAACGATTTTCGGCTTGTCTTTAGCGATCGTGTCTGGAAAACCCTCGGAGATGACGTCCGCCTCCAGATTCCGGTGCACCAGGTATTCGGGTGGTCGTTTTCGACGTGAAATTTGGATTCAGCGACCCAAAAAAACCCCCATAACGATTTTCGGTTTGTCTTTAGCGATCGTGTCTGGAAAACCCTCGTAGATGACGTCCGCGTCCAGGTTCCGGTGCACCAGGTGTTCGGGGGGGGGGGGGGGGGGGGTCGTTTTCGACGTGAAATTTGGATTCAGTGCCCCAAAAAACGCCCACACAACCATTTTCGGTTTGTTTTGTGCGATCTTGTCAGGAAAACTCTCGGGGATGACGTCCACGTCCAGGTTCCGGCGCACCAGGTGTCCGGGGGGTGTTCGCCGATGCCATATTTGCCTTCAGCAACCCAAAAACCCCCGGGCGCCGAGTTTCTCTCCTTCCCCGCGTGAATTTTGGGAGAGTCGCACGGAGATGACGTTCATCAGCAATCCTGAGCTCGAGGTCGGCTGTGGGTCAATTTGAACATCATAATCGTGATCAGCGACTTCGAAAACCCCCGGGAGCCCGGTTCGAGCCAATTCTGAGTCTTATTAACAAAGTTATTTAATTTTCTTAAAGCGACTTCAAAAAATGCATTTTTTGAATGCAGTTTTGACTGCAGCAATGCAATTTCCGGTTTGTATAAGATGCAAAGTAGATACATTTTTTACAAATAATTTTTGGAAGCGAATGCACAAAACCGCATTCCGTTCCGTCTTAGTGCAAAAAATTCCGAGGTCGAGTGCTTCATTGCCTCGACTACATGGTGTCGTTTCTAAACCCAATATGACGGACGTTCTAAGATAGCGGATTACCTTTTTTTCGCAACCCCCTTGTCATGGGTATCAAATAAAAGGGTTTGGCAAGTAGAATACGATAAGCTACGTAACGTCATTCTAAGTCCAATATGACGGACGCCCTAAGAAGGGTGATTGTCTTTTTCTTCACTATCCCCTTGACATGGGTATCAAATGAAAGAGTTTGACGAGTAGAATACGATAAGTTACGTGGAAACAAATTATGAAAATAAACAAGAATTAATAAGACTAAAAAAAGTACGATAAAAATTTTAAAAAAATTATATAAAAACAATGTTTTTTTAGTGCAATTTGGTTTTAAAAGAAAACCATCGTTTTTATATAAAAAAATATTTTACATTTTTTATGAGTTCCTGAACCAGTAGTTATGCTGTTTGTATCGTGCAGAAAAAAAGTTTCTTTAAAGAATGCAGGTGTCTGGGTGCGACAAACCCTTTTTTTAAATGTCTGTCTGTTAGTATGTTTGTCAGTCTTTCTGTTTCGCTACGATATATACCATAGTAAGTGTTATTGCGCAGGTCTGAAAGAAGTTTAGTAAGTTTTTAAGTTTCTTAAGAGTAAATATGGGTTGAATTAAAAAATAACTTTTGGGGGTAATACAAACATTTTCCGAAATTCACGGAGTTGGAGCAAGGACGAACTAAACAACCTACTTCTTTAAGGAAAATAAAAAAAATTATTATAAACTTATAAGCCCAAAAATGTAAAATGAGACATTTTTGGCATTTTCAATTTTTAGACAATAATTTTATATTCTCTTACTCTCCGAGAAGAAATAGGTTGATTATTTCATTATTGCGCTAACATCTTGGAATTTGGAGAATATTAACATTAATAAAAAAATAAAATGGTGTATGATCCGTCCAGGAGACTCTTAAAACTCGTTATTCCATTTTCCTTATGAGAAGTATTTTTATCATTTTACGGGCCAGATCCTTCGTCTGGATTTTGTGATAGAGGGCTGTCACCCCCTCCAAATGATTCCAATGATATCCAACCAATGGGAAGCTAATTTGAATTTTTTTTAAAATTATATTTTAGGTTTAAAAAAATTCAAGTGACTATAACTTTCTACTAACACATTTATTTCTCTTAAAATTTAAAAATTGTCGACAAAATGAAGTAAAATTTGTTTAGAAAAAATAATAAATAAAATACCTAAACGCGTTCATTTTTTTCCAGGGTAGGCAATGCAAAAATTCAACTTTTTTCGCAAATTACCTAATGTTTTTTTTTTCTTCACCAAAACATTTCCGGTGGGCTCACTATTAAAACCCCTAAATTTGGTACGGTTCCTGTAAGTAGGAACAGAGATACACAACTTTGAAATTTCACTGCACGCCGCTGCTAAATTAATTGGTTTTCAAGGCGGTCACTTCCAAAAAATTTCAGTTTGAACTTTGGAACCATGTAAAATTTAAACCGTTTGACTGACTACAGCTTTTCGCGAACCACCAGGTAAAAAAAATATTTTTATAACGAGATTGTTATTTTGTTCCAAAATTTGTCTTTAAAAATATGCAAGGAAAATTCCACCATAGTTGTTACCTGTGTCCGTTCTTTCTCTAACTTCTCTAAACTCTCTTTCTCTAAACTTCATTAAGTTTTTGTAAAAGATAAAGGTGTATGATATTAAATTTTTGAAGTAGGTATAAGAAACTACCCTATGGTTACGATTCACTTTAAAACATTTCTACAGTGACAGGGAATATTTAAAACAAACTAGTATTGTTTACATCTGAAACTCACGTTACCTTCAAAAAGGTCCTGGCTCTAATCCGGAAATATATTACAAAATTATTATAACACAGGTTTCAATTTGATAATGTTTTTTGGGATTAGTTTAGAAAATTTCACTTGAGGTTAGATTTAAAAATACGAGTATATTAAATGTTAATAATCTTTTCCCTAAATTGAATACATATGTTTGAGTTAGCAACAGCGCCGGTCGCAATAAGATGCAATATACACCGAGAAGGAGCTGATAATATACCGAGTATGAACGGATTCAATAACATGCAAAAATGTAAATAAATGTATACTAAAAAGGAAGATTTCTGCAATCTGGGGGGGCGCGTTGAACTCGAAATTTTCTTTTCTATAAGCATTCGCATCTTAAATTGACTTAGCTCAATGATTTCTGGTGGACGCAATAAGGATGGATTATAAAATGTCGCAATAATGATAGAAGGATCTATATATATATATATATATATATATATATATATATATATATATATATATATATATATATTATATGTCGTTCCTACACGTGTCATAATTGACCTTTAGTCATACGTGATTGAACAGTGCAAATTGCAATACTTCCAGAAATGCAATGTAATCGGCTTTCTTTGTTTCACAGGTTATTAACTTATTATTATTAACTACGATTCGAGTATAAGAATCCAAGAATTGTTACCAAACGGCAAGCCGCAGCGAATGAAATTATCAGAGTGGTTTATGGGTTTGCATAATAATAAAACGTATTTGAAAAAAACCTTTTTTACTGACGAGGCATGGTTTTGCCTCTCTGCTTATGTAAATTCTCAACAAATGGGAATGTGGAGTTCTGATAATCCACATTTCTTTACAGAGAATCATTTGCATTCACAAAAAGTTGGCGTGTGGGCGGCCATATCGAAAAATGGGTTAATTACACCGATTTTTTTTGAAGGGACTCTCAATTTGGCGCGATACCGTAATAAAATTTTAGAAAATTTTGTAAACGCATTAGACGATGAATAGGTGCGACTTTTTTTATGGCGACACATTAAAAACTCGGTTTTAAAAATCCCCTGTGAAAATTTAGACGACCTACGGACTAGAATTATAAATAAATTTCAGGAGATTAACAACTCCCCCCCTCCCCCCGGTGCTCACCAATGTTTTTGATGCTATAAAAAGAAGAATGGCAAAATGTTTGGAAGTAGAAGATGGACACGTGCCTCATTTAGTTTAAATTTATAATTTTTAGGTTCATCGTTGCATATGTTTTTTTTTTAATTCTGTATTATGCAATGACAATGACAATAATGTAATTTTCAAGGCGAATCATCAGCGAAAAGAAATTCCGGCGGCATACCGATCTAACATAGGACAGCAACACGTCTGTCTCTGTCTAAGACCGCCCCCCGGTAAATTATATTTTTGCACCGGCATCACCGCACCTATCATGACGCGGCGACCCACACAGCTTCTCGACCGGAGATATTCACATATTATTTATTTTATTATTTAGCTTGGTTCTTTAAGCCTATCCAGTGACGTTACCGACGTCTGTCGCATCGCATGGATAAAATGAAGTACAAAGAAAATACATACCTAATCTTTATTGTATTTTACCTACCTGCGCGCAAGTGAAGGTAGACGTATGTCTTTCGCACATGTAATGTAAATGCAAAATTTATGTAATGCAAATATACGCGCGATGTATGTATATAGGGGTGTATGTACAATAATGTGTATATATTACGTGGAATGGAGGGACCAATTCCACAAAATGGCTCGTCGGTAAATTATCTTCATACGAAGAGTGACATAAGATAGGTGAAGTGTAAGAAAAACAGATATGGCGGCCGACAGCAGCCATTGTGTTGTACAGAAAAAGAAAAGTTTTTCCTCACATTGCAATATGGATACCTTCCAAAGGAAAGGTGGTGATGAAGGCATTGTAAATTTTAAAGATATATCTATACGTTTTCCAGAAAAAAAAAACAAATATGGCGGCGATGTCGTTAAGTTGTATCTAAAACCAACTTTCCAAACATTTCACTGGGGATGCCACATTAAAGGTCTTGGTGAAAGATCTGTACTCCGTAAACAATAGCAAATACGGCGGCCGCCAGCAGCCATTTTGTTCTAAATGCAACAATTTTCACAACCATTGCAATACGAACATTAAAGTCACGGACGTGATACCACGGTTTTAAAGATTAGATATACCTATTTCACAAAAAAAAACACATGTAGGTACCTACTTAGATGTAAAAAATTATGTGCCAAATAAAAAGTCGTAATGAAGGGCTGCAGCACATGGGAAAAACTAAATACAAAAATAGGTACAGGTGTGGTGTAGTTTGATTATTAGTGATAACTGGCTGATGCGTTGTTTCCGCGTACAACTGCATCATCAATAAACATTCCATGGTATCGGCAGATATCCTTCGTGTTTTTGCAGAAAACAATGAGGTGAATTTTGAAAAAGAACGTTCTGCATCTAAGGATGTTATATTGGCATATGCGTATTGTTGCTCATAAGCACTTGCTCGTCCTTCACGCAAACACTCACAACGGCACGTAACTGTGTATAATTCGGATTTTTCCGTAAAACTTCGTTTGACTTTTGTGTAGTACATATCGTCGCTGGAAAGACAAAGGAGCGTAACTCCATTTAACATATTTTTCAGGAAAAGCGATTGAAAATTAAGCCAGTATTGCATTTGTTACTGAACCTTCTTCTTCTGTTATAATTTACAGTACACTTATGTAAGTTGTTTAGTAGACTAAGTAGTTTATGCTTCTTGCAAAGAAAGATGTATTTATGGAGTTACCGAATTTTAAAAGAGAGATACTATTTGCCTATTAACTTTTTTGAAAATTTTCATACATGGCTGACTTACGCCTGTATACTTTATAATATCACGATAACCATAAGAGAGAGAGAGAGAGAGAGAGAGAGAGAGAGATACGCCAGTTTGTATTTTTATAAATATGACCTTGGGAGGTGGCCATAACACGAAATTCGGGTTTTCGGAAACGCCTTTTTGTCTCGACGATATGCCTGTAAATGTAAATTTAAATAGTCCACAATATCAAAATATTCCCCTAGCCGTAAGGCATGATTTTGAAAATTTCCGATGGCGTTAAATATAATGTATAATTGTCACGTATAGTTACCAAATCTTATATTATCGCTTCTTGCATTTTGGCTTTTTTTTGTTCGTGCGGTATTCACTTATGTTTAATTTTTCATTGACTTGTTTGCCGTTCTGGTCGGTCGTAGTCGATGTAGTTGGTAAATTAGTCATGGTATTTTTGAAAAAAGTAAGGGCTACTAATGAAACAACCTAATTTAATACATCTTTTTCTTAAGCTTTTTGCTGCTATATTGGCTTTTTAAATGAGGAAACAAAAAAAAAAAAAAAAAAAAAAAAAAAAAAAAAAAAAAAAAAAAAAAAATGAGGAAACTACCAGCTACCCACACTTTTCCTTTAAGGTAATCAAAGTGTAGGTTATTAACTAAATTATGTTTATGAACTTGAAATTTTGCACAGAAGTTTCTTATATAACGGAGGCATCCACCAAGGTAGGGTTTTTCAAAATTGAACCCCTAAGGAGGTAAAATAGGGGTTTAAACCTTCTATGGAAAAAGAATATTAGATTGTCCTATTAAGTCGAAACTTCATTGAAGTACTCTAAAAAACAAATGTTTAAACACGTGTTTTGCAGTTTTTACTAATTCAACCTCAAATATTTTCTGTGTACAGGGTGTCCGGATTTCGTGGTAATTGCAGGGTATCTCGGTTGTTATTAGTGATAGAGAGTTGCGATTTTCGCGAAGTGTTGCTACTTTTTGATGAAACGAAAGATGGAATAAAAATATTCATGGTCCCCTCCGTTTTTGAGATACAGGACGAAATTGATTTTTTTTTTCATTTTCGGACCCCCCTCGCATTTCTGTTATCTTGTAACTTATAAAAAAAAGTAAAAATGGATCCTACTAGAATTTTCTACGTAGAATCGAGTGACATGGTTAGATTTTCAGCAGATGTGATATTTTTCGAGATATTAACTAAACATATGTTTTTTTAAATGGAACACCCTGTATATTTCTTAACCATTAAGTCTCCCCTTTCGAGAGCTTTTCTAAAATATATAACACTTTATAGTTATTTTCTATTTTCAGGCCTTAAACGAACTATTTAATTTTAAACTTTAATTTTGCGTAGTTGGTCGTGTTTAACATGTGGTTTAACGTCAGTTCAAGTATTTAGATTTAAAAAAGAAACTGGTTAAATCCTGTATTTTCATTAGTTTATTAAAATTAGTATTATTTTTTAAACTACAACACTACTTGTTATCTAGAACTAAAACTGCTTAGTTTTTAATCACTTGAAGATTAAATTAGTTGTCTTGAATTATAGTATTAATAGCAAATAAAAGTCAAATTCAAAAACAAAACATACAAAACTTCAGGTAAGAAAAGAGTTAGTCCATTTTAACACTTTTCGTTGCCTAAAGTTTTGTATGTTTTGCTTTTAAATTTGACTTTTATTTGCTATTAATAAGCCACGACAACTAATTTAATCTTCAAGTGATTAAAAATAAAGCAGTTTTAGTTCTGGTTAGGATTTTCTGTATATCTAAGATATCAAGTAGTGTTGTAGTTTAAAAAATAATACCAATTTTAATAAATTAATGAAAATACAGGGTTTAGTCAGTTTCTTTTTTAAACCTAAATACCTGAATAATTGACGTTAAACCACATGTTAAACACGGCCAACTACGCAAAATTAAAGTTTAAAATGAAATAGTTCGATTTAAGTGCTAAAAATAAAAAAGAACTTTAAAGTATTATATATTTTTGAAAAGCTCTCGAAAGGGGGCACTTAATGGTTAAGAAATATACAGGGTGTTCCATTTAAAAAAACATATATTTGGTTAATATCTCGAAAAATATCACATCTGATGAAAATCTAACCACGCCACACGTAGAAAACTCTAATAGGATTCATGTTTACTTTTTTAATAAGTTACAAGATAACTGAAATGCGAGGGGGTCCGAAAATGGGAAAAAATCAATTTCGTCCTGTATGTCAAAACCGAAGGGGGCCATGAAAAATATTTTTATGCCATCTTTCGTTTAGCAACACTTCGCGAAAACCGCAACCCTCTATCTTTAAGACACCCTGTACACAGAAAATATTTGAGGTTGATTTAGTAAAAACTGCAAAACACGAGGTTGTACATTGTCTTTCCAACGGAGTCCGTTCCTGGAATGTAATATTTGAATCCGGTCTCTAGTGATAACGCTACTGAAGAGGGTAAGTGCTTCACACATTTTTCACAATTGTCACTGATTTACTTCCTTTATTTTCTTTTTCTGTTATATTTTACTTAGTATGACGCGCACGCCTATGTCAGGGGGAACATTTTGGACGGCGCTATTTATGATTCCTAGAACTAACCATTTTCTGTCTTACCCAAGGCCGGCCGCACGTTGCGTCGTTGCCAGCGTTAGGCAAAAGTACAAATAGATGGTCTGACGCCGAAAGAGGGCGTATTGCACCAGGGCTTTTTTTGCAAAATCGTTTTTCCAGGATTATGGACAAACTATTCAATTTTTACTTTTTTTACCAGCATGTCTAAATTAATACCCACGAGGGCTGTATTACTTACGTCTATATTTTAAAGTATCTTTTATTTCAAAAAATAAAACTTTAAAAAATTAATATTTGAGTTTTTGGCTTTATAGCGTAATAGATAAAGTAATTCTCTGTGACATTTATATCTAAACATTTTTTGATATAATGCATATTAACGACAAAAAATTGGAAATACAAAAATTGTTGGTATTTTTCATTCACCTTTACCTTTTACCTATGTTATCCTTCAAGAGTAATAATTCAAGACATGCGTGATTGATTCCACGGTATACTTTGAGGACGTTTTTTTATCTGACGTTACATCACTCTGGCAATAAATAGTAACACACAATAATACAGTAGCCAAAACGATTTCAGAAGACCTTGAACTGTGTAATTGTTAAAAACGTACGATCTAAAGCGTCTTTCCAGTAGAGACGGTTATGAAACAACTCGATAAAAAGCGAAATAATACGCAGGTTCTTCTACACATAGGTATACACTTACACAAAATACGCTCCTATCCGGTTTCCTAATCACCCCAATATGCAAAGTTAAAAAGTTTAAAAATCGGAAATTTATTGTAAAAACTGTAAAAGTAAAAAAGTTGAACATATTATTCAAGGTTCTAGGTCAATTCACCGAAAGATAAATTCATCGAAAAATAAAAACAAACCAAATTTCGTTTTCCACTTTTAATTACATTTTTAAAACTTGTCTTGTTAATAGGTACCAGTCATAAAAGTATTTGAATTCTAACAATTGTTTAACCTTTTGCTACAACAAATAAACAGAAGAAGACTTGCTTTAAGACAAGTAATAAATAGTATTTTGATCCCTCTCCCATTATTAAAAATACATCTGGGTTTAGACGCCAACACAGCAACAAACTCAATACAAAAACTCTTCAAAATTTACTTTGACCTTTATATAATTTTCGGTCAGCTTTTTGACGTAGACGTGATGACGAAATATGGCGTATTTAAAATTTTTATCACTGATATTTAAAATATTACTGCGTGTCCAGAAACCATCTTAACAAATGGGAAACTTTTTCATTATTGATTTTACGAAAAAAAGTGCTTCTTCATAAAAAGGTCTGCATTGTGAAAAAAGAGCATTGTCATTTAAAAATTTGAGCTAAGACATGCAGGGTGGCTTAAAAATGTAAAAGTCCTAATCCACGTGAAGCTAAAAAGATACAAAATCGTTATTTAACGGTAAACTGCCACTTTAAATGTACTAAAGCTATTTTTTATGTTAGTAAATTAGGTTTAAAATATACAGGAGGTACCAAAAAAAAATTATCAGCACTGAGAGCAAAAGTCAAAGAACGATACTAGAGAAACTGCACTATACGTTTTCCTTCAAACGCACAGTTATGCGCTGGCAAAAATGATTATAAAAAATTATTATTTATTAAAAAACGACTGTCTTGAACAACAGCTCACATATAACTACTTTTTTTTACAACAACTTCTATCCTAGCTAAAATTAGGTTCCACCCCAAAAAGGCTGAGCAGAAGGAGATAGTTTACTCCTATTTGTAATTCGCTAGTCTTATAAAAATAACAATGTAACAATTTGTCTAGACAGATAATAGAATTAAATGTTGTTCCTAATGGCACAAATAATAGCAAAATCTTTGTAAAATTATTATTTTTTTTTAGTTTTTACTTTTTTAGCCACCCTGTATGTTCTAGATCAAATTTTTGAATAACCATGCTTGTTTTTCACAATGTGGAACTTTTATGAAGATGTACTTTTTTTGTAAGGCAGATAATAAAAAAATAATTTTAGTCACAACCGACTTTAAGTCAGAGCTGGGCAAACTACTGGAAAAAAGTAATGGAGTATAACTACTAACTACTTTATCAAAAAAGTAGTTAACTACCAACTACTAAGTAGTTCGTAGTTAAATATTTAACTACTTTTTCAACTACAAACCAAACATTTGCCATTGTGGCACAGATTACTCCTACCAGATGCGAATCTTACGCTTTCGACGGGGGCTCAATTTAGAGAATTTATAACGTGCCGGCAGTCACAATATTTAGTCTATCGCCAAACGTTGAATTCCTCGGTGTTAGCGTGTGCGAGCGTCTCGGTGGAATAGATAGCAGGCTAATGATATTACATCAGTTTTGTTGCGTTGATTTTATGGTTTAAATTGTGGTTGTACTAGGTTGTAGTGTAATTTTAATAAACGATATACGTTTTTGTATTTGTTAATGATATAATTTTATATAAAATGCCATACAATATCATGTTTTAATATTTTGAAATATAACACAGCCCCACAAAAAATAAAGTTTTGGAACTCCTATCGAGACAACTATATCCCTATGTAATTTTCGACGCCGAATCCGAATCCCAGGTCAAAAAAATATCGTACACCCCCAAAATCAACCCCTAGCGCTAAAAAACACCTCCTCAGCGGGGTAAAAATTACTTAACGCTCCACTAATAGTCCTAAATCTCAGTAAATCGAATTAAATATAGTCAAGTAAATAACGCGTAAATACAGAGTTAACACTACTTTCTATTGAAAATCACCCCCATGAGTGGGTGAGAACTACCCCTCATATAACAGGAAACTTAAAAAAATGCAGTGATTGCAAAAAAAGCTTACGATGCCAGTTTTTTTTTGCAAAGAGTGAGTAACTGCATTAGTTCCCCATAGAGTGGCGGAAACCACCCCTAGATTAATATTGCAAGGAAAATCGGGGAAAAAATTTTGTCATCGTGATTTCTATTTTAATCGATGCTAAAATTGGATAAAGATATGCAGCAATGCAGTTTGGAGGTGAATACTTGCATTGCACCAAAGTCCACATCCCCACGAGAGGGTGAAAATTACCCCTCACATAACAAGAAATTCAAAAAATAGTTGCAATACCTTTTAGAAATGCTCAAAACATCTGCATTTTAAGATTCTTCGACAATGTACTTGAAAAGTATCCATATTATGAAGACGCAAAAATTTACCCGTAGTCTTAATTCAATTAAATTTATTCTTTCTTTTTGTAATGCCTATCTTTTGGATTTGTTTTCGAATGATCTTCTGACCGACTGCCGTTTATGGTTTTCAGACGTCTCTCTTTTTAAGGATCAACAGTAATCTGCCATCATGTGTTCGTCCCATCTTCCTTGGTACCTTTTTTCCATTTCTGATATATCTTGGTGAAAGCGTTCACCCTGCTCTTTACTGTAGTCGCCTAAATTTTCTGGGAAATAATCAAAATGAAGTTTCAAGCTCATATTGCACCCTAAAGATTTGAAATTTTTAATCATTTCTGCAACTTTTTATAATTTGTATCTCTTTTCCCAGAAAATCATGTGCTAGTTTTATTAAACTTAGCAATAAAAAAATTAAATTAAATTTAGGGGTGGTTTCCGCCACTTTATGGGGGTAGTTTTTGAGCATCGCATCGAGACTAATGCAGTTACATACTGTTTCTAAAAAAACTGAGCATCGTAAGCTTTTTTTGCAATCACTGCAGTTTTTTTAAATTTCCTGTTGTCTGAGGGGTGGTTTTCACCCACTATGGGGGTGATTTTCAATGGAAAGTAGTGTTAACTCTGTATTTATGCGTTATATACTTGAATGTTTAGATTTAAGACTATTTGTGGAGCGTTAAGTCATTTTTACCCTGTTTAGGGAGAGTTTTTTCGCGCTAGGGGTTGATTTTGGGGGGTGTATGATTTTTTTGACCTCGGATTCGGATTCGGCGTCGAAAATTACATAGGGATCCAGTTGTCTCGATCGCACGATGACAAAAATGTTTCCCCGATTTTCCTTGTAATTTTAATCTGGGGGTGGTTTCCGCCGCTCTATGGGGGTAGATTTTGAGCATCGCATCGGAACTAAAGCAGTTACTCACTCTTTGCAAAAAAACTGGACATCGTAAGATTTTTTGCAATCACTGCATTTCTTTAAGTTTCCTGTTGTATGAGTGGTAGTTTTCACCCATTCATGGTGGTGATTTTCAATGGAAAGTAGTGTTAACTCTGTATTTATGCGTGTTTATATTTAATTCGATTTACTGAGATTTAGGACTATTCGTGGAGCGTTAAGTCATTTTTACCCCGCTGAGGAGGTGTTTTTTAGCGCTAGGGGTTGATTTTGGGGGTGTACGATTTTTTTTGACCTCGGATTCGGATTCAGCGTCGAAAATTACATAGGGATATAGTTGTCTCGATAGGAGTTCCAAAACTTTATTTTTTGTGGGGCTGTGTAATCCATAATTTCTCTGAATTAAAACCTACCAAACGTGTGGAAAATTCCATTCACGGCATCGACGCTCAAAGCGACCGGCCGCACTGTCTGAAGCGCCAAGACCGCGGCATCTTGATATAGGAAATTTATTAAGAGATTCGCATCTGGTAGGAGTAATCTGTGGTTGTGGCTCAAAAAAACAGTGCCGTAGCCGAACTTACAAAAATGATAACATCGAATAAAAATTTTTAAAATAAAATAAAATTTGTATTACTTAAACTTGATTTTAAAGTCAATTGTCCACTTGACTTAAATTGAAACATAAATTATTATTATTAACACAGTTCCTTCTTGGTACCAAAATAAAAAACTAAAACGTATTAGGTAATAGGAGTATTTAAAAAATAGTAATATATTTTGATTTTTAGAAAATTCTTAAGAACTTCAAATTCTATATTAGGATTGCTTATCGCTTACTGGACTGGAAACGCCTGACGAAAAATTTTCGACAACTTGTTCTAACGAGATTTTTGGCACGCGTCGACGTACACGTAATATAGGGAAGTAGTTAAATATTTTTAAAAGTAGTTAGATTACACAAAAGTAGTTAAAATACCTTAAGTAGTTCGGACTGAGTACTTAACTACTTTTTGCGAATATTTTATGCAGACTTAAAATAATCGAGTATACTGGGAGAAAAAAGTAGTAAGAATACGAGTACAACTACTTTTACAGGAGTTCAACTACTGCCTAGCTCTGCTCTAAGTGCAGGCAGTTGTCGGTCGTGACTTAGCCGAACTAATCAAAATCAACAACGGGACTAATCCAACTAAGCATCCTATGATTTCGAACTCTAGTACATTTACAATGATAGTTTACCTTTAAATAACGATTTTGTGTCTTCTTAGTTTCACGTGGATTAGGACTTTTACATTTTTGAGCCCCTCTGCGTGTCCTAGATCAAATTTTTGAACGGCAATGCTATTTTCTCAGGATACAGAACTTTTTATGAAGAAGCACTTTTAAATCAATAATAAAAAAGTTTCCCATTTGTTAAGATGGTTTCTGGATACGCGTTGTGCGTCAACGTCTAAAATTTACTAAAAAATACATTCAAAGCCATTTAACTCTAAAATTACTTTAATATGCAGTATTTTCGTCTTCTTTAAAATCGTTGTTATTTTTAACAGAGATATGTAACTTTTTTATTTTTCTGAGCACTTTTAGTCGCATTAAAACTGTTTTCAGTCATAATAAATCTTGTTTAAAGCATTTTGCAGGCGATAAAAACGTCTTTGTGTATAAAATCTGAAAAACGTTTAAGCACTAAATTATTTTTACCACGGGAACGTGACCTGCACCAGTTTACGTATTAAATTTGGCTTTCCGCTCTTTTAAAGCGGCGGAAATCATCTAAAAAGGGGAAAAATAAATTATTTATCCAAACACGAAGCCAATTTATATTCAGACTGAAGAGTGGCCATTCAATTCGATTCAAAAGTTGATTACATAAATGTTGGCTATTTTATAAAGTGTTGCAAATTTGGCATCTGCTTGTAAAGTTAAATTTTTGGTGATGCTGTAGAAAACTAAGCAGACCGAGCAAAACCATTTAAAATAAAATAATGAGACACATAAATAATTTTCAATTAGCCACAGAACTTGCGGCTTTGCGCGCGTGGCAAGTTTAGCACACTATAATTACGTATAGATTGAAGACTAAAGCAAAGGACGAGGGCCCAAAAGGCGGGTTTTTACCCTTAAAATTGATGAAAAAATCAAATAGATTCCCCAAATATAATAAGAATTTTTTATTTTAAATCGTTTGTACCAAAATATTTTGGTACAAGGATTTGTTTTGTTAGGTTTTACTAAGTTTCAGACGCGCACCCGCACACCATCGATATATCATAATATCACACAATAATTAAATTATCATTTTCTAAATGATTAGTAAATATTCACACCGTTCCGGGAACCCGGACAAATGACTTAAAATGTAGAGAAAATCCGAAACAGCACGTTCGTAGCACATAAAAAAGCAAGTCGAAATCCGCAAAAACCGCTTCCGGAACAGATCATGTGCTTGTTTTACAGCACTTGTGAGTTGTTAATATTATAACAATGTTAAAATTCAATATGAGAATGCCCTGATGCGCTTTGATTATTCAACGTAAATTATTTTCGCCCATTATTCATACTAAATATTCCTGAATTTTTTTATGACTGCGCCCTGTCTTAATCTTCGTATGAGATTTGCATTCAGCTGCAAATATTATCGCTTTCACGTTGATAATATCTATTATTTTTATGTAGTTGCAAATCCTCGTAGTTTGGCATTACTGAACGAATCTATACTTTTAGCTGGCTCAAAAAGTATATACGAATATATGCATATGCAGAAGAAAATATTTTTAAATTATTTTTATTCTTACAATACTTACAAAATATACGCGTGACATCTTGTATGTAAGTATTATACGTAATACGTTTACGTGGAAGTTATGAAAGCACATCAGGGCCTTTTCATACTGAATTTTCACAGAATTATAATATAACCCCAGTTTTATCTGGGATATAACTTAAAAGTGCTATAAAACACGCACATGATCTGTTTCTGGTCTGTCCTTTGTTCGGGCTTCTGGAATGGTGTGTATTCCAGAGAGAGATTCCTGGACCGATTTAAGGTTAAAATTTTTTATGTATAAACATGATTTTTTTTAAAGCTTTAAGGATGTTAAAATGTCACGTCAAACATACGAGGCAAAACTGACTTGACTGGAGTAAATGCAGATTATTTGTGGTACAACTGCAACTTAATGCGAGCGATGCAGAGAAAAATACTTTCGATTATTGTAAACTAGTGTGTTCTTGTTAAAATAGTCTGGTTTATTTGGGATATTTATCCTGCTTTTTTTGGATTTATTAATTGCTAGAATAGATAAAATATGACCTCTGTGCCCCGCCATACTCTTGTGAAAAAGTACTATTTACACGTGCAGATTAATAGTGTTTAAAATCAGTTTAAATTGTTATCATGAGCAGGGCCCTAGATAACCGGGACGGGCCCAGGGGCAGTAAAGGTTTGTCTGGCCCCCAAAAGGCAGTATATTTAAAGCAATCTATCGTTTGAAGTACGTTGATTTTCACGTATAAAATTATAAAAACGTCTTATATCGATATCTCGGCAAAATGAGCGACTTAGATTTTCATTAAAGGATTTTCGGAAACTACAGGACTTTCTCTAAAACATCATATTTTCAGTTTTTTCGTCATTTTTTCAACCTATGCTTTAAACCCACTGTGTGTGATGTTATTAAATTAAGCATGCCCAAATTTAATTCATAAAATTCCCAAACTAGAAAGTTTTCTTTTTGCAAGAAAACAAAAACTGCGTAAACAACGCTTATCTGTCTGTATATTTTAATACGTAAAAGTTCTTTCGATAGACCTTTTTAAAGCTAAAATTTAAAATATTTTGTTTTATTTGTCACTTAATATGCATATTAATGTTTCATTTACATTTAGCTACACAGATATTATTTATAGCACAGTATGTAAATTTACGACTATTAATTACTTGCAATACCTCTGTTGAAGCAATATAAATTTTAACTTTATGTCCCTAGATATGAAAACTCGATTTATTGTAACATGTAAACTAAACTTCTCCCACTCTGAAATGCATGGTTCGTTTTTAATCTAATTTTGAGGGGTAATAAAGGTATTATATTTTTTTCATATTTCCAGTCATCCCTTTTATAAAGACATGACTAAAATTTCATTGTTGATATCCTGACAAAAATACTTAATTATGAAAACAAATATAGCTGAAAATTTCGAGTCTCTGTGTGTTGTAAATCGGTCTCAGTCACTAGTATCAGAATCTGTGTAGTCCGAAAAGTTTGCAACAAATGTGAAATTATTCTATTAATGAGTTTATGTAATGTAAATGTAACGAAAAATTAGTACAGGGATATCCAAATAAAAGTGAACAGGCCTTATAGCTTTTTATTTTTAAAGATGGGAAAAAATGTTAAATATGAAAGTTTTGGATCATTTATATATCTTATCAGCAAAACAACTGAGCATCCAATAAAAAAATATAGTATAAAATGTCGATTTCTCGCTTATTTTAAACTGGATGGTATGTATTGGGGAAACTCAACTGGTTATTCAATTTCTATAACTCTATTTTTTAATTTCAAATAAATATTAATAACCAAGCTGGTATAAAATCCTTTTTAAATAAAATAAGCTCAAACTTGTCTCATATGTAAATTTAACTGCATAAAAATACGGAGTCATCGGCAAAACACAAAGATTATTTCAGCTAAAATAACAAAAGAAAATCTTTCCTTTAATTTAGTTCTTGTTGTCGGCAAACTAGGTTTAGTTTCCTCTGAAGACTTTTTATCTCTTAGTTTTATTACTGTGACTTTCTACCTGTACAGTTTCTGGGAAATGTAAAGATGGCCGGTGACTGCGACTGCAAATATCAACCCCTTCACGAATAAGGCAACATCTGCCTAAACATGATCACTTCGACTTGCTTCCCGTCGAAGAGACGTCACATCACCTGCTACCACAAAGAAAGACTGTCGCGTCCCTTGACGCGACAGAATCGCAAAGGTCTCGTAGACCAAAGGTCTAGCAGACTAAAAGTCCAGTGTTTCTCTTAGGCATAGTCCTGTAAATCTCATTAAGTGACACAAATTAGGTCTACCAGTGTGGGGAAAGTCCCAGTGTTTCTCTTAGGCATAGTCCTGTAAATCTCGTTAAGTGACACAAATTAGGTGTACCAGTGTGGGAAAAGTCCCAGTGTTTCTCTTAGGCATGGTCCTGTAAAAAGTAGTAATCTCGTAACACCAGAAAACGACGAATATATGATGTCAAGTACTAGTGTCAGAACCAATAGTGTAGAAAATACCCATATTTACAAGTAGTAAATATACAAAATTGTTTAGTGAAATTAACGTCTTTTACTGTACAAAAGTCGCGGCTGCAGGAGATCGCGCATTTGGATGACAACTGAACCAGTTACTTATGGAAATATATTACAGTAAGTGGAGGTAAGGTTTCAAACTAGAGCCGTACCCTTCCAGTATTATTTTTATCATGTTTTTGGATTCTAGAAGTTCTAAACATATTGTGTATAACATTTTTCAATTTGATTAAAAAATCAACTGTATATATGATTTGCGGCAATCTTTCTTCTGAACTTAGCAGAAGACTCATGTGTTACGAAGAAAATTTTGATAACTTTAAAATATTATTTAACTTCAAAATTACAAACGAAAAAAAAACAGTTTTAAAAATCTTGCAAAACTATACTCTCGTGATACCAACGTCGAATATTTAAGGAACGACATTTTTTTTTAAATTCTAGGCCTATTCACATGTTGCAGTATATATTTGAAAACAATTTAAAATGTACTTTTCCAAATGCTGAAATATTATTAAGAATATTTCTTTCAATTCTTATTAGCAACGCCTCCAGTGAAAAATCGTTTTCCGTTTTAAAACGGATAAAAAATCATCTCCGAAACACGATGACCAGAGATAGGTTATCTTCATTGGCATTACTCAATATAGAAGCTTCAGTATTAGAAACATTGGATTGTGAGGCGTTAATTAACACATTTGCTAATAAGAAAGCAAGAAAAGTTGTTCTTAAAAATGTTAGGCCGGGTTTATCCAACTTCTTAATTCTTAATTCCTAACTCATAAGCAAGTTCACAATGTACTATTAAGTGACACTGATTACCCAGTTTCTTAATTCTTTATTCTTTATCCTTAATTTTTAAGAACGACCTTGAAAGTTGCCAATTTTTAACTTTTACGAATTACGAATAAAGAATTAAGGAAATATTAAATGCGCATGCGGCTTGTTCAGCTGTTTTAGACAGATCTTGACAAATGACATTGTTATCCGGGTTAATTTGACGTTTGGTGATGGACGACAGTCTTCATGATTTTTGCATTTAATTTTAATATTGAATTTAACTATTTATAACACAAATAAACAAGTTGTGCTTATATTTCCTATGTCAATTTTGACATGTATTGTCCAACTGTCAAGAGCTGAAAAAAGAAGAATTGGAAAAAGAAGAGATAAAAATTAAGAATAAAGAAACTGGATAAACCTGATCTAATAACTCACTCAAATTTTACGAAATGCTTAAGACTTAAGAATTAAGGACTAAAAATTACGAAGTTGGGTAACCCAGGCCTTAGTGTTCCTGTGTTTTGTTATCCATGCGTTTATTTGTATTCGTTATGTCCTTTTAGTGTTCTGTGAAAACGGAACACTTATGGAATGACTTCGGTGTCCGTCCGTCCGTCTATCACAGCCGATTTTCCCTGAAAATATTTGACGTAAAAATTTGGCACAGAGATAGAGTGTGGTGGCCCAATTATAGACGTGAAGTATAAAAGGTTTTATTTTGATTCTAGGGTTAATTTCAGGGGGTAAATTGGGAAATGGAATCTTTTTCAAGGGCATGTGTGGGGTGTAAAAGCTTATTAAAGCACAAATTTAACAATATATGCTGTATTTTTTATGAATTTTTTTAAACATTTTTCAGCAAATAGGCTTTAAAAAGGGAGGTGTCAAATGAAAGCTTATTGAAGCACGAATTGAACATAACGCATGATGTATCTTTTATACATTTTTTTTATTCATTTTTCGGGAAAAAAACTTCAAAATTGCTGTCCCTCGCCCTTATCACCAAAAGGATCGCTCAAAAAATATATTGAATATTAAGAATTACTTAGTTGTAGGCTGAACGAAAATTATCAGGATTAAAAACTTCTACCGCGATCAATTGTTATAAACAATTTAATTGTTTATTTCCTTATAACTGCTGAACCATTGGTTTTAGAGAAAAACTTTTCGACAAAAATACTTCTCACGATGTTAGGAACAACTTTTGTCCTTACATGTTTTTCGAAATTTTTAATTTGGTTCAGTCGAAACGCTCCCCACTCAGCTGTTATACGGCGTTGTGATACGGCGTTGGTGCCGTCGGCGTTAGGTAGTGCGGCAGATGGGCGGAGATCGGGCGGCCGAAGTTTGCTCAGGTAAAGTGGGGGGCTAATGGCACGTAACACTGATTGTGCAAGTACAGCTTGCACTTGACCGATTTTTTTTATATATGTAGAAATGTTATTTGTTACGAGAGTATGTACCAACGTTTGTTTATTTTATTTTCTCTGTAAAAAGTTTATTTTGTTACTTTTTAAATTAATTTCATAATAAATTATGAAAAAATGCTCCTTTGCCATCGTTTAAAAATTTAGTTGCGAGTGTCCAAGGATGGTTGTATAATTAGGACTTCAGGCTTGATGGCTCAAGGGGTAAGGGGCTCCCAAATGCCTTAATCGGCCGCTGTATATATAGGGTGTTATGAAATTCACTGCATATACTGACACCGGTAAAACTTGATATGAAATTAGATTGAAGAAAAATAGTCATAAATGGCGCTTCGCAATGATAAAGTGGTAATCGCCCCTTAAATTTTCTCTAAGCGGTACCCGCCACTGGCAATAAACATATGATACGGAGTAAGTTGCCAATTATATCAATAATTTTTCTTTATGTAAGAAGTTAGCATAAGAAATAATGTTATTATTAGTGTTACCTTTGTAGTAAAATCCCTTTAAAATACACTTCTTTTGAAAATACCAATACTGAAAAACACTGACAACACAGTACAGCCATTAATTTAATGCAAGAAACGAACGCCTGGCTAACACTAAAAAAAGTTCCAATAACGCCTCAAACACAAAATTTAAAAGATTCCCTATTATGTCACTACCCGCACTATTAAAAACTGAAAACTAATGTTTTTGTTACTTATAAAGTAAAATCTCTGTAAAATTCACTTCTCTTATTACAAAAAGATTTTTATATTAAACTTGGCACACTTATGCAATTCTAACAAAACCGTAGGTATAGCCATTAATGAATAAAACATTCCACTAGCTAACTACAATGGTTAAAAAAAATTACGGTATTTTTTACTATCAGCACTATTAAAAAAACACAGAAAAATAAAGAGTTTGTTATGAAAAACTGACAACTAATTAAAAAAGAAAATGAAAACTAATGGCGACTCAAATTAAGGAAGCCAGCTGCAATCAGCTGATTTTTAACGAGAAAGAAGGGCTTGATTCTTGACAAAGATGCAAAATAATGCGATAACAAAAACAAAGGCGAAACCAAAACATTCCCCGTTATAACATCGCGTTATAGTAGTTAGCAAATCGCCTGAAGAGGACACCACGTTCTTAATTTGAGTCGTCAATTATTGCCGAGCCAAACCGCTTTATAGTGAGATTTTGCCAATTAGCTCACCCATAAACGATTAACCTTAATGTGGTCATGGGCGCCCATAGGAGGGGGGGGGCAAGAGGGCAGTTGCGACCCCCTGCGGTCGTGTTCCACGGTGATTTTTAACAATTGCGCAACTTCGTGATTTTATTACATACGGTTTTTTGGCTGGTTGCCCTCCCTGAAATTTACTCTATGGGCGCCCATGAATGTGGTGTTTCTATTACACGATTTATTATTAATTAAACCTAAAAATTAAAAAAAAAATCTCTGGTAGGCGTACAGATTCATTTAGCAAATGAGGTAATCACTGATTAAAGAAAATACCACTCTAAATTGTATCGTTCATGGATTAGCGTATCCGCAATTTCTTTTTCCAAAATCTCCCTAGTGCTAGTTACAGTTCATTTGAAGATCAGCCTTGAGATGGAGGCCATGGCCAGCAAGCAAGAGAAAGGTAGGCTATAAGTCGTATTTCGTAGCTGTCAAAAACCATGTGTTACAGAATAGTTTGTTTGATGTCGGTAATTTTTCACATTTTGTTATAATATTGACGAAAACCGTTTTTTTTATGAGAATAACAATACCTTTTGTCGTATAGTCAAATTTTGAACTGTCGGCAACTGTGACAATTCTTTGTGTTAACGGTACAACATAGACTGTTTCGTTCTGGTTACAATTTTAACCGATTTCACGAGTGGTACATATTTGCCCATATTAAGTAAAGAAATTGCTACCTATTAAATTAAACGAAGTGACTCCACTGCCGGCGCCGGCGCGCTGGTTCCCAAAATGTTGATGCACAGATACCTGCGCCAGCACCCGAGTACAAAATTTCTCGAGTGCCGCCAGTTCTAACCTAAAATAAAAATAGTTACGCCTTTTTAATGATATGTTTTAATTTTGCGTAAAAACTATAAAACATGAAAGTAGGTGATCAATTTTCTTCATATGAAAATTTTAATTGCGTTTGGGTGGATTACAAGAAAGGCACAAACAATTAGTTTTGGTTGCGTAATAGCAGAACAATTGACGATCAAAGACAATGAAATCCTAATACTGTGGTGGATATTAATCCGGCTGTGAAATACTATTATCTGCGGTTAGCCTGTGTTAAAGGTGGAAGACCATTTAAGGTAAAAAATCAAAAGTCAACAAGGAAGTGTTCCACGTATAAGCAAGGCTGCCAGGCTAGCTAGCATTTTCTTGAAAGTAAGTGAACATAAACAATTTCTATGCATTATGGAGCTACCCGTGTGCAACGCTCTAGTTTTAATGTTTAGGTTCCTGTCGTTGAAGAAGTAAATTAAAAACTGTTTTAATTTCAATTAATGTTTTTATGTTAAAAAATTAACACATTACTGAACAACTTACCTCACATCAGGATGAGCATCCAGCATAGCCCGCATCAAAGTTGTACCGGATCGGGGAACTCCACCAATAAATATCAGCGGCATTTGTCGGTTATATTCATATACTTTGTTATCAGAACCAATCACAAATTTTTGTTCTGACGCAACCATTCGGGCACTGGGCTTGTTATGATCATTAAGAAAGATCTGTACCATAAAATAAAGGATAATCACGCAGCAGAACAGGCCCAGAGCCTTCCGAAGGCCGCCTCGTAATGGCCTCGGAAGTTGCATCTTCTTTTCTGGGTCATACCATCTTGAAATTTTTTCTGTAGCCAGTATGATGATGAAGATTAATCTGAAAAAAAAACATCAGATTAAACTTAAGGAACTTATTTGACGTCGCATAAGTTTTCTCGGGTGCCAATAGCATCGCTCTTCATGCTAACGTAAATAAACTTTTACTCGAAGATTATAGATTTACTAACATTGAAAACCGGAAATCTGTCTATTTTGACAACTACGGCTCTAAGTTGACAATCATGACTGGTTTAGATTCACAAGTTCAAGAATACCTTCGTTATGTACTAGTTTATTCTAAATTTACGGAAAGAAAGAACAACTAAAATACGTTGTTTTCGATAGAACTCTTTATGTATTCGCAATATCGTGCCAGTGGAAAACGCGTTTCGTAAAGCTAAGAATACACAAAAAATGATAACATCAGAGGCGCCAATGACAGATAAATAACAACATTAGGACAAAGCAAAGCCGCTGCCGGAGCAATAACCACCGGTATAAATTTTGTGAATTGGCTGTTACTCATTTATTAACTACTTATGGCCTCACGAGGTTTCGATTGCTCTTATGGAGTTTCTAACAAGTAAGCTCTTCTATAAACAACATGTCATCCACGGATCGCCTCATCCGATGGACAGGCGTTACAGGAATATAGAAGCGAGGCGGTGCCGCGTTGATAAATGAGCGCTAAACTTGAGGCAGCTAGAACATATTTCTATACTGTGCATATTTTATTTATTATTTCTAACGCTATCCCTTTTGTGCGAATACTTTTTGCTATTTAAATCCATTCATGTAAATTCCAGAGCCTTTGGGACCAGATGCATGATAAAATACGAAATATACGATAATTACTTTCATCAATTACAGGCATTTGAGTCACCAAAGTAGAATATTTTCCAGAACCTGAATTGTGTATACTCATGAAATTCATTCCGTACAAGTACCTACTGGGTTTTCAAATACTAAAAAACTTTTATACATATCAGGTTTTAAAGTTCATCTTCAAAAGTACTACATCTATCACAGCTTTTCCTTTATTTATCAGCACAGACCTCATTTATATACATATGTTGCCGGCAACTTGCGAAATCCGACAATCTGCGAAATGTCTAGCAATTTTGCAAGCCGACCATTTCACCAGGCATTATGCAAATTGACGAGATCGTCAGAGAATTTGAAAAATGACTAACACACTTCAGGCAATCTGTAAAATGCCTGCTAAAAGCGGAATCTGCTGAATTGTAATCTGAAAATCACACATTGGCTAGGCATTTTGCGAACAGTTGCCATGCCATCGGCCCAACGAACTAAAAAAAGAGTTATTTCTCGAGAAGTTAAGTAAATTGTGCTCTAAAAAGGTTTATAATATCACCTTTGTGACATTTGCTGAACGAGAAGACATAATTATCATTCTGAACAGCCAGCCCGAAACAAACAAAAAAAAATATTACAGATTAAAAACCTGTATGTAGAAAAAGAAAGAAAAAGTTTTATGTGTAACTCAAAAAAAAACTTGGCTACTAACCCTACATTTTGTTTTTTTGTTTACCTTGATATCTTTAAAAACAAAAAAGTTACAGCGAATCAAAATGTTATCAAGCTAAATTGAACGCGCGGTACATCATCGAAAAGAGCTCGTCGAAATACATAATAGTCATGCTTTTTAATTTCCTCATTCTTTATAGGAAGGGAGCAATCGCCGATTAAATTTTCATTTTTTCATTTTTTCCCTCGACATCGGCTCTATGTGTCGCCAATTATTACCTGTAATCATATTAATTACAAGATTTGCTTACGTCATGTCAAAGTAGTTCGTATTGATTACGCATACCGATGCGATTTGGGCCGGTTAATTTGATGAAATGCAAAATACCGCTTATAATGGATGTTCGAGGGAGCTTTTGTCAAATAGGATTTTTTAAAATATTGCTACGTATGGGTTGTAGCGGTAGGTAAATTATACAGGGGGCCCGAAAGTCTGAGTATGGGCAAATAGCTTTGCTATTAGTAAAGATATGTAAATACACCAAATTTTAGGTGTATCTTATTGGTTAATAAATCTACTTTTTTATACAATTTAACTTTTTGAACCCCTTTGTGGGGTAGATCTAGGGAGTTGAGCTCACTCTGTATTTTTTCCTATCGATTTTTCCGAATTTTTCAACACTATCTTATAAAGGGATAATCACACTTTAAAATGAATACCGAATGGGTCATCCAGGAGCGTATTTAAGGGGTAAAAACCGAATTTTCTTGATTTTTTCCGATAAATACTATTTTTAACCGACATTATTCCACACCAGTGATTCTTTTGGGTTTATTTTATCCGCTAATTAACTAAGAATATCTTCGACTAATTTAAATCGCTTATTTTTTGGTTAAAGTTATAAATAAGTAGGTTTATTTGTATCGGGAACATGTAAAATTTTAAAATTTTTGAATTTTCGAAAATTGTCATGAAAACAAGGAATTGTAGTTTATTTAGTCGAAATTATTATGATATGATGTGTCAAAATTTCGAAAAATTCCAGTTTTTGTTGCAAAATTGAAAGGTTCCCGGGCCGATTTCGGCTTAAAATATACATAAATAAGATCTTAGGAAATTTGTTATTTAAGTGCAGGGATATTTCATTGGATGAGTTACGCATTAAATGCCAGTTTTATTGATTTTTCGATGACCTTACAACACTGAAATTTGCCATGTACTTATTATGAGTCATAAAGCACTTTTGAGTTTCGAAATTTGCGTGAAAATTTCCAGTAGAAAGTCCTCTTCTTTCGTTAATAAAGACAAAAATAAATGGTTAACAGCAACCGCCATAAAATTTAATATATGTCGATAATATCAAAAAACAGATTTATTTGGGTTATATGCATATTCCCTATTGACATGCGAAATATTGGAAAAATAGAGGACACTGAAATAGGCCTTTATCCAACAATGACAGAA
This sequence comes from Philopedon plagiatum, assembly GCA_963971165.1. Taxonomy (NCBI): domain Eukaryota; kingdom Metazoa; phylum Arthropoda; class Insecta; order Coleoptera; family Curculionidae; genus Philopedon; species Philopedon plagiatum. The sequence continues at coordinate 97,025,433 of OZ020190.1, forward strand.
TGGGGGTTGGCAAAAAAGAAAATATTGTTGACTAAAATGTTTTTCTTCTGCGATAGATATAAGTATTTTTAAACTTTACGATTTAAAGGACAAGTACCAATACAAAAGAAAAGTTAATATTTCACATTGAACCTTTTTCAATCAAACTCTCCTCTATGCTATTCAAACTCATGCATATAAAATAGTGGACCGTTAACGCTGGATGCATGATAAAGCACTTTGTACGATATTTCCTACATGAACATAATTTTAACAGAACAGCCAGCGGATCAGAATATCCGGAAGTGTATGTGAATATAAAATGTACTGTTGCGATATTCTAACGCTATCCCAGCTTTGCGAATACGTAAACATGCCACACGAGGATTTGAAGTTCATTTGCAAAAGCGCTATATCTATCAGAGATTTCGCCCTATTTATCAGCCGACACTTCATTCCATTTCATGGCATGTGTTATTATTCAAAACATTCGTTCGATATTCTGATATAGAGGGTTGGTTTACCTAATTACACAAAGTTTACATAATTTACGTTACAATCAAAATTATTACAAAATAAAACTTTAAATAGAAACCGAATGTTATTTAGGCTAAGAGAAATGAATATTAAAGCAGTAATAGGTCGTACTTAATTTGAACAATTTTACAATAAGAATAACGGTTACATTAAAATTAAAAGTAAAACTGTGAATAAATTACATAATATGTCGGTACGAGTAGTCTTGCGTATGTTGGGTTTTTAAAAGCTTTGACACTCCCACATTGTTTAAAACAGTTCGTTTGCCCAATATTAGATGGTGGTGTAGCATGATAATGTTTTATAAAACATACCACCACTGGTCGAGCAAGTTGTATTACCATCACACGGTGCCATCACACCAAGACAAGAATTGCACTCGATACACGTTTTGCTAACCATGTTAGCATTATCAGGAGGTGAAAAAGACAAAAACCGAAAATATTTATGCTATTCTAAACGTTACTTGTCACATGACTGATAGCAAATAGTCAATACAATTGCCTTTGTATAGAACAGTTATTCAACCGGTGCTGGTGGCTTAGTGTGGGCTCATGTCTAGTAAGACGGCGAGCTGCAAAAAGTATGCGAGTGTGCCCATTCATAAAATCGTTGCAAACGTCAGCGCACTGGATGTGGAAGGGCAGATATGCATTCCTGATTGGTCCGCTGAGCGTGAGGACGTGAGCATGTTGTCTGACACCGTCTGGAGGTGAAGGGGGATAAAGGGGTAGTTTTAGTTGTATACAGTGTTGTGAAATTTTAAAATCTAATCAAAAAAGTTGGAAATCGCCCAAAATGCCAACCTAGTTAATTTTTTTTTAATTTTTTTACCCTCATGTATGTAGTTAAGATCAGTTTTCTGCTTTGTAAACTAGTATGTCATTTTTTTACCTATATAGTTTTATAATTAGGTAAACTTACTTTTATGCTGAAAATAATGGGATTTCAAATAAAAACACACAACATTTTATTTAAACATAGAATAAGTTACATATCGTCACACAGGTAGATAATTTCTTCGAGCTCTTTCTCTGTATTATCTTCATCGATATTATTTTAAGACTGATACATGTTCGAATTAAACCTTGAAAACATGTCTTTGGTTGACTCAAATGTTTCGCGGCAAACCATTGTGAGAATAAAAATCAGCTCTTCCAAGCACCATTAAATTTTAAAAATTTAACATTATTTTATTTCTTAATTTTCATTTAATAACATTCATTAAAGAAAAACTTTTCTCGGCCGTAGCATTTGAAGATGGTAAACATAAAAGGATAAAGGCATATTTTAAAATATCTTCAAACATTAATCCGCCCATTGTATTTTTTAAAGTAATTACTTTTTGTCAGAACTGCAATATATCTTTTTGGAATATTTTCAAAGACTTGTTCCCAGTCAACACTTAAAAGCTGTCTATATTGCGTTTCAATATATCCTAATTTATCTTTTGGAATGAAATCTAAAAGTAATTCAGTAAATTTCTGTTTATTTTTATACAGTATGTCTACGGATGGAGTTGACAAGATGGATCAACTTTCCGAGATATGACACAAAGTCACTTTATAAAAGTTTGTGCTTGTCAAAAAATAAGAGTCACAGTGACATTTTGATTTTTGTGCGGGGTACTCAGAAAATACAAAAACTTGATATTGTGTCAAGAATAAATGCACGATATTTATCATTTTACCGCAAAATGTTACAAAAGCTGTTGTTTTACAATCAACCAGAATCCACAATTGCAAGAGAAAGTTTAATCGGTTAATTGCAAATTAAAAACATTTGCATACTATCTATTAAATGGGATAAACAAGTCCTTGCTTTTATTCATAATTCACAAAGTTCCAATTTTCTACTGCACTTGGGATTTTACTTAATTGAAAAATTAAAATCAACTTTTTTATTTAACATTTTGTGATAGCTACAATGATAACTAACGTTTATTGTTGATACAATTTTGTTTTTGCATTTTTTAAAGCACACAAAATATTTTCTTATCGCCGGTATTATTTTATTCGCACGCAACTTTTTTTTATTATGTGGCCTTTTTTCGTGTCTTTGAAAATTTGGCCTATCTGTCCTCTTTTTAATCCCATCCGTGGACATCCTGTATACAGGGCGGTCGGTAATGAATACGCCATACAGTAACTGTAGATTCTGGACGTAAAAATAATGAATTTGAGGCAAACACGTGTTAAAGTTTAATTTCCAATATTTTTTTTAAGTCAAACAGTTTTGGAGATACTGATATGATAATTGGTAGTTTTTGAGGACGAACAATCAGAGTATGTCCATATTTATAAAATTACCCTTAAAGGTCGCTAGTTGCACCCTATTGGACCACCCTATGCCATATTTTTTTTGCTCGTAGCATTAGAATGATTTTTATTAAAAATTATGATAGAGTAATCGTTTTTAAAGAAAGGTACCAATGAAGTTGGAGGGAGTAAGGCGAAGAACTATAAAGCCGGCTAAACGACGGAGAAATAACCCACCATGGAGCAAGTTAAACGTCATTAACGTCAAAAATAGGGTACAAATTCGATTGACAACAATTGGATCTATCCGAATCAGATTATGAACTTTTAGCGAAATGCGTAATTACAACAAGTAGAAAGAGATACAATGACACCGAAGGGTCGTAAAGTTATCCGGATCGATCGAATGTTTGCAAAGCGAATAGTTCTCTGGCGTATTGAAAAATCAATAAAACTTAATAACCTTTCACTCGGTCAATGTCGCGAACACATCAGAGACGGATCGGTTAGTTATATAATATACAGGTAATTTTTTTGTTATACGTGCTCAATTGAGAATATCAATGACAATGTTTATTTATAATTCTAGACAATGTTTAATTCTAACTATTCTAGCCATTAGTTAGCAATTTAAGGTATTGAACGATTTGCTGTGAAAATATACATTACATACAAAAGCTGAGTTTCACTCTTCACTTATGGTAGTGTCCTGTAAAAAACTTTATGCGTATATCTTCAGAAGTTATAGCAGCATAGTCTTACCGAATATATACTACCCTGCAGGGACCCTATTCTACTAAGTTAGTAATCTGACTACAGAATAGTCCTTTCTATGCGTCACATTTATTCTATTTTATTTGGCTTATTTAGGTACGTCACTTTCTATAATCCAAATTATTATTAACCCAACTACAAACTGGTACCATACCCGGCCTGATGTACTGTGCATACAACAAGTATTTAATACGAGTTACTATGGTATTTAACGATACTAATGACATAATACAAATTATCTTCACAATATGCATTACACTAAAGAAAACGATTCATGGTTTGCGAATACCGTTCACGTTCAACAGATAATGGCTCGGCACAATTCTTTGTGCCATATAGAGAAATTAGTGAACTTACTAAGTGTACTTTTCACAAAATTAAATCCCTTCTAGGTTTAGACCTTTTTAAAACTTATGGGAATTATCTGTACGGTGACGCTTCTTGTATTTTGTATTTCATCATATGTGTGCTATACAGTAACTCTTTGTAATTTATATTTGTATTGTAAGACATACATATATGTAAGACTATCTACATGTAATTACAGTGAATACAAAAATTTCTGTAGTCCGCACCTGACCTGCATTCTACTTTTCAAGGTAAACTTGTACCCTAAATGATACTACCCTACCCATGCGGCCTCAAATTCATTTTTTGGCAATTGCCTTCCTTTATCCCTTCCAATTTCCTTGATAGGTACCTCATTCATGTCGATAAATCAATCCTTTCTCGAGTTATTTGCAATTTAAAATAAACAATTAAAGACATGGCTGGCAAGAAACAACACGTCACATTGATCCAAAAAATGTCATAAAAAGGTGGTATCAAGTGATCCATCAGTGTTACTATGTAATTAAAATATGGTTTAGGGGTCATGAATTTGTGAACGCAATGAAATTTTAAATTGAAATTATCTCGAAAACGGATTCACGTATCGACATAATGTAAATAAAATACACTTTTTTCTTTAAAAACGATTACTTTATCATAATTTTTAATAAAAATCATTGTAAAGCTACGAGCAAAAAAAATTGGCATGATATAGTGGTCCTATAGGATGCAACTAGCGCCCTCTCGCGAACAACGAACAATGAACAATTAGTTTAAATACATATCTTGAAATCCATTTTCTTGTATTTTTTGACCTTAATAATATTCTCGCCTGTATCATCTGGGATGAAATGAGACTTAACTTTTTTTTTTGGGTATAGAGCACTTTATTTTGTATATCTTAAAAATTTAAAATTTTTACATTTTTAACTTTTACAATTTTTACAACTTACTTAAGTACTACCCTAAAATGACCTAATTTTTGAGGTACAACGTATAAGTAAAAATAAATTTGATATATCGAAAATTAGTTTGGAGACAAGCAAAAGCTAAACTTAAAAGGAAAATTCTGAGAAATTCATAATAAAAAAATTTCCCATTTGTTAGGAAATATCGGGCACATACATAGGTATATACAGGGTGTTACAAAAAGATGTTAAGAAATTTTAAAGGCAGATTCTACATCTAAAACTATGAAAATAATTTTATATAAACATGGATCCTTAAAAGCTTCTTTTTCGAGATACAGGGTGTTTAATATTTTTGTTTTTAAAAGTTCTTTGGTACACGCCAGTATGTAATCAAAGAGTACCTTTACGTGCAAAAATTTATTTTCTAAAGAACTTGCATCAGTGGCGTTCGTGCGGGTCTTTATTTTTGGCGAAAAAATAGCACGCCACCGATTTTTTGCAAAATTGATATCGTTTTCATTAAGCCCAATTAGTTCTGCGTGAAAAGTGTCTCTTGCGCTTTTTTGTCCTGACGGGCCGTTTTCGAGATAAAAATTAATTTATTTCTTACAATAAAAACAAATAATGAAATTTAATTTTTTTAGAAATATTTTTTGTTCAGAAAACGGTGTTTTTTGATTTAAGTTTAGAGTAGATGCTGGAAATGGCTTCTCCGTGCTTCAATACATGCTCTAAATCGGCTTCGCATATTTCTCCGAACTATTCGGAATACTGAGGTGTGAAAATATTAAACACCCTGTATCTCGAAACAGAAGCGTTTAAGGATCCATGTTTATATGAACTTATTTTCATATTTTTAGATGTAGAATCTACCCTCAAAATTTCTCAACATCTTTTTGTAACACCCTGTATACATACATTAGATTAATTCTGCACCTCGTTTTGGTAACCTGTAACTGTATGTATGTATACCAAATATTTAAATTATTTCTTAGATCATTTTAAAAATAGAGAATATCTTTTAAATTCGGAAGTTTACGATTAAAATACTTTTATCTAACAGAGCAGAAAGCAAGTACCTAAAAAGTTCTGTGTGCTACACATACAAATTGATGCAATTTTATTTCCTTTGAATCCTATATATACGATGAGACGTTAGGGTAAATCTTTAAGCTTACGATAACGAACAGTTACGACTAAAATTAATCCTTTAAACCCATTGTCACTACTGCCTTGATTGGCTTTACGTTACATTAAAACCGGGCAGATTAAGTATCAACTTTGCAGAAATTTATTAAATGTATGAGATAAACCACCAAGCTTGTTAGGACTGAAAATTAATAATAACAGAGCTACAGGGTGTCGAAGTGAGAATTTAAATATCCACTTCCTAAAAATCTTTTTGGCATAATACTGTAAAAATTGGTATATAGAGGCATTTTTGAGGACGAGAAAAAATATTCCGGCCTCAATTGTGTTGTTGCGGATAGAGAATGTTAAGTGCGGCACACATCATGCTTTAAAAACGATCAAACTTTTTTGTGAGTAGATCTGTGGAACTTCTAATTAAAAATTATTACTTTCCTGTCTTTTTTAAAGAATAAAGGTGAAATATTCTCCCTATTAATATCAGGTGCAGTGATGCAGTGTTGTTTACCGTAACCTTAAAAACCTGATGAAACCTAATGAAACTTTAAATTCATTTATTGTGAAAAACACATAAAACTTGCCCTAATAATACCTAAGGTTAGGTCTTAAATATGCCGGTAATTGTAAAATAACATCCAAGATATTTTGAAAATGGTTAGCTTTAGCGTCAACTGGTGTACCTTTTTTCACGAAAAAAGACAACAAAATAATATACATCATATCATCATCAATAGTTCCATAACTCTAGTAACAAAAAAGTTTGAGCCTTTTTAAAGCTTGAAGTATGCCGTACGTAGCGCCCTTTATCCACAACAGTAAAATTGGGACAGGATTATTTTTTCTCACCATTAAACACCTCCCCATACCAATTTTAACAGTAATATGTTAAAAACTTTTTAAAATATTAAAGAAAATTAAAATTCCGATTTTAACGCCCTATATCTCCGCTTCCGATTGAACAAGTTTCACTAAACGCAATATTTTAATAATATTTAAATACCACTGTTGCCCTATGTCCCCTTACTTATATATATATATATATATATATATATATATATATATATATATATATATATATATATATATATATATATATATATATATATATATAATAATGTATTTCGTCTAGTGGCATGAGTATGCAAATGCCTTGCTAAGATATTCTAATACTATGAGTGCCACATTTCGTTCTACGTAAACATGTCACTTGAAATTTTAAAGTGCATCTTCAAAATCACTCCATCTCAGACATGTCGCTCTATTTATTAGGGTCCTATACTCCGTTTTAAAGCATTCACTATTATGCGAAACTGCAGTGCCATATTCTGGCGTAGATATATATGTACGTTTTGCATGATTATAATTTAGACAAACATCTCCACACTGGAAATACGAGTTGTCGTTTAATCATGCTATATTATTTTGGTGAGGAATAGGGTTACCAACACATTCTTAAAACTTTATGGCACTTTGAAATACGTGCGCTATTTACCGGTAAATTATTATTCACTATAAGCAAAAAACAAATTCGAAAAAGTCTTTGGGAAAAATTTGTTTCGCGACATGAAATAAATAAACAATATTTATTTTTAAGTTTCAAATCCTAAAACCAGAGAAGTTGGTTGGCTAATAGACTTAATATTACCAACAAAATCATAAGTGCTGTAGAGGGTAAATCCAGAATATTAAATCAGTCACCATTAACAGAACTATGGGAAAACACCTCAGCAGAAAATTTAATTGTACAACCATCCGAGCAATCATCAACATATACCGTCACTAACTAGTCATTAATAACTCGAACGTTCAAGAAATATTGAAAAATACAGTCACAAACCCAAGCAAACACCACTACAATTCACAGGCTGCTACAAGAATAATTTCACCTTTAATTTTTACTATATTAAAAAGAAAAAATTGTTAAACCAGGTCGCAGTTTAAAATTTAAAAATATTATTAGTTACAGGTTTCTTTCTGCTAGTATTTTTTAAAATAACCAAATAAAACATCCAACGTATTAATTTCTGTTTTTGATTTATTTTCGTCACTAGTAGGTACAGAAATGCTCTTTTAGCGCAAGTGTTGAAAATATTAGTGTTGAAAGTGAGGGAAGACAGAAACTGGATTTTTTTTGGTAAATATTTTTGTGGTCAGAGGACAAATATTTTTCCTACGACCACCTATGAAATGAAGAAAAAAGCATGATGGTCCCAGTGAGATTTGAACCTGCAAGCTACCGATTGTGAAGCCAGCGCTCTGACTTACCGCACTATTACTGCAATTTTATGAATCTCGTGTGATTTCTAAAATATGGCTTCGCTCGTCATGCAAAAATACCTTTCGGGGGCAAAATTGGACATGTTCTAACTATGTAGTCAATAATAAAATTATTTAGATGTTTCCAACTTTTTACCTCTTTTTATTTATTTATGTACATTTTACAACAACTAAGGTAATTACTATTTGGTAAAACCATTATCGAAACTTAAATGGTGCCACACAAGACATTGTTATGAAAGTTACTGTACTCTAAGGTAAACCATTTAACAAACCAATTTCAAATATTGTATTTAAAGTAAACTTGTAACTTAGTTTCGTAACTTCATTTATGAAATTCTATGACCTGTGAAAGTTCGGAAAGTTTATTTATTCTAATTTATAGTGAGGGCAAAACTACAAAGTCAGGCAGCGTAAAGTCCACTAATTATTAACTTAAGCATATAGGTATATAGAAAAAGTCATTTCCATTAGTATGTACAAAAACATCAGTATCAATAGCTATTTACCAATTTAAAAAATTTTCTCAGTATGTATCGTGTATACTTGGATCAATGAACAATTAAAAATAGCAGCTGATGATAGATTCGTCATTCAGTTTGCAGTGTTTCAATCCGATGCGGTGTCAGGGTAAAAATATATGTTTCGGTACAATGTTATCTATCATCTGCTGATGTTCTACGTTTTCTCGTTGCCCGAAATAAACAGGGTGAGTTTTTTAAAGTGTTACAAGGCGATATCTCGAAAACGGTTTAAAGTATTTTCATGAAATTTTGGTAAGTTAATATGGAGACATATTTAAACATATTTATAATATTTACCCCCCTCCCTATTTTTTTGATTTGCTCTTTCGGTTACGGAAATAAGTTACTAAATAAATTTTACCAACATTATAGAGCTCCACCCCATTATTCAATACAGGCCCGTAATCATTTGAATGAAATATTTAAAAACAGGTGGATTTGACGAGCTGGTCTGTTCAACTGGTCTGCTAGATCCCCGGATTTGACCCCCCTTGACTTTTCCTTGTGGGGTTTTATTAAGGACAAAGTGACAGCGCCCGCACCTACAACTTTAGATGATATGAAAGACTGCTTTGCCTGATTATTAGTGACACCTGAAATGTTACAGCGGGTACGGAATTCATTTAGAAAAAGAGTGAGAAAGTGTTTGGAAGTTGAAGGGAACATTTTAAACAACTTCTCAAGCACGACAGGCCATAAATAAGTTGAAATTAAATAGTAAATATTTTTTTTGTTTCTAACCTAATAAAATCGTAACCGAAAGAGCAAATCAAAAAAAAATTGTACACACACGTAGTTCTTTACGTAGATTCGAATGTAATAAACAAAAGTACATCATCTCATTTACAATTCCAAAGTTACCCCCACTCCTCAGAACAGAGAGGGGGAAAATGTCAAAAATATGTTTAAATATGTCCCCCATCTCCCTATTAACTTCAATTCATGAAAATATTTTAAACCGTTTTCGAGATATCGCCTTGTAACGCTTCAAAAAACTTACCCTGTATTAGGGTGTCCGTTATTTACCAAGTTGATTTTTTTCTTGCGACGCCCCCTAAATTTTTAGTTTATCGTCTAAAAAGAACTGTCAGACCAAAATAAGCCCTTAATTTTCAGAATAAACCGTGCCCTTAAGACGATACATTTCCCATTTAAATTACATGGGATTTTGAGACTTTTTACAATTAATTTTTTTTTTCTCGGACAAGATTACCTATAGCCATGAGACATATTCTTATAGGAAATTGAACGCTCTACAAAAAAGGTCTCTTATAATTTTTCGATTAATTCACTCCTTCAAAAGTTATTCAAGGTACTAAATGCGACTGAGCGCGCTTGCGTGAATAGAAAATCCGTGTGTTGGCGGGAATGCTTGTACTGTAATTTTGAGTCACTTACTGTATTCAACGGAAATTTCATGAAAGTATACAAAAATTTATGAAATTCAATAAAAATTAGTTGACTGCGTGTTATAAATGAATGGTCTCAAAAATGATTCAAACCAGAACCACCTACCTGTTATGCGGTATATTATTTTCCATGTTTAAAATTTTTTTACCCTAATACCACCAGAATTATCTATTTTTTGAAATAAACTAATAACTTTTATCGAAATAATAATCACTTTGCCGTAAAAGTAAAAAAAGCTGAAAATGTACATAGAGTTCAAATTTCACCTTGAATAACTTTTGAAGGAGTAAATTAATCGAAAAATTATAAGAGACCTTTTTTGTAGAGCGTTCAATTTCCTATAAGAATATGTATGTCTCATGGCTATAAGTAATCTTGGCCGAGAAAAAAAAATTTAATTGTAAAAAGTCTCAAAATCCCATGTAATTTAAATGGAAAATGTATCGTCTTAAGGGCACGGTTTATTCTGAAAATTAAGGGCTTATTTTGGTCTGACAGTTCTTTTTAGACGATAAACTAAAAATTTAGGGGGCGTCGCAAGAAAAAAAATCAACTTGGTAAATAACGGACACCCTACCCTGTATACATATACCTGCAGATACTGAAAGCCATTAAAACATGATTGTATCGGTAGTACTAACTTTTAACTTTCTTCTCAAATTTAGGATGTTAGTGCTGTTCAATTTCAATTTACATAAAATATATCGAAGTAATTCATTAATCAATTCAATGAGTGTCTTTACACGTGAAGTGAAGTCGATACTTTATCTACATAACTATACATGTTTTAATATTTTAGATTTATTTTATTTGCAATAACAACTATTTGCGTTCTATGGTCGCCATCTTTGAAATTCATGCAACATAAAGTGCCAATAGAAATTCATATTTTTTTCACTTTTTAGTGAGTACAATCATTATCACTAAAATAAAGTTTGTACTGGCAAACATCCTTAAAAATACATTTTTATTAAATTTAGAAGCTGCTTAAGCATTTTTAAATAAATAATAAATCAAAACACCGTGCAATAAAATACTTAAAATAAAGCTTGGTTAAACCTGGTAATGATAATGACGTACAGTGGTTTCGTGACATGACATCAAACCAACTTTACATTTTGTCAACTGTTATTCGACGCAAAACGGCGCCTACGGATTTTTCATCGAATGTTTAATGTTCCTGTTATCGAAATTCCGTGGCCAAAGCATGTTAGATCATGAGTTTATTACCATACCCTCATAGTTAATAAAATATTTTTTTATTAAAAAATGCGTAAATAAATGCATTATTATTAAACAGCTGTATATTACTATTGTTTTATTTTAAACCATTTTGACATTTTGTATTATTTTATCAAACATCATAACATTTTGTATTATTATGTCAAACTATAAATGTGTTTGTGATTTTAAGCAATAAAATAAGTGCACACACAAAAAGTTACCTAGGCTAGTATTATTTCTTAATCAAGGTTTAGTGAGGATTGGTGCTCTGCATATGATGATGCTTTGTGGAAAGTTGCTAAGAAACAATGTAGCTTAAACTTAGAATGTTACTGACTTTTTTGCTGTTTTTATTTAATGGTTCTGTTTGATGTGGAAAGTAAAAGCAAGCAAAAAACTATATAACAATTAGTTTTTACCTACCGATAAGTTAAAAGCCAACTGAGATATGAGGGGTGCTCGAAAATGACATATTTTCAAAATCGCCATGTATCTCTGAAACCAAGGCTGCTATGAAAGTTCTGTTTGTAGCGTTATACGTTTCACGAAAAAGTAGCACAGTACTGCGAAAACCGCAGCTCTCTATCTTAAAAGATAACCGAGATACCCTGCAAAAGTGTCGAGAATTGGACACCCTGTACTTTGCTTGCTGAAATATGGGTGAGACGGTTCGGCGCGGACCGGAGTGGTGACAAAAGGGTCTGACGACGCGACGTACTGTTACTGCAATTTTTGCATTAATGTTTTATCCTGCATGTATCCACAAACGTAAGTCGAGCTAACTGTATTTGCTATAATTTCACGCCACTAATTCTGGGAACAAAGAAACCCCAATATTATAATGACACTGGTCGCTTGATGTTGCTAGCGTCCCTTATTAAACAACCCCCTTTATTTATTTGCTAATTTATTCCGCAATTTATTACCGAATCAATATACAAAATTACTTTTACAACTATTTTACAGTTTAACATTTAGTTGTAAAAATACATTTTTACTCGCTGGCGTTTTGTAACCAACTTTATTCGCTAAAAATTCCCCATAACTCTTTTTTCAGCGAATTCTTAAATAAAACTTGTCTATATAAAGAACTCATAAGAGAACAAATCATCGACTAAATAGGCTATAGGATTAATCTCCTAACAAAACAAAACCCTCAAGCATTAACTCTTAATAAAAGTTAACACAAAATCTATATTTTAAAATGGCTCTATACTAAATTTTACATTCAATTTTAAAAACCAAATGTTCCGGTTTCAAATTTTTAACTAATATTTATTGTTTAAATATGACGTTTCATTAAATTCATTTAATAAGTGACGTTAATATAACGAGCCCAATAAATTTTAAATGGTTCAGGTCAAAAGAAAATTAGGAAAATGTTTTACTTACTTAATGAGAGTTCTTTCAAGTCTGAAATATGAAATAAAAATGTAGCTAAATAACTTAGGGATAATTCTTAAAGACGGCTTAAGATAGTTTTCTAACAATATAGAGATTTCTTACCCAATAGAACCGCTTGATAGAGTTATAAAGTTGTCTTTTATTAAGTTTTCCGTCAGACTTCCACTGTCCTAGTTTTAAACACAAGGTTTTAAATCGCTAAGTTTTTAAATATAAATTCAGTACATTGATAATGCTATGAATTCGTTAGCTAGTTTAGAGCCACCGAGGTAAGAAAACAATAAGAGTCCATATGCAGGCCCGGATCTACGGGGGGGGGGGCAAAAGGGGGCACGTGCCCCGGACGGCAAGCGAGGGGGGCGGCAAATTGATAACCACTACAACCAATACAAAGATGTATGTACGGTTAACGTTAACAAAACTTTATTTCTGTACCTATATAAAGATTAAGGCAAAAACATAAGAGAGGTACCTACTTCATAGAATGGAGTTGCTCTGGATCTTGTAAACTTAATCTTAAGTTATTAAAGATACCTATCTTATGGACAAAACCTATTGGCAACAATTTGTAATGAAATAAAAACAAAATGGTACAAAAAACGTGAAGCAACATTCTAAATATTTTTGTGAAAAAATAATTTATTGTAAAACATTACAATTGGCCTGAAGAATGTTGTTAGATTTTGGTAGAGTTTACTTTATTAATATTTCATTCTGTATAAGGTACACATTCCTGGTTAATCATCTCCACAACCTTCAGTTCTCAGTTTATTCAACTGTTAAACCTGCTTTCTTTAAATTTAACCTTCTTTTCTTTAAACCATCTCGGCTTTATCTTTCCTCAGCAAACTGACATAAGCATTATCTCTTCTACCCGTACCACTAAAGTCTTTTTTCCTGCATCTTCATAGATACTTCTACAACCTTGGCGTCCTTATTTTTTATTCTAAACTGTCTCTTTTTGTTGCCCCACACATCCATCTTAACATTCTTATTCATGTCACGACTAAAAACATCTCTTAAACTTTTACTGGCCATGTTTTCGCTTCATACATCACAGCAGGTCTGACCACTGTTTTATACACTACTCGCGCTGATTCTACGGTCACATGGCATACCAGAGACTTTTTTCAATTCTCTTATTCTGTTTACACTCTGAGTTTAATTCTATACAAGTTTATCATTCTAATTTAAATAGAATTAAAGGAGAGAGGAGTAGTTAAGAAAGAGCAACGGGTCATTTCATGGCAATTTGTTTTACCCAACTCCAGTTTCTCGAAAATAACTTTACCTTATAATGTAAGAGGAAATGAAGTAAATAATGAAAATTGGCACGACAGAAAAAGCAGATGGACATAAAAATTTAAAAAGTTTTCATTACTACCCTGAGAATTTGCATCTAGAATCTCCGGAAATTCCAGTAATTATGACTAGTCCAAGGATAATTTTAATCTATTTAGTAGATATCTATCAACACACAGCGTTTAGTCTGGACGGTAGATCACTGAAACGGGTGGATAGGAAAAAGAGAAACAAGCAAGATCGCCAAATCTTAATCCCCTTGATTATTGTCTTTGGGGCCACCTTAATAGTAAAGTTTACGTGACAAAACCAGAAAATTTAGAGGCACTTTGGCAACGAGTAACACACGAAATCCGACAAACAACTCCAGAAAGGGTACATAATGTTACAAATAAATTTTACTTAAGGCTACAGTTCTGCCAGGAAAAAAATGGTAAACATTTCTTACAATATTTTCAATAAAAAAATTATTTAAAAAATCACATTAATTTTTTTCTCGCCTATCATGTAAGAGAAATTCTAAAGTAAATAGTGGGATATATTCCTTTTTATGCCCCTTTTCGCGAGCTACCACAATACATGCATTTGCATTTGAAAAAAAAGTTGGGTTAGGTTCCATCCCTGGATGAAGGGTAAAATTCACGGACATGCAAAACAAAGTACCCCTGTTTTTGGATTTTTCCAAGGAATGGATGGATTCTTTGTTACCGAATTAATTACAGTTAAAAAATTCAACCTGTATATGTAAAGAATGGGAAATTTCTTCGGTTTATATAGGTTATATATTAGAAAATACAAAGATTGATTTCTTCGCTAGTGCAGTCCAAGAAGCTGCAAAATGAAAAATATAATAAAATAAGGACTACTTTTTGATTCTGGTCCTGCCGTCGCAATTTCTGGGCCCTTACCCTTCATCAGGCAGACTCACACTCAGGGTGTCTGAGAACAGATCACATTTTTATCAGAATGAAAATGAGACCTTATATCCATCGGTTCGTTTAGGATAGGTAAGATATAGTGGCTCGCGCCAACTAGTTCACTCAGGGTTGCTCCGAAATTTTCGGCCGCAAACACAAAACAATAAGTATATGTCGAATTTCTTCGACAAGTGCACCATTGTACGACAAAATGTAAAGAATGGGCAAGCAGGGTAAACTAGTTGGCGCGAGCCCCTATATCTTACCCATCCTAAGCGAACCGATGGATATAAGGTCTCATTTTGATTCTGATAAAAATGTGGTCTATTTTTCAGAGACCCTAGGTGTGAGCCTGTCTGATGAAGGGAAAAGGTCCAGAAATCGCGACAGCAGGAGGGCACCTAGACCAGAATACAAATATTCTTATTCTTATGCGCAGCTTCCAAAAGACATTCAAGTGGAAAATTGTGTAGCATGTGGATTTCCAAGACATCTGGATCTTCTGTGTGTCTAGGCAGCAGCTCTTTCTTCTTCTCAGTATAATCTGCAAGTCATGTATATCCGAGAACAAGAAAACATCGTACATTTAATTGCCGGTCTAAGTGCCAGTTCCCCAGGAAAACTCATTAAGATGCTCCTGGACTAGGAAGTAGATGTAAGATTGTTTTGACCACAACTTTACATGGTATGCCCTTCTTCTATGCAACATTTTCGTATATGTCAATGATCTTTCAAAAGGTCTTCAATTCTTCAGTTCAGTAAGACAAAATGCATGAATATCTAAAACAACTTTTGGATGCATGCCACGCAGGGTATTCAATCATATAAGATCCCACCTTTGTTGCTAATCAACAGTTTTCCGAAAGTTGCGTAGTGATCACACCAGATTTTTCCAATTATAGCATTTTCTCTGAATGTATCCCTTTTAAAGAAGACAAAATGTCTTACACAGCTGCAACAAATCTGTTTTACCGTCATAAATTGGCCACTTTATGCCACCTTCCGAACAATATTGTACTACTTTGATATTTTATAACTCTATATACGTTTGCTCGAAAATTCCTACCGCCCACAGCTCAACTTTAAATTGTATTATAAAGGCATACTGCAGGTGTTTTAAGTGAAAATTTATTGCAGTGGCTCCCAGAGGAGAAAATAAAATAGATTTTAACGGTATCAAATAAGAAACGGAAAATATTTTTAGAATAATGGAAACTGGAAGCCGCTAATGGCTTGTTTTCATGAGAAATTAAGTTGGGTATAGGATTATGTGCTTTGTTTTATATTTTTAGTTTCAATTTATAGCCTGAGGGTAGCGGATTTAACTCCTAGAAGTATAATAAGAATTGTATCAAAAGATGAAACAAAAACAATGAAAAAACGAATTTATTAAAATAGACTCTCAGGACATGAGTACCGTGAATTTTTAATATGTCTAAATAAACTGTCAGAATTATTATCTTCTCTATATAAAAGAAGAAACTGGCTGATTGACTGACTAACTGACTGAAAACTTGAAATTTTAAACAGAGGTTTCTTATATAACGTAGGCAATGTAGGCATGCACTAAAATTCAACCCCTAAGAGCGTGAAACAGTTCAAACTTTGTATGGAGAAAAACTATTAGATGGTCCAATATATACTCGAAACTTCGTAGAAGTACTCTACATTGTTTAAACACCTTTTTTTAAAGTTTGTAATAAATCAATCCCTAAGGGGGTGAAATGGGGGTTCAAAGTTTGTAATGGAGTATACTATATACATATGTATGTAGGTAATATAAAGGCGACAATCTATTTGTTTGTTTGATTGATTCTTTGTTTGTTAGGTACTCAATCACGTCTGAACAAGGCAACAGATGAAATCTTGGCACAAAGGATGTCTACCAGAGCTGGGAAGTAACCGATTACTTATGTAATCGATTACTGTAGTTGACTACATTGACTGTAATTATGAATCGCGGCTGATTATCTTTTTTTAAGAGTAATTAGTAATTTGCAATCGATTACAATTGTTGAGAAATTTGTAATCATTTCCAAAATTACTGTAGAAAAGGTAATAATGATTACTTTTAGGAATCGTGATTCCTTATTGCAATCGTGATTCCTTATTGCAATCGTGATTCCTTATTGTAATCTTAATTCGTTATTGTAATCGTAATTCCTATTGTAATCGTGATTCCTCATTTTAATCATAATTACAATGATTACAATGAGAAGTTACGATTCCCTTTTGCATGTTTATTGCATTACATGATCAATTTTTTCCTGTTCAAATTGGAATGCTGGACGCTTTATACCGACATCTACCAACGACCCGCATCACAGTTTTCGTTGCGTCATGTGTGTCGTAAAAATTAAGTTTTGCGCGCGGTGAGTGTTAACTATTCGACATAAGGACGATATCTTTTTTACTTTGTATTTTATATGGTGCTCTCCATTCATGAATAATAAATTTTAAATATTAAATATTACCAATAAAGTAGGCTGCGATTAGGTTCACAAAAACCTTCAACAGTTTTTGTACAAAATTTGTTCTACACATCAAAATACTCTTGTAAGCACTGTAATAAGGCGGACTGTCATCATAACTCTAGTCTGCCTTGGAATTAAATAAGTTGTGGCTGGTTTTAAACTTTTTAGAGCTTGTTTAAATTGAAAGTTCTGTTTTGGTTGGTTGTTGTTAGTTAACACAAGAAATAGAAGGCGCTAAATAAAAATTTTCCTAATTTGTTTTTTTTTCTTTTTTCAAATGAAACCATTTTTACCTCATTAAGTAAATAAAATTATACCGAAAAGTTAACATTTTTTGTAGCTAAATTATCCTAGTAATTTTTATCAAATTTTTTTTTTTGGGTTTGTAATGACTTCCTGAAACGATTTATGCAATCCAATGCAACCCAAGCCAAATCGTGTTTATGTTCAGCATCGCCTAAACAAAAATGCTGATTGCACATGGTTTCACATATTGTCTCGTGGTTTATTTTTTAAAATAATGACAATAATTATAATATTATACCGTAAAATCCTTACCAACAGTTAACCACTATACGCTTCGTGTCAAGGTAAAAGGCCATATTTACACAAATTACAGGACTACACGATACAAAAACCACGGTTTTATTTTTAAAAGGTCTTTGAAATAATCCCCGTTCCCCAAGGATAGAAAGCGTCTTAACAAATCCGTATTTTATATTAACGTTAGCACACAGAATAGTAAATCCTATACCAAGTAGTTCTGGTTTTTCCCTTGGTGGTTTAACGAATTTCTTTTGGCATTTTACGAATTATTGTATAGGTAGCCTGACAACAAAATTGTAAATTTGAAGTACAAAGAAATAGGTAAAGATAGAGGCATCTGAAAATTTAAACTGAAAAACATCTTAGTCTGTCCAGTTACAGGACCGTCTTTAGGATCTGTAGACCTCTAGGCTGAACCTGTGGTGCGGGTCCTATCGGAGGGAATATTTTTTGAAAATTTACGTGAAAAATCGCATTTTAGAGAAATTTTCTAACTAAAAACCTAAAAGGAAAACATCCATATTTTCCAACGCTAGGCGGATCTAATCTGACAATCAAAAGTTTTAAACTGACATGTGTAAGAATAAGGCAACTAAGTTTTATACTATGAATTTCTTTCTAAGTTTTTTTCGTAAATTTATAAATAAAAGGGCAATATTAGTACGTTCTTTCGACAATATAAAACTAAATTTATTCTGGCAACTCGTTCCAAAATAAAAATCATTTGGAAACCAAGCAAATCGCTAAACTCTCAGAATAATTCATAAGTTTTTAATGACGACTTATCAATAATGATAAGAAAAAAAACTTGTCAAATTATAACTGATCAACTAGAAGATCGGGCGGCCCTAAATTCGTCCCCGAGCAGGTAGCAACCGATAATCCTACCCTTAAATTGGTACCCATGCTAAATACCCTACACTAATTGCACCACTAAATTCGTCCCCGAGCAAGGGATTATAATAAATTAATTTATTATTACATTAAAGGGGGTGGCAAATTATTATTATTTGTTACCTCCAGAAAATTTAAAATTAAGTTTAGGGAGATATGTTGGCGATGTACAGATCGTTCTTGTAAGGCGAAAGTTTATACTGTGGGTCCAGAAAATCTAGCAAACGGTGGATCGGAGGGCACCCTAAGGTCGGAACAGGGTTAGCACCTGATTAGGGGCCCTGACAAGTGTCTTTCCTCGCAGGCGAAGAGGGATCGGTGCGAAAAAAATCCGAAAGAAAAGTTTATGAGGCTTGCCCACTAACAGATTTAATTTAAATATGGGGACGAATTTAGTTATACTTTTCCAGGTAGGAAATTAACCAAAAAATTAGATCTCAATTTGGGAACGAGTTTAGGTACGTCCAGAAGATCTTAATTTAAACCAGTACCAAATCTTAAAACTTCTTAGCGAATCTGAACGTTAAAGTTTATTATTAAATTGTAGAAAATTTTACAATACAGTATTTAAAAGTTAATAAATTGATGAGATAATAAAAATGAAAATAATTAAAAATCATTAACGTATCAAACACGATTTATTAACATTGCTATGAACAACTATATTAAAAAAAGAACACAAAGTTGAGATTCATGTCTATGTTCCTAAATATGCAAAAATCACTATTTTAATTGAAAAAATAATATATTGTAATTTTAAGTAATCATGTTAGGCAAATGCAAAATAAAAAAAAAGGAATGTAACAAACAAGCAAATTTTACTTATATTTTAATTTTACTTATTTTTAATTCAAATATAGTATTTTCCCAAACAATCAGACATAAAATGAGAGTGTCAAATGATCTTAGTAGCTAATTGGTTTGCGCCTACACTTCATATTAATGAAGCAACTTACAACATCTTCATAACTTAGTTGTCTGGAAATATCACTTTCAATGCTAAGCAAAGCCAAAACGTTAAGCCTATCTTCTAACCTGGAGGTTAGAAGCCTGTTTTTGATCAACTTCAACTTTGAAAATGATCTTACTCCACTGCAGTTTGAGACTATAAGTGACAGGTGGGTGCATTCTTATAGCGACCTCGATATTAGGAAAACAATCTTTTTTTTTCTAGGAGGAGTTTCTACATCCACCATTTTTTATTTTAGCCTATACAAGGCTACCCATAATCCAAATCCACTAGATCTTTTTCTTACCACCCATCCTGAGCCGTACTTAACATCTGTATGCATTCCCCTTGGCCATTCAGATCACGGCCTCATTACCGTCTCTTGTCCCACACATCCCCAGTTCGTTAAAATTATGCCGGAACGTACGATCTGCCACTATAATTCTGCCGACTGGGATGGTCTTCGAAACTTCTTCTCTGCTTTCCCTTGGAACCCTGTCTGTTTTTCCACTCCCGATCCCTCCGAAATTTGCTCTCATATCACAGATATCATTCAAGCAGGTATTAAAAGTTTCATTCCACATACCAGCAAGAAACCTAAACTTGACCATCAAAAGCCATGGTTCTCCGAGGCCTATGATAAAGCCAGGCTCAAAAAGTCCAAGCTCACAAAAGGTATCTTCAAAATCCGACACCCGAAAATCGTCAAATTTTCACCGAGGCAAAAAATCATTACAACCAAGCCATCTTAGAGTCCAAAAATACTTTTAACAGCCGCATAAAAGATAAAGTGCTTTCCTGTCCCAACGGCAGCAAATCTTTCTGGTCACTTGCCAAAAATATGAGTCAAAACTTCTGCAGAAGCACTTTTCCTCCCCTGACCTCTGACAGTATAGTATAACTAAAGTTAAGTGAAACCGCAAAAAAAAGGTAACGAAGCCGACACCTTTGACGCAGCCGTGCCGATAAGGTCCAGCCATAGGCGTCCCAAAATATTATAACCAATTTAAGATGGGACACAATAAAAAGTTTTAACATTTTAACCAAATATTATTTATAGGTATATCAAAACCTAACTGAATCTGCAAAAAGGATGTTTAACCATAGAAATAATTGTATTCATGGGCGTACCGTCGACCGATAATTAAGACTTTAAATTAATGGCATAAATACTTTGTTATTTTTATGATCGTTTTGTAGTAAGTGTAACTATATTATATTGTAACTATATCTATTGTCATGATCGAGATCAGCTATTCAACTGAGAACCAAGGACACACATAAGGGCTCGGATGCGTTCCCGAGAATCTTGAAATTATTGGAGTTTCTTACGTGACCATGGTCATCGTAATACTGTCTAATTTTTTTTTTGGGTAAGAGGAGGTGAATCTTCCAAAGATACCCACATGCGACATTCGTGGGTTATGTCACGATTTTTACTGACTAAACACCCCCCCCCCCCCCTAGAGGAGTTGGTTTCGCACCGGTGTCTATAAACCAAGTATCTCTCGATAGATTATAACCGCTCGCATGACCCGTTGTCATGCCGAACTTTTATAACCCTCCCATATTTTCGCATACAAATATGGGGTTTATCTCTGTCCTGAAAGGAAAATTTTTACAATAGTGGGTTCTTGTGCACTTTAAGTATGTCGGAATTAACAAATTTTCGAATGGGCAAATTAAAGATTACCTTCTTTGGAGCATTTTAACAAAAAAAAATCGATGGATGAACCATTTTTTTCCAAGAAAATGCCAAAAAAAGGAAAAAATTTGGAACGCAGCACAGCACGAATTTTTATATGGTTTCAAACCACACAAAACACTACAAATAATATGTTATAATTATCGCCAAAGGTATGTATTACATATACAAAGATTGACTATTCACAGAAAATTAAAAATTTTAATTTTTATACGAAAATTAATTTATAATGGCCAGAAATTATTTGTTTACTTGTGATTAGGGAACGCGTCACTTCGTCAGCATAATTCGTTCGGTCTTCTGTCAACTAAACCCAGTAAATGCAAAGTTGCCAAATCTATTACAATTTTGTATTTTAGTATTTACATCAAACTCTCTGGTTTTATATAAAGGCAAATCGGGAAATGCGAATATCGAAAGTTTATACTGTGGGTCCAGAAAATCTAGCGAACGGTGGATCGGAGGGCACCCTAAGGTCGGAACACGGTTAGCACCTGGTTACCCTGACGCATATTTCCATTCTATACATGGCCAGAACGCAGCCATAGAAAACTGCTCGTGTATACATGAATAAAACCCAACCTGAGCAAAAAGGTGGTCAGGTTTGCTCAGTTTTCATTGATATAGATACATATATATCTATATCAATAAAAACTGAGCAAACCTGACCACCTTTTTGATCAGGTTGGGTGAGCAAAAAGGTGGTCCAGGTTTGCTCAGTTTTCATTGATATAGATACATATATATCTATATCAATGAAAACTGAGCAAACCTGACCACCTTTTTGCTCAGGTTGGGTTTTATTCATGTATACACGAGCAGTTTTCTATGGCTGCGTTCTGGCCATGTATAGAATGGAAATACGCGGCCCTGACCAGTCTCTTTCCTTGCAGGCGAAGAGGCATCGGATAGCCAGTCAAGTTTGGCAACACTGTAAGCCACATTTCAATATTAAGGAGTTTTCGCATTGCAAAATTTCAAAATAACGTGTTTTTATTCAACTTTATCTTGATTTTTCTGGTAGAAAAATTGCTTCATCCGCAAATTTTTTTGTTTTAATCCCCTTTATTCAACCTACTCCATCTTCTAAAATGTTTAAAATTGCAAAATTCGGACATACTTAAAGTGCACAAGACCCCAATATTGCCTTAAGGTAACAAAAGTCCTACTTAAGATAATATTTGTCTCTAGCCTTAAGAGTGGAATCAGGAAAAATCTGCCTTGCAGAGCCTCGTTTCAGAATGGCCTTTTTAAAAACTACGCAATTTTAGAACAATTTAGAGACATGTATTGAAAGCTAAAATGTTAAGCTCCGATCTAACATATTTTTTATTAGAAACTTTGGCCTCATTGTCATGTAATCAACAAACAAAAATAATAACAATTTAAAAACTTTTGGCACAGAATCTAACAAAAATGGGTTAGATCCGAGATTAAATTATGAGAAGTGTTTTTAGAAAGTTTCAACCGAAAAAATGCCTTTATTCGGCCAATGTCCATTGAAAACTAAATATTATATCATATGGTCGATATTTTTCCGCCATATTTAATTTCACGGACTGGTGGTTACTTAGACAAGAACCAGGCAAAAGTTCAGCCCCTGTTATAAAGAGGGCGGGTCAACAGTTTGTTTACAGTTTTCTATAAGATTTTGGAGTAAGTTGTATTTATGTTTATTATATTTAATGAGTAATATACAGTGTACCAAATAAAATAGTTTCTGATTTCTGATGGTAAAGTTTATAAAATTGGAGTAAATTTTTTGATAACAGATATAAATAATTATGAATCTAAAGGGAATAATATATTTTCTGAAAAAATAATTCGTTCTGGCAGTAGTACGTTAGGTATATATTGAAGTTAGAAGTAACTGAAAAAAAAAAATGGAAAACACATTGTTAGAAATATGTTCAGGCAAAATGGTGTGCTTCTTTAGGTTAGGAGTATTTGTATTGTATTTGTATGTATTGTTAAAGACGCCAGACGTACAAAACGGACATACCGAGAGTAAACAACCTTATCAGCCCGCGAAATTCAAATTTACATGCATCTCTTATGGGATGACGTCATATCGGTAAAACAGTCGCTTATCAGTGATGATGTGGGTGTGAGGGTGGAATGTCAGGAAGGCAGTAAGTGCGCTTTCGCCAAAGGGTGAAGATTTGAGTGTCAGAATGGTGGATGATGGATGTATAGAAATGTCTCCTTCCCAAAAAGAAGTAGAGTGTATGAGGGTGTGCCTTTAAAGGTCTTTTAGCATGCGGTGCATTACTTTTTTATAAATGAATCTGATGAGTAAAGCTTTGAAAACGGGGGTTATTCCAGGGACGGCTCTAATCTAGCTGTAAATACATTTAGGATCCGATTTGAAAATAAAATACAAATATTTATTTACCCACATTGTGTTATTTGAAAATGCGAAATACGAAATTACTTCGGTTACAGGGATATACCATACAGGGTGTCTGAAAAGCCTTGGCATGGGCAAATATCTTTACTATTAATAAAGATAGAGACACCAAATTTTAGTTGTATCTTATTGATTAATAAATCTACTTTTTTATGTAATT
Organism: Philopedon plagiatum; assembly: GCA_963971165.1. Taxonomy (NCBI): domain Eukaryota; kingdom Metazoa; phylum Arthropoda; class Insecta; order Coleoptera; family Curculionidae; genus Philopedon; species Philopedon plagiatum. Next base: position 97,049,567 of record OZ020190.1, read on the forward strand.
TGACTTTTTCGACCCCCTTGGGGGGTTACGCTAGAGAGTTGAGGTCAAAAATTTTAAATGCAACCCTATGCCGTGTGGTACCTCATCAGTCTTTTCGAGAATGGCAGATCTTACTTCTTTAATCGTACTACTTAATTCATTAAATCGTAGAAATATGGTAAATACGTAGTTGTAGTTTTACCAGAGAAAAACCAAGACACCGAGAATATTATCTCTCCTTCCCTCCTGCTCGACCACGCTATGGCCTTCACACGGCAACACCCCGAGATTGGCGCGTAGGATTATCACAATACACCCCGACATTACCAGTGCGGTAGCAACACGGCAAGCAGAGAGAGGCTTCTGCGACGCGGCGCGTCGCATTACTCACTTTCACTGTGCGTTATACCCTTTATACGGACGGGCTATTCTATTCTTAATGCGTGACTACATTTTTTTAGAATTTAAACTTTTGAGTGTTGTTTTCCATATGTGGTTCAATCATGACATCACAGTTGCTGTAGAGTCTTTCCTTTTGGGAGAACTTTAAATTACCCCCACGAAATCTTACCTATATCCGTGAATTTATACTCAGAAGCTCTCCTGAATAACGGAAATATACTACATGGTCCTTTTAAAATAACTAAGGTTTTACATTGCTCATTTCGAGTATGGAGTAGTGTTGCAACATATATACAAAAGGTCAAAATGGCACCCAACCCAATGTACCCGTCCGGGCGAGGCATGCATAAGTCAACAAGCGATAGCCGACCTATGGTGCCATACAGTACCTGCCTGCGCAATTCATGTGCAGATTTTTGTTATGTTTGTGGGAAACATTTTTTCGCAACGTTCTTGACATTGTTTTTATTTTATTGTTTTGTATATTTGTCGGTTGTTGACATCTGCGCAGTAGACCAAAATGCTAAACACGCGCAAACCGACCGTGCTAGACAATATTCGAATATTGGACTAGCGAATATTATTTCCCTTCAAAAGTAGTTATATGTTCGAAGTCTTTCAGTATTGGACTATTCAAATATTTGAGTTTTCGATTTTGTCAATATTCCGATATTTGATTAGTCAAATACCTATATGAAACGGGAAAAAATACGTATGCACTTTACTCAAGTGTCTCGGTAAGTTTAGAAACAGTTTTCAGGTTCAAAAAAGAAGTAACAGTCAGTAATGAATGTCAATTCAAGTATTAGAATAAAGGCCGATTTCGAATTGTAATTATTCGAATAGCCGACTCAAATATTCGAATAATCGAATCGACTATTCGTATAGTCGAACCGACTATTCGAATAGTTGAATTAACAATCCGAATATTCCAATCACATATTCGAATATTCGAATCAAATATTCGAATATTCGAATCGATTAGTCTAATTGAATCTTCGAATCAAATATACGAATATTGGAATCGAATATTCGAATATTGGAATCGAATATTTGAAGCAAATATTCGATTATTGGAATCGAATATTCGAATCAAATATTCTAATATTGGAATCCAATATTCGAATCGAATATTCCAAGCAAATATTCGAATATGCGATTCGAATATTCGATTCACATATTCGAACCGAATATTCGAATCACATATTCGAATATTCGAATCGAATATTCGAAACAAATATTACAATAGTTTCCACGAATATTCGAATAGGCGAGGCGATTATTCGAATAGTGGACCCGACTATTCGAATAGTAGGACCACCTCTTCGAATCACATATTCGAATAGTCTCCACCAATATTCGAATAGTCGATTCAACTATTCGAATAGTCGAACCACCTGTTCGAATAGTCGCATAAACTAGTGGAATAGTAGATTCGAATAGGCGATTCGACTAGTCGAAACGTCTACAAGTCGCAGCGACTCTTCGAATATTCGTGGAGACTATTTCAACAGTGAATAATTCGAATATTTGAATAATAAATGAAGTAAATATTCCAATACTTCAATTCCAAAACTTCCGAGCCCTAGTCTACACTGGAACCCAGTCACGTTTAAGAATATATTATCGCCAGCAGGAAAGGTACAACCACCGAATATATAACACATAGAAGGATCACTCTCCAATAAGCGCGAACACGCCCGAGACTGCGCGACGAAATTTTCCCTTCTCATCTCGTCCCCGCTTGAGGGCAAATTCGCCCGAGTTGATTCATTCGACGACGCGTGGTGGTATAAAGTGGACCAAATAAGCGGACGGAGAGTTCTGTGTTGTTTATATAGGGGTGACTGAATAAATTTAAATTAATACTTTTTTGTGTGTTGAACATTTTTTTACTTTTTCGTTCTGGTGGTGGTGTTAATCTGTTTGTGTAGTAAAAATAAAAACAAAAGAATTGCATACCCTTACAAAATTAAAGAACGTAAAACTAAATAAATAATGTTTATTAATTTAGCTCCCAAAATCTTTTGTCAATAGATTCGGAACGGAAGGTCGATGGTCGAACATCGAAAGATAATCATCGATATTGGCATCGATGTTTATGACCCCTAACATCGATGGCAAAACATCGAATATCAATAAGAGAACATCGATGTTTTTTAAACATTCTAACATCGCCCAGCACTGCGCGCAGACGAGCATTAATATGGCGAGACGTTTTGGGTCACGCGGCAGCCGAATCTTTCAATTTTAACTAACGATAACTTGAACACTATAAGTCGTAGAAACTGCGTTTTTTTTTAAACTTCGTCGATGTTTTGGCTTTCCTTCGTATGCAGATGGTATGACCAAATTCTTTAAAACATAAAAGTTTCTCGCTTACTGAAAAAAGTGCTGCAATTAAAGTACCTACATGTTGAAGTTTCACCAAGTTTTACAAAAAAAAAACTAGAGTTTTCAAAAAAACAAAATGACTCAGTAGCCTTCGCTCACATTTCTTCTATGGATTAAAAAATATATAACGGAACTATATCGATTAGTTCGCGAGGTATGTGTAAAAATGTAAGAGACATTAATTTTGTCACATTTATGACATTTTTCGTCATAAAAAAATTTGACCTTCCAAAAAATGTTGTAATTGGCCATTTCAGATAGCCTAGACCCTAGCCAATCATTCTGTGAAGGTCCCATGTAGTTGTACCTTACAATTTTTTTTAACTTATATTTGTCGATTTTTTAAATATTTTATTTAGAATGACAAACAACGTTCCTTTTGTTTTGCTCCTATCGTCAACATACTGCCATGACAATAAGGCATGTACCGAAATAATCGATTATGATCCCAATATAATTACAAATTAATGTGCCTTCTTTTATGAATATAATATATACCACTTGGAACTTGCCTACCTTTAAACAGAACAGTAGGTAAAGAAACAAAAACAAACTTTGTCACTTTGTATAACTTTCTCACAATATGGTTGGATTCATTAAATATTTAACTATTCTTCTATAACTGTCATATTAAATTATAAAATTTAACCAAAAATCTTAACATTTTAATTTTTTATAGTGTTCACCGTGTATATAATGAACACAAAGGATATACTTTTTCGAGTAGGGTTAAGGCGTACTTTGCATACAAAATTTCATCCTTTTCCGTCAACTAGTTTTGGAGCTGTCGGGCTAACAGATAGACCGACAGACAGGAAGACGGAAATGGACAACATACATTGTTGTCATCTAGGAACCCCAAAACGGTACCATCTGTCAAAATCTCGGAAGGTCTGTTACGCCGTTAATAATTTCTTAGTTATTTTAGGTATATTATATTACCACTCGTTTTTTCAGTATTAACTGATTTCTAATAAAAAACAAACTTAGTATTTAATTTATTTGTAGGTGCTGGAACTTACTTTATGCAAATTATATTGTATATACTTAGGTTAAGAAAAAACAGTAATCCAATAACTTTTTCTTTATTTCAAATTTAACTAACTATAAGTAAAGAACGCAGCTCAACTGTGTGTTTTTAAATAAAAATATTTCCCTACATGTATTTAAAAAATATATTCTCAGTTTCTTTTTATCCGATATATTAAGTTTATTATTTGATCGATCTAAAACACACTTTAATGTTGTTTCTATTGTAACTACTTTATTGTAGATAAATAATAGTTTGCAGTGTTGTTGCTAACAAATTGAACTGCGTTCTTATAGTAACTTTATGTTAATACAACTGATTAATTAAAAAACTGTAGTTTACTTTTAGTTTTATTCCGTTCCTACAGAGTAACCCTCGTAAAACAGCTCGGCCCGCTTACACATATCGCGTGCACGTATCGCCCTCGTAATTTGGGATTTCCGTCTGCGACCTCCCAAGTCTTAAAATTCGAGAAAATACATTCGGCTGCTGGCGGCGATGCTTTGATCTTAGAACATCACAGTGCCGCGCAGGAGTGACCCTTCTATGTGTTATATATTCGGTGGTACAACTAGGTATTTAACTTTTTAACTTTTCTCCCCAACTTTTTTCCAACTTTTTTTTGGACTTCTCTAGCTTTGTTTTTCTGTTCCTTACAAATAATTTTACTTTTGCCGTAAAAGTTTTGTATATTCCAATTGATAAAAGCTTTAGATTCGATTCAGAATATAAAGGATTATTTCACTCATGTGTTAAAAGTCCCGTAAGATGAGTGAAGTTTTTTAAAATTACAGCGATAATTTTTTTACGTCAGTTAAAAAAAATTACAGCGATAATTTTTTCCTGTCATTTTCTTGGTTGTCATATTAATTTGTGTTTTCATTCGTGAAATAATCCCCTAAATACCACTCGAGCTTTAAAATTACTGATAATTTTTCACTCTTGCTCGTCCTGCGGACTCGTGAAATTATAGAAAACACGCAATCGTGAAAAATTATCGGTAATTTTTAAGCTCTCGTGGTATTATCCCCGATAACGCCGTACATCAGAAATATTCGTAACAACGGACATATAATAAAGATACGAAATAGAGAATGATTGGTATTTTGTCCAAGACCTTCCACTTTGTCAAAACTGTATTTCATTTAGGTAGGTATGTTTTGTTACGTAATAGTATAAAGGGCTTACATTATTGTACAAAGCCTGTAGTTTTGTACTTTCATGCAATGCTTTTCATTTTTGCTAATTCACGAGTGAAGTATTCATATTTTTCTTTATTTTCCTCTACATGTTTTATAGTTTTTCTTGTAGACGTAAAATTGCTATAAATAAGGTACCTACTTACTTGTTCCTAGATTAGTTATTAAATATTTAATAATACATTTGTATTCTATTGTATTGTATTTTTTATTTTGCAGCATTTCTTTATTATAACCCAAAATCTGCATCGCACGCTCATGGCAGCTTATTTCGACTTCGGTTTGGAGGTCATAGAAAGCAAATCGTATTTATGAATGAAATCATTACGAGATAGTATTCTCTCTGTCTTGGTTGTACTCTGGTTTTACTATTGGTAATTTATTCTTGAAAGTGGGTAGGTTTGAATGTCGACACCAACGTACATCCCTTGAAATTTCGTGCGCATGTCTAGCCCTCTTGGTTTGCGCGTGGTGCGCATTTTGGTCTACTGCGCAGATGGCAAAAAAACGAAAAATAATGTCGAAAAAAACTTGAGAAAAAGTAATAAATTTAAATACATGGTGGTACCTTGCCTATTGGAGATAATATATTCTTAAAAGTGAATGGGTTCAAATGTAGACACCAAAGTCCATCTCCTGAAATTCCGTGCGCAGGTCTAGCATGCTCGGTTTGCGCGAGGTACGCATTTTGGTCTACTGCGCAGATGGCACAACACGAAAAATATAAAAACGACAAATGAAGTCGAAAAAGTCAGAAAAAAGTTAGAAAGAGTGCCTACAAAACAAAAAATAAATGTGCGCGCGGACTGGTACTGTATGGCACAAGAGGTCGACTAACGGTCGACTATACGATTTACGATGTATAATTTTGATAGGCTCGCCATTTAAAAATGAATTAAAATACGGGGTTTGCTGTAAAATATTTCTTTTTTGAAGACTTTTAAAAGAAGGGACCACACGGCATAGGTTTCCATTCGAAATTTTTGACCTCAACTCCCTAGCGTCACCCCCCGCCCTCCCAAGGGTGTTGAAAAAGTAAAATTACGTAGAACAGTAGATTTATTAACCAATAAGATACAACTAAAATTTGGAGTCTCTATCTTTATTAATAGCAAAGATATTTACCCATACTAAGACTTTTTAGACACCCTGTATGTTGTATTGCTTTAACCAAAGTATTTTCGTATTTCGCATTTTCAAATTACACAATGTGAGTAAATAAATATTTGTATTTTATTTTCAAATCGGATCCTACATTTATTTATAGCTAGGTTAGAGCCGTCCCTGGAATCCCCCTCGTTTGCAAAAGCTTTACTGATGAGTTCTGCTAAATATAAAAATTATTTATTTGGCGACATATTTAACGGCGGCCAAAATTAACCGATTATATGACCCCACAACACAAAATGTATTGTTTTGCTTGGAATAACCCTTATACCTACATAATGGATATTTCTTTTCGTGCACGAAATGAAATAATCTCAGAAATATGAAATAATCTTAGAAATAATGCGTAAAAAAAGATAATCAGTAGTAAATGAACGATTCCTACCAAAATATTATTTGGACTTGTTTGAAAAGCATAAAAAGTACACTTAAAACTAATTTCTGATCATATTATTATAGTAAATGAAAACCTTGAATCACACTCGTATTTTATTTGGTACAGGGTATAATATGATCCCAAATTTATTAATTTGCATGGATTTATTTTAATTTGCACGTGCGAGCCGAGCGCCATCTGTCAAACAGTAACCAAAGTAGCCATAAAATACCTGTAAAATTCAATTTCCAAATAATTTTATAAAATACTATTGTAGGTGCCATCTACAAAATATATAAGGGAGTAATTTTCACTTATTTTTGACGGTTAATTTTAGTCAGATTTTGAGCGATCAAATTCCCGTCTTAAGATATTTGTATGTTACATACGGTGTTAAGTAACTAAGTGTGCATGACATGCTATTTACCTAAGTAATCTTAAGATGTGGGAACTTAGATATTTGACTTAATTATTGGTATTCAGGCCCGCTCGCACTAGCACTTGCGCTCGCGTTCGCACTCACACTATCGCTAGCATTTGCACTACACTCGCACTAGCACTTCACTTTTTCCTTTTCATTACTCTATTTGATTCCTTGGTCTTCTTTTGTATCACCTATTTTGCCTATATCCTGAAGCAATCGAGACCGTCAGTAGACGCAATGTTGCTGTAAAAGCTCAATAAACGTCTTTTCTTGAAAACTTTCGAAGTTTTCATAAGATCTTTGTCTTCCAAAAGTATATTTATCCGCTTTTGAAAGAATTTCGTTCAAAACTTGAATTTCTATCAAGGTTTCTCTGTATTTTCTGGAAGAGCATTGTGAAAAGCGGTTTTCACAACAAATGCTATATATTTTAGAAACCTGTAAAATCCATTATCAACAATAAAACAAAAATATCTACATGCTGTTGGAATCGTCAGAAGATTCGGAACTAGAATCATTCGCATTTTGAATCACAAGTGGCGCTACTGGCGGTGAAATAGGATATTCGTCTTCTTTTTTTATAACGTGGGCTACACAGTTTCTCCAAATATCACGGCTCAATTCACTTATTACTCGTCGAATATTATCCAGTACCACTGCACTTAATGTTGATGACTGATTACATTTACGAAGACTTTTTTTATAATGCCCCAAATCATTTCAATTGGATTAAATATGCAATAATAAGGAGGTAACCGCAACAGGGTATGGCCGTGTCTAGTGCAAAGATTATCAATTACATATTCATTTTTACAATTTCGACTCTATCATTTTTATCAGCTCTTTTTTTACCGGGACCTTTTCAGGAATTTCCATATTTTTATGCCTCATAAAATTTAAAATGTCTTCCTTTTTAGTATTATTATTCGGTATTTTGTTTAATATACGCGAATGATATGGTGCATTGTCCATGACGATTACCGAGTTTGGTGGAATGTTCGGTAAAAGCTGATCAACAAACCACTTTTCAAATAAATCCCCAGTCATGTCCTCATGATAATCGGCAGAAGATTGGGTTATGTTTTTGGCCGACAAAAGCAGTGCATTGGGCACGAAACCATTTTCACCTCCGGCATGAAGTATTATCACGCGCTTTCCTCTTGAACACGGTGCATTTAAACTGCAATTTTGAGTTTCATCTACCCAACCACGTCTCATCTAGATACACTATTATATACCTATTTGATTCCCGGTGTTCTTCTATTTTACGCAAATATTCTTGACGATGTTCAACAAGACGGCGCGATTCCATTATAACCATCCGATTATCAATTTTTTTGTGTTTAAATCCGCAATCTAATAAAATTCCTCGAAGCGTTTCCAATGACTGGTAATTGTAATCAGGGTAATCGCGTAACTTATCCCGGATCATTTCTAATGTTGGCACCGTATTTTCCTTATATAGATTGTACACAATTCGTCTAATGACATCTTTTGCTGCATCGTCAACTTTCTGAAACTTTTGATTAGTTTTCTTTCGCTTTACCGAATGATCTGTAACATCTCTTGTTTTAATTACGCGATAAATTGTAGATATCGAAAGTTGTGTTAATTCGTTAACTCTTTTTATAATGGCTTTATCTGACTGTGCCGGATTTTCTTTTTTTAAACAGCCGTAAATATTTAGAATTATTCGTTGACTTTGAACATGTAAATCTTTATTAAACTCCGGACATGTTTCGACTGGCGATGCCACGGTCGGTACCGAAGGTAATTCAACACGTAATAATTCGCTTTCATCTACCTCAAAAGGTCGCCAAAAAGCCATTATTATAATAAAAATTCACTTACATAAACCAAGTAAAAACACTTATAATACGCACTTCACTGGTCAAAACCTAAAACTTAACTGTTTCACATAAATCATGTTCTAAACGAGCATCTGTCTAGGCGTAACGTCTTAATTAAATGGAAATGACTCCGTCCTCTGCATGTGATAATATAATACTATTACCCTTAGTGGAAAAGAGACAAAACACATCGTCTTTGCAGGTGTCCCTTCACGAGACAGGCAGCTGCTGTTTGCATTGTATACCGAAATTATCATTAATAAATCTGCATGAAATGTGGGTTACTTGCTATGTTACTAAACTAGGTATCGAGCGATCCCGGTATGAGCGGCAGGCGTTTGTCTGGCTTTTTATACCACTTAAATCTTAATAATTTAGATTTATGAGATTCACTTAGGACTGGCAAAACTATACCTATTTTATGATTTTTGCGGTGTTTATTAGTAGGTAAATAATTTCTTGGCGAAACGAGGCCCATTGCATATTAAAAAACCTTCCTTAATTAAAAAAGTGTATTTTGCTTGTTGCGTTGATATCACCAGTTGCCCACAAAATTTTAACCCAGCTGTAAAAAGAACTCACGGGCCGCGCCTGCCTCTAACCACAAAATTGTCTCCACCTCTAAAGGGAAAGCTGAACTATTTGCCAAACAATTCGCTGCCAATTCCACCCTAATTCTTCCAGCCAATTTCGCCCTTTCAACCGCTACGTCTGTAACACACAAAATGCCCGACATATTACTTAAGGTCAAACAAGTTCAAAAAGTTCTTGACACCAAAAAGTCCTCCGGTTTAGATGGCATACCAGCAACTGTTGGGGTGAAAAATGCGCTCCAGAACTTGCACCCATTTTAACTCGTCTTTTCCAGGTCTCTTATGGCAAGGGTATCTTCCCAGATAGCTGGAAGACTGCTCGTGTGCAGCCTGTCCCGAAGAAAGGTTTCAAGTCACTTCCATCTAATTATAGACCTACCTGTCTTCTCTCTGTTGTCAGAAAAGTTATAGATAAAGCGATGAACTTGCAAATTCTAAAATATTTAGAAAAACACAAAATCATCCATGACAGACAGTACGGATTTCGCCACCAAAGATCTACAGCTGATCTCCTTAGCTTTGTCACACATAACTGGAACAAGTCTCTCGAATTTCATGGCGAATCTCGGATTGTTACTCTTGATATTTCCAAGGCCTTTGACCAAGTATGGCATGCCGCACTCCTCAACAAACTACCTTCTTACGGTCCCTACCAAACTATGTACCTGGATCGGTGGCTTCCTATCCAATCGGCGCATATCTGATGTGGTTGACGGTAACTCTACTAACTGCCATCCTATCAATGCTGGCGCCCCCCAAAATTCAGTCCTGGCACCAACCCTGTTTTTTCTTTACATTAATGGCCTGCTCTCTTCAACTACCAATCCCATCCACAGTTATGCTAACGATAGTACTCTTCACTTCATTATTCATTTCTCCAGACAAGTCTCGAATCAAGAGCTCTATCATAGACGCAGATCTATGCACCTATCCTTTTGCCCAAAATCTTCAACTAATATTAGACTGGGGTGCCAAGAACCTTGTTCAGTTCAACGCCTCCAAAATCCAATCGTGCTCCCTGGCGCGCAAAAAATCTGGCAACGCTTACCCCATCCACATGAATGGCCAATCCTTACAGAACAATGAAACGTTTGATCTTGTTGGCATCACTTTCGAACATGATCTCAGCTGGCATAAACATATTACTTCAGTAGCCACATCGGCCACTAAAAAGCTTGGTTTTCCTTTTCGAGCCAGAAACTACTTCTCCCCTTCCAACTTATACACGCCTATGTTTCCAAAAATAAGACCTAACCTAGAGTACTGCTTCCACATCTGGGGAGCGGCAACACCTTCGACACATAACATCCTTGATTCTATCCAAAAGAGAGCCATTCGACTCATCAATGACCCAGTCCTCACAAGAAAACTCCCTTCTCTCGCTCATCGCCGCGGTGTTGGGGATTTATCCCTTTTCTACCGGTACTTCCACGGATTTTGGTCTGAAGAACTAGCCGGTATTATTCCCCCCTTATGAGGCGCCATTTGGGACAAAATACAATTTCTTACAATATATATATAATATTACACAATATATATATATAAAAAATCCATATATAAAAATGCAATTTCCTGAAATATATTTATTATTGCACAATATATAGAAAAAATCCATATATAATGTTTTGATATACGTTTAATTTCACTAACGGCCGCAATAAAATGAGGGCGCTCAGTCCGCTCAGCCAGCCGCTCATCGTGACTTTATTCTTGTGGTGACACAACCCCATTTCTTACACGTGTTGGTGTGTAATGTTCATATTGAGAGGTAGGTATTACTTGGTCTGTCTGCAATAAGTAGAAACAAAATGTTTTTTTTAATTGTGTGTCTTAGCTAAGAATTCTTTCATAAATTAAAGATAGGTACCTACCTTCAAATATAGTTTCTAATCTAGAATGCAAACCCCATACCATATTATGTATATTATTAAGTTTATCTGCTGTTTCACTTGTATACATTAAGCATTCAATACAAAACAATGCTTTTCAAGTATTAATAAACATTCTTCCACCAGCCTTACATCCGAATCAATTTGTCTTCGATAACATAAATTATAATCAGAAATTAACCCTTCAAAGTATTCGATAATATCCATATTAACTGGTATTTTTACAAAAGAAAAATTATTTTTATTTTCAATCTTGTATCTATTATTATAGGTTAGGATTGCCTACAGCTGGCTCCCGGGCTTGGCGTGAGCGCCCTCATTTTATTGCGGCAGTTAGTGAAATTAAAAGTCTATATCAAAACATTATACATATATGGAATTGTTCTATATATTGAGCAATAATAAATATATTTCAGAAAATTGCAGTTTTATATATGGATTTTTTATATATATTGTGTAATATTATATATATTGCAAGAAATTGTATTTTGTCCCAAATGGCGCCTCATACCCCTTGACTGTTCCTAACAGAACAACAAGAGGCGCGTTACGTATGCATCCTTTTACTGTTCAGCTAGAAAAGCCTAGAACAGACCACTTCTCTCGCTCATTCATATCTAGGGACTCCAGATTATGGAACAAATTACCTGCAGATGTTTTTCCTTCCCATCCCAACCTCCAATACTTTAAATCCCGTGTCAATAGACATTTACCTTCTCTACTTAGGCTTGAAGTCTACGTGGGATGTCTTAGATAAAAAAAAAATACAAAATAAAATTTTGAAACAGTTTTTTGTGGTGCGGGCCCCTTTGTGGTGTGGGTCCATGGGCTGCAGCCTAGATAGCCTGCGCGTAAATGCGAACCTGTGCAGTTAATTTAAAGTACGTCTAGGGCAGAGGCAAACATCCCGATAGCACAGGCCAAATGAACTGTTATATGCGTTCTCTTAAACCCCAATAATATTTATACTACAACGGAAAAATATTTTGCACATTAACATAACAAGCAAGATAAAAGCATATTTCACAATAAAGATCCCACGAGAATAAAGTCTTTTAAATGGAAAGTTTAAATTTTTTGATAATAGGAAATTATGGTAAATTTAAAAACATCTAAACAATAAAATATGGGAGCAAAAAGGAACAGAATAAACTACATATCCTAGAAATGTAATCTTTTACTTGAGGATTACAATACATTAAGTTTTTATTACATTTACAAGTTAAAGTTTTATCTTAAACTAGTTTGCGCCCGCGACTTCGTCCGCGGTATAAATTTATTCCAATACAAACATTGAACCCCCATTTTACCCCCTTAGGGCTGACTTATTCAAAACTGTAAAACACGTGTCTAATAATTTATTTTTTGAAGTATTTTTATGAAGTTTCAAGTTAATAGAACCAACTAATATTTTTTCCATACAAACTCTCAATCCCCTTATGGCCCATTTAAGGGGTTGAATTTTGAAAAAAAAACATCTCAGTGAGTCTCTACATTATAAAATAAAACTACTAACCAAATTTCATATTTATCTTCAGCGGTTTCGGCTCGGCGATGATGAACCAGTCAGTTAGTCAGTCCGGACATATTATTTTATATACCTATACATATACAGAGTGTCTAAAATAGGTGATACCACTATTGCTATCTCCGAAACGGTAAAAGATACGAGGTTGGTTAAATGAGAGAAAATATGTCACTTTTAGTCTCTAGTCATATTCCGTTTACGGAATTGCCAAATTCTCTATAGTTTACTATTTACAGGGGATTTTTAAAAAATAGTCAAAAATTTAATTCTTAAATTATCTCGAAAACTATTAGGTATAGTTAGAACAAAATTGTTTTAACAAAAATCACACGATCTCTTACCTTCTCTAAAGTAACGTTATTGTTTTGTTTATACCATTTGTTTTTATTGCGTTACTGATACTAACTTGTTTTTTTCAAATACGGACTTGGACTTTTTGATGAATACTTCATACCCTTTACATCTGTGTATCACTTGATTATGTTTTTAGACGTTATGGAGAAGTATAGCATCATCCTCAGGATATTTTACCAGTACGGACCTGGCATTTTTCAAGTTTCACAAGCACAAACCATAGCGATAGGTTGTAAATTGTGCCTTAACATGGAAGATCCCAGGTCCGTATTGATAGAAAATCCCGATGATCATGCTATTCTTGATCAAAAAGTCGGAAAACATATTCAAGTTATACACAGTTGTAAAGGGTATTAAGTATTCTTTCAAAAAATGCAGCAAAAATTCATAAATACAATCTGGCAAAATCTAATATTAATTTCATTTCATTTACCTACCTTTTATATCAGTTACCTGTGTCCGACCCCGATTTTTGCGTCATGTAATATTGAAATCCCTCATGTATTTCATGTATTCATAATCATGACATCAAAACTACATTATTATCGCCTATACCATGCGGACGAAGTCGCGGGAGAAAGCTAGTATAATATATTATTTAACATCTAGTACAACTTAAGTCATTTGTAGGGTTCGTAGACAAGGTGCCTGGCCATAGGCGGCGGGACCGTACATAAACTGTTTCAAAGTAAGTCTATATTGCATACCAAACACTACAAGCGAGACCCGTCATATTTTCGACCCGGAAAAGTAAAAATAAACTTCCGAATATTCTGCGATAGAAGGTGACTTCTACGCACATTTGCTAACAGGGCCCTGAAACTTCAAATACGAATTATGGCAAGTGCCACTTATCACATTTATTTACCGACCCTACCGTAGAGGCGCTGCTTTCATTCGACAGACAGCAAAAAAGTCAAAATTAAACCAATCAGGTTATTTTATTCTCGGTCGTCCCGCCCTTGTCTTTTTCGTCGGCCATTTTAATCTAATTTCCTGAAAAGATGAAAATTATTTGGTGTGATTTTTATCACAATTCATGGGCTTAGAAAAGTAAATTAGGGCTTTATTACTTTTCCAGGTAAGTGTTTTTTTGTATTAAAGAAAAATATAGCCTATTGTCACTACAAGTCTTGAAACATGGTATTCTGTTGTTACTGTCTGTTTTTATAGATTGGTAAACAAACATTTTTCCAGGTATTTTTTATTTTAAATTGTACGTGTAGTTTGTTCTAAAATGTACAGTTTTTTGTCATTTTCAAGCGCAGTTATATAAAAGACTTGATCAGTAAGTCAGTCGGCAAAATATACTTTGAACATTCAAATACACACCCTAACGTATTTCCAATATAATGTATTGGGAAGAGTAGACTAATATTAATAATTTATTTATTTACTATATATGATTTATTTAAGTGAACATAGTTTCGTAATAATAAATGATAAAAGTTGGCAGTTGCGAATTTGACCGTTTCTGTTTTGTGGTCTTTGTGTCATAAAAATGATTTTAATCAAACTTTTTTGCATTATAGGTCTAAATCAGGGATTCTCAAAGTGGTCGATATCGACCTCCAGAGGTCGATTTTGACTTGCAGGGGGCCCATGTGATGTCAGCGACAAAGAAATTTGGGGGTCCACCACAGTCATCTTTATACCTCGTGGAAAGGGTTTTTAGCGTGATAAATCTTCTTACGAAAAAAAGGAATCGGTTGCAAATAACCGAACGTGGAGATTTGAGGCTATACCTCACTCGTTTGAAGCCAAATATTAAACAACTACTATCAGAACATCAGGTTTATTCCTCCCATTATAAGCATTATTTATTTGTATTTTTTATTGTGAACCTCATTTTTTTATTTTATGTAAATTTTAACGGCCACATTCTCCGACGCTAGTCCGGTCTAATTTGACAACCAAAAGTTTTAAACTGACAAGTGTAGGAAGAAGACAACTAAGTTTTAGACTATGAATTTGTTTCTGAGGTTTTCCGCAAATTTATATAGAAAAGGGCAATTTTAGTACGTACTTTCGACAATAATAGAATTAAATTCATTCTAGCAACCCGTTCCAAGAGGAATATCATTTGGAAACGTAGCAAATCGCTGAAATATCAGAATAATTCATAAGTTTTTAATGACGGCTAATTAACAATGACAGGACAAAAACTTGTCAAAACATAACTGATCGACTAGAAAATCTTAATTTAAACCAATACTAAATATTAAACCTTCTTAGTGAATCTGAAAGTAAGAATTTTACTAAGTTCTGATTTGTTTCGTCCAAAATCCAAATATTCACTTGCTTTTGTGTTGAATTTTAAGAAGAATTCTAATTTTATAGTTTCAATAATGAGTTTTTTATTTTAAGCTATTTAAGTTTGATTTTATTAGGGTACGTCCACACAGGCAACAGAACATCGTAACGCGACTCCGTCGCGTAACATGTTCGCATTGTTCGCGTTGGTTTGGAAGGCATGCTGCAACAACGTAACATAACAAAAACAAACGTAACATCGCAATATCACTGCGTTCCACCAGTTGTCGGTTTTTTTTAGTGCCGCATCAAAGAGATGTTGCGCTCCTATGATACGCCTCTTGTTTGCCTGTCTAGACGTGTCGCAACATCACAATGTTCAATGTTGCCATCGCCTATTTTCATATTTTAAATCAGTACAGTTTTAATTGCAAGCATGGAGTTGTCACAGGAAAGGACCCTCCATTTAATTGACTATAATTATAGAAAAAGAGAAATACTGTGGAATGCAAAACATCCCTAATATTATAATAAAATAAAAAAAAAACGATGCTTGAGAAGTACTGGTAATTGAAATGGAAATTTCAGACGAATTAAAATTTTTTTGTATACAGCCGTTTTTGCCACAATCTCTTGCCCTTCTGATTCCTTCATCTTATTAAATAATATATTACTATGTGGACTTCTGCAGCTCGTTGGGCTGTAGTAACTTCCATCTCGACACTTTACTTAACCTGAACTAAATGAAAAAAATGGAACGGCAGAATGTTTTGCGACAGTGTACGAATTGATGTTGCATTACGATGTTCTGTTGCGTGAGTGGCCGCACGTGCTGAACATCGTCGGGAACAGGTTGCGAATAGAAAATTGTTACGCGACGGAGAAGTGTTACGATGTTCTGTTGCATGTGTGGACGCACCTTTAGAATCCCATTACTGGTTTATTCCACAAAAATATTTAAAATGTTATTGTGCTCTAGTTTTTGCATGGATTTATTAAGACTGGATACGGTATGATTTAACATTCTTTGAAGCCAAAACAAACCATTCTAAGCGACACTGTAAACACAATTTGTAAACACTGGCCACATCTTATTTTAAGTATTTGACCTTGTATTTTTGTACAAAAAATACGTTAGAAACATTACAAGATTTACTAAAAGTAATAAAAGCCCTAAAATATTTTATTTTTCTGCTAAATAATAAGAAATTTAAGTTAAAAAGGTTTTATTATTTATAGGTTATGTTATTTCTAAAGGTGTTTATTTAAAGTCGCTCGGAGTCATTTATAAATCTATATAAATCTGTACGTCGCACTTTTTCTTTTCTAGTTCATTAGACAAAGACGTACGTGTGATCGAGTGTTCAGACCGAGGTTCAGCCGTTTTCCTAAGCAACCAGGATAGACAGCAACACTTCTGAGCTCCAACACTCCAATGTTATTTTATCTCTTTCTACTACCATTCTCGATTCAATTACGTAGTAATTCCTAGTTCGTAACCTCCTCTCACAAGAGAAAACAGACAACAAAGATAAGGCTTCACGTTCGATACGCTCACAGTATACGGACATCGAATCCTTATTATAATAAATCCATGAGTTTTTGTAATATACCTAAAATTAAGATTTTAAATTCGATGGTTTCAATAAAGGTTTTTTCTACAACGGTTCACTCTACAAAAAAAAACTATCAAAGTGAGAAGCACTGTGTCAGCTGTGCTGTGCAATTTTGAGAATACCACTGAGGGCGCCACCGTTGAAATTTAACGTCACGGATGTTGCGACCAATTAGAATGCTCTTAACGTTTCTAACCTGTTGTTCTGTGCTGCTTCCACTGCAAACGAAACATCGCGGAAGTTATAGGTAAAACGCATGTGGCCCGGCACCACATGGGTGAAACTTGAATTGAGTAAGTGGAAACACGACCGTTACACCATTAGTAGTCCATCGTACCATTAGATGACACTGTAGGATAATTCTTCTGCAACCATCATTTCACTCGTTCTTTGAACTTGAAGACAGCTGACACGTTTGTCAAATTTCGCCGCGATCTGTGACAGGTCGATCCAATAATTATTTTATAGTTTTAAACTATTTCATTCCCTATTTTTGTATTTTTTGAATTCATTTATAATGTCGTAACTGTTGCACATTTCAGGATGGTTTTAAGTGAAGTGCAGTGAAAGTGTGTGTTTTGTTTTAATAATAAAATGTGTTTAAAGAACAATCGTAAAAGAGGCAATTTTTTGCCTGTCTTTTGTTTAAACAATATATTTAATATCTGTTTTAAATAATGCTGGGTTGCAGTGCAGGTAGAGAAATTACTTAGCCTCGACTCAATGTTGTCGGTAAATTTTTTTAATTTTTCGTCCATGCACTCCCTAATTTTTTTATAAATCCTGGTAGACGATGTATTTAATGCCGGTTTTACATTTGTGTAGTTACCCATTCCTTGATGAATTTCAGCATGCCAACATGAATTCGTATAAAAATGGGGATTATCTTTCAAGCTCAGGAGTTAACGGTATTTAGTAAATATAAGCTCAACTTTATGAAAATTTACACATTTAGGTACATGGAAAACTACTCATATATAAAAGGAACTTGGGCTATTTTTTTAAAAACAATTTGATAACAATAATTATAACAATAACAATAACAACAACAAATAACAATTTGGTAAATAAAGCCGACATGCAACTTTGTAGTTTTATTATATAATTTATATTTTACATGTTATACTGTGTAGGGTTTAGAAGTATCAGTATTTGATTGTTAAAGGCTATTATTGTTTTTTAGTTTGTTTATAGGTAATTTCCTCTAAAATATAATGTAATCAGTAAAATCATCAATTTATAGCTGGTTTTACTGAATATATAATATTTTATTGTGTCATACGAAAAAAAGACAATAAATCGTCTTTAAAATAATCAAATAATAGCTTGGAAATAAATTAATATATTAAACTGATCACTTTTAAACTACCCGACACGAGAAAACGAGCTGGAGCGACATCTGATGGTCCGATGCGTACTAATTTATTGATTTTTATTTAAATTTCGTGTTTCTACCTTTTACTTAGGAGTTAACATTTCTAATCTCTTATATATTTTTTGCCCGGCACTTCGATTTACGAACCCCAGTCATTTGTTTCACCCGCTCTGACTCCTGTTTAACTAACGATAGATTAACTTATGTTTTCTATGTGAAAATTTGTTAGGTATAATGTATAGGTGTATCTTTTAATTAACTTTATTGGAAAATTGTTTTCTGGGAATTTTTATATTACAGTGGCCATCTTAGAGTGAAAATTGAAAACTATTTTAATAAATTTTGTAGAACTTGCCCTTATTTTTATAACATATTATGAGTATATTTTTTTGAGTTATTGTTCATTTTTATGCTTTTTGTTGCAATTTTATTGTTTTTTATTTAGGTACTTTTCTTTCAGACTATTTTATTTTTAAATTTTAATTAATAAAATAGGTAACATTGTTTTTATTTTCTAAATAGGGAATATGCATGTAATCCAAAAAATTCTGAAATATTTTTTTTTGTATTCTCTACATATATTAAATGTTCATGACAGTTGCTGTTTTCCATTTTTTTTGGGCTTTATTAACAAAAAAAAAGGTTTTATTTTGCAAATTTTCCTGCAAAATCCAACATCTCGTAAAACGGACTTCTTTTGTTTGTGACGTCACTTTTTTTATGACGTCAACGTTTTATAATGGCTAGTCACGGCTAGTGTAATGTAAATTTCAGTGTAAATCCATTTTCTTGAGTTTTTCCCAAAGACTAGGATATTTAGTCGATAGAAAACCTTTTATTTTATTAAACAGACTGGTTATAAATGACCAAAACGGCATTTGTGCAAAGAAAATCGGAAAATTGGCTGGAAGTTAGTGCTGGTGGATTTGCCTTTACAATTTAGTTAAAAACACTTATTGTTTATTATACTATAAAAATAAATGTACAGCAACATTATGATTACTTGAATTTGGCGATACTGACCTTTATAGATACCGATTTATGTAAAATTTTTGATTAATTTTCCACTACCTAGTTTCTTCCAACACCGGCTCTTTTGGACACGACAAAATGAAGTTTTCGAAGCCATTCGCTATGGAATTTTTTTTATACTGGGACAATATAATATCTGTAGGGTGGTTTTTTAATATTTCCTACTGTTTAATAAAAAGGATTACTAACAAAATACGAATATAATCAAAGATAAACAATGTAAACAAACTTAAGGACAAGAGCTGACCAAATAAAGGGGCCGACACACTGAAAAACCAACGTTGCCACCGCTGCAAACAGCTGATTTAAAATGGTAAAGAAGAAGGGCTCACTTGAACAATTTTATGATCCAGATGCGTGTTCGATTGACAAAAATTGGATCACCAGGATCACTTTATGTCACTCCAATGCTATTTTATCTCTGCACTGCCATTCTTGATTTAATTAATATCAAGACAAGTAACACAGACAAAATAAACGTCCAGACCAGGGACGGAGAATGCTAGTGAACAATATTTGTTGTGTACTTGTATTGTTTACTGGTCCTCCACGGAACGATAAACCCAAAGCCGGTAATCAAGTGAACTCCAAGACCAACGGAAACCGGTTATCCTTTTTTATTTGCAACTCCTAGAGAAAGATAAGTTATCACCTGATGTCAACGTAATTCGTGGGTTATAAATCGAATAGTCTCGCCTAACAAACTTTTGTTCTGTGGTTTCGCTAGACACATGTCATTCATGTCATTTGCTTTCGCCGTTTTTTAATTGAAGTAAACAAACACACGTGTGTTTCTTTAGTTCAATGCGTTTTTGCACTTTTCAAGTGTTTTAAAACCTTCACATATCGTGTTCGATATGTGTTTCTGTTATTTAATGATTATTAAATGTATACTTTGTCCCAAATGCGACACAAAAGGTGGAGGACCATCATTTCAAGGTAAGTTTGGCGTTTCTTGCACAAGGGAAGCTGGCTAAATACCAAACATAGTTTTCACCATGATTAAAAATTTTTAAAAAGCTGTTGGTAGTGTTGGTTTTACCTTTTGGAGGGATAGCTATTGTACTTTTTCAGATTTGCCACAATGTATTTAGTTATACAACAAATATTACATTACTTTTTAGATACCCTAATAGGGGAAGCCGTTATTCATTCAGTCACTTAAAATAAAATGTGAAGATATAGACCAGTAGTCAGAGCATAGATTTTACCTGAAGAAAATCTGGAATAGGAATCCTGAAACGGCGGTTCCTGTTAAGCTGAAGTACGTATTTGTAAGTATAGTTCATGCCAAATATACAACTTTGTTTTATTTTTGCAAAATAGGGGCATTACTTGTTTGCTAAGTATGTAGCTTTTTCACAATAATTTATGTATTGGGACAATATATGACTGAACTGTCTCCGTAGCCTTAGTAATGGAACCTATAAGGGGTTAAATGCCAGTTCTTGTAACCAATTATTTTTCTATAACTTCAATGAAATATCCTGTTGGGTTGAAAAAAATAGCTAAAGAAATATTCAGTGAAGTGTCACTGTGATAAATTTATGCCAATATTTTTTACTAAATTTGATTGTTAAAAATTAATAGAGAAATGTTCAAGTTTCACTCGAGTATGTATTTAATAAGTAAAAACAGTATTTTACAGAATAATAATCTTTAAAACCAGAGCTAAGAACGTTGCATAATGATTGTAAATTTATCAAAAGCTTTTCTGTAGGCTTCAAATTGAGTGGAATTACAAAAGTGTGCAAACTACCTATTTTCTAACCACTTCTAAGCACTGTTTTATATTTTCAAATTAATTACCGACATTAACAAAGAGAATCATTTTTTTTTTAATTTTTAGGCACTGTTATCCATGACGGGTTTATCCAGCACATTAACACCCACAAGTTTTCATAGCTACAGAGTTCACTCAGGTTTTTAGCAGTTCATATCCAAGCTGTGAAGAAAAAGAGCCATCAAATTAATGAAATTAGAATGGTCAATGATATATTTACGTATTAACATGTTGGACACAGTGTATGTAGGATGTAGTCATAAATAGAATATTTTTGAGGAGTGTTACACTAGGAATAATTTCTTCTTTGCAACTTATTTTACAATGTAAGTAAGAATATTTAAGGAACAAAGCCTTTTATAGCATCGAGAATTTCTTGGAGGGTGATTTTTCAGATCTCGTCTAAGTGTAAGAGGAGCATAAGACTGATATTTGGGTTGTTTAAATTCTTCAAAATTTTCTGAAATATGTTCTAATATGGTAGTCTTGCTTCGTTAAGCATTTCCGTTTGTACTTTATACTTAAATGTTTATTTGTAATTTTAATATTTTAATGAGCTATTTAAGAAATTTTAACATTATCTCATTATTTAGTTGTAGCATAAAGTCTTGACGTGTGAAAGTACTTTTGTATGCACTATCATTAATAAATATTTGTATTTGTAACCAGTGATATGTAAAAAAAAGTGCCTATTGATAATAAACCATAGAAAATGTAACAAATTTAATTTATTTTTCTGTAACTACGACAGTTTTTCTTGTGACAATTATTTATAATGTAAAGCCATATGACCACCTTAGTATAGCCATTTTTAGAAATAATGGAATAATTTCTTTTTTTATGCATAGCTGCTTTCATTGACATTATACTCTAAGGAATGGAGTAATTCTGTATTAAAATATGGGAAATTGGTCTAGAGGTGCTAATTTTAAGCTATATAAATTTTATTTTGCACATTAAGCTCTTGATGATCCCAGATATTTTTGTATCATTTTAAACTACACATATTCTTGAAAAATAAGCGCAAACACCATCACCTTTCCTATAATACTTTGTATAATATATCCTAGGGCAGGTTGTGTAGACTATTTAAGGGGTTTAAAAAATATAAAAATCGTTCAAGAGTAAAGTATCCCTATTGCGAAAACACAGAAAAACGTTATTAAGAAAAGTTGTTTAGAATTAAAAAATATGTCCAAATACGAAGTCATAACCTTCTATTCAAAAAAAAAATATTTTCTTGAGTAGAAATATAAATATATGTTAGAAAATCAACAAATTTTGTGATGACAAACACATACAGGGGACCGATAGTCAAGAGCGGGAAACACAGGTGCAGCGTAAGCAAGTAGTGTTTCTCCAGGCAGAACGAAAAGAGTCGCCTTGAGTATCGTACACCCGGCCTCATACGAGGTGTGGTCATAGGCCCCTTTGATATCTTATCTTAATCGAACGTATTGTTTTGTTTTCCAAGTTGATGGTTATTTTTCAATATATAAATCTAACATCATAAGCGGGATTATACCCTTGAGTGCCCCAGGTGTCGTGCGTCCTGACATAACAAATAAAGGTTTTAAATTATTAAAAAAAAATGGAGGCACAAGCTCTATTAGAGACTTTTCAAAAACTTCAGGACTCGTTAAGTGAACGTCGAATAAACAGTGACGTGGCTTTGCCAATTTTTGATCCTTCCTGTGCCGATAACGGTGCCGCGGATTGGTGCAGTGAACTCGAAAAATTGGGACAGGAATTTAAATGGAACGGCCTTGAAATGGTGGCTAGAGCAGGAAGGGCTTTAAAGCAGGATGCTCTTCGCTGGTTCGCGAAATGGGAACCAGAGCAGCGTGATTGGGAGACCTTTAAGGTAGCAATATGTGACCTTTTTCCGCCAAAACAAAATTTGGCACAAAAGCTTAAAGATGCTGTGTTATTGTCAAGTGATTCATTTGGGACATATTGTGACCGGTTCAAAGTGGAAAACAAGAAATTTAAGCGAGGGCCTTTGGTAGTTCCAAAAGACCAACTTAAGCTATGGGCTGGCGAATGGTTTGAAGATTCGCAGTCAGATTCTGAAAGTGGTAAGTTACATAGATATTGATGGATGAGCAGTGTTAGCGATAAAAAGGAAAATTTTGCAATAATTGTTTTGAAATTTAGTTTTGACTGCCCGAGACCTACTTAATGATTTGCTTTGTAACCACGCGATGGCAGGTGGTAAGCACTTCGTGATAAGTAGTGTGTGAAATGCTGGACGGATATAGTTGAAATCCGAGGAGCATAAGATTTTATTTAATTTTTGACTGCCCGAGACCTACTTAATGATTTGCTTTGTAACCACGCGATGGCAGGTGGTAAGCACTTCGTGATAAGTAGTGTGTGAAATGCTGGACGGATATAGTTGAAATCCGAGGAGCATAAGTTTTATTTAATTATTTTAGTGTGTGAAATGCTGGACGGATATAGTTGAAATCCGAGGAGCATAAGATTTTATTTAATTATTTTAGTGTGTAAAATGCTGGACGGATATAGTTGAAATCCGAGGAGCATAAGATTTCATTTAATTATTTTAGTGTGAAAATGCTGGACGGATATAGTTGAAATCCGAGGAGCATAAGATTTTATTTAATTATTTTAGGGTGAAAAATGCTGGACGGATATAGTTGAAATCCGAGGAGCATAAGATTTCATTTAATTATTTTAGTGTGAAAATGCTGGACGGATATAGTTGAAATCCGAGGAGCATAAGATTTCATTTAATTATTTTAGGGTGAAAAATGCTGGACGGATATAGTTGAAATCCGAGGAGCATAAGATTTCATTTAATTATTTTAGTGTGAAAATGCTGGACGGATATAGTTGAAATCCGAGGAGCATAAGATTTTATTTAATTATTTTAGGGTGAAAAATGCTGGACGGATATAGTTGAAATCCGAGGAGCATAAGATTTCATTTAATTATTTTAGGGTGAAAAATGCTGGACGGATATAGTTGAAATCCGAGGAGCATAAGATTTCATTTAATTATTTTAGTGTGAAAATGCTGGACGGATATAGTTGAAATCCGAGGAGCATAAGATTTCATTTAATTATTTTAGGGTGAAAAATGCTGGACGGATATAGTTGAAATCCGAGGAGCATAAGATTTCATTTAATTATTTTAGGGTGAAAATGCTGGACGGATATAGTTGAAATCCGAGGAGCATAAGATTTCATTTAATTATTTTAGGGTGAAAAATGCTGGACGGATATAGTTGAAATCCGAGGAGCATAAGATTTCATTTAATTATTTTAGGGTGAAAATGCTGGACGGATATAGTTGAAATCCGAGGAGCATAAGATTTTATTTAATTATTTTAGGGTGAAAAATGCTGGACGGATATAGTTGAAATCCGAGGAGCATAAGATTTCATTTAATTATTTTAGGGTGAAAAATGCTGGATGGATATAGTTGAAATCCGAGGAGCATAAGATTTCATTTAATTATTTTAGTGTGAAAATGCTGGACGGATATAGTTGAAATCCGAGGAGCATAAGATTTTATTTAATTATTTTAGGGTGAAAAATGCTGGACGGATATAGTTGAAATCCGAGGAGCATAAGATTTCATTTAATTATTTTAGTGTGAAAATGCTGGACGGATATAGTTGAAATCCGAGGAGCATAAGATTTCATTTAATTATTTTAGGGTGAAAAATGCTGGACGGATATAGTTGAAATCCGAGGAGCATAAGATTTCATTTAATTATTTTAGTGTGAAAATGCTGGACGGATATAGTTGAAATCCGAGGAGCATAAGATTTCATTTAATTATTTTAGTGTGAAAATGCTGGACGGATATAGTTGAAATCCGAGGAGCATAAGATTTTATTTAATTATTTTAGGGTGAAAAATGCTGGACGGATATAGTTGAAATCCGAGGAGCATAAGATTTCATTTAATTATTTTAGTGTGAAAATGCTGGACGGATATAGTTGAAATCCGAGGAGCATAAGATTTCATTTAATTATTTTAGGGTGAAAAATGCTGGACGGATATAGTTGAAATCCGAGGAGCATAAGATTTCATTTAATTATTTTAGGGTGAAAAATGCTGGACGGATATAGTTGAAATCCGAGGAGCATAAGATTTCATTTAATTATTTTAGGGTGAAAATGCTGGACGGATATAGTTGAAATCCGAGGAGCATAAGATTTCATTTAATTATTTTAGGGTGAAAAATGCTGGACGGATATAGTTGAAATCCGAGGAGCATAAGATTTCATTTAATTATTTTAGGGTGAAAATGCTGGACGGATATAGTTGAAATCCGAGGAGCATAAGATTTTATTTAATTATTTTAGGGTGAAAAATGCTGGACGGATATAGTTGAAATCCGAGGAGCATAAGATTTCATTTAATTATTTTAGGGTGAAAAATGCTGGACGGATATAGTTGAAATCCGAGGAGCATAAGATTTCATTTAATTATTTTAGTGTGAAAATGCTGGACGGATATAGTTGAAATCCGAGGAGCATAAGATTTTATTTAATTATTTTAGGGTGAAAAATGCTGGACGGATATAGTTGAAATCCGAGGAGCATAAGATTTCATTTAATTATTTTAGTGTGAAAATGCTGGACGGATATAGTTGAAATCCGAGGAGCATAAGATTTCATTTAATTATTTTAGGGTGAAAAATGCTGGACGGATATAGTTGAAATCCGAGGAGCATAAGATTTCATTTAATTATTTTAGTGTGAAAATGCTGGACGGATATAGTTGAAATCCGAGGAGCATAAGATTTTATTTAATTATTTTAGGGTGAAAAATGCTGGACGGATATAGTTGAAATCCGAGGAGCATAAGATTTCATTTAATTATTTTAGGGTGAAAAATGCTGGACGGATATAGTTGAAATCCGAGGAGCATAAGATTTCATTTAATTATTTTAGTGTGAAAATGCTGGACGGATATAGTTGAAATCCGAGGAGCATAAGATTTTATTTAATTATTTTAGGGTGAAAAATGCTGGACGGATATAGTTGAAATCCGAGGAGCATAAGATTTCATTTAATTATTTTAGTGTGAAAATGCTGGACGGATATAGTTGAAATCCGAGGAGCATAAGATTTCATTTAATTATTTTAGGGTGAAAAATGCTGGACGGATATAGTTGAAATCCGAGGAGCATAAGATTTCATTTAATTATTTTAGTGTGAAAATGCTGGACGGATATAGTTGAAATCCGAGGAGCATAAGATTTTATTTAATTATTTTAGGGTGAAAAATGCTGGACGGATATAGTTGAAATCCGAGGAGCATAAGATTTCATTTAATTATTTTAGGGTGAAAAATGCTGGACGGATATAGTTGAAATCCGAGGAGCATAAGATTTCATTTAATTATTTTAGTGTGAAAATGCTGGACGGATATAGTTGAAATCCGAGGAGCATAAGATTTTATTTAATTATTTTAGGGTGAAAAATGCTGGACGGATATAGTTGAAATCCGAGGAGCATAAGATTTCATTTAATTATTTTAGTGTGAAAATGCTGGACGGATATAGTTGAAATCCGAGGAGCATAAGATTTCATTTAATTATTTTAGGGTGAAAAATGCTGGACGGATATAGTTGAAATCCGAGGAGCATAAGATTTCATTTAATTATTTTAGTGTGAAAATGCTGGACGGATATAGTTGAAATCCGAGGAGCATAAGATTTTATTTAAATATTTTTGTGTGAAAAATGCTGGACGGATATAGTTGAAACCCGAGGAGCATAAGATTTGATTCAATCGGTTGATGTGGCAAATGCTGCGCGGGTATAGTATTTTCAATTTTAAGGAGGCTGAAGGGCAGAGTGATGTTATCACTGGATCTGTTGAGTCCTAGTGAAGGAAGAAGGAGAAGAAGAATGTAATTTCTTTTTAGAATTTGTGTTGTTCTGGCCACTTATAATTAAGGCAATATATTGTATTTAGACTATCTGGCGCTTTATTTATTTACTTAAAAGCCAAATTATTTCGAGAGCGAAATAAAGGTCAGTTTGGCCGTGTTAGAAAATCAACAAATTTTGTGATGACAAACACATACAGGGGACCGATAGTCAAGAGCGAGAAACACAGGTGCAGCGTAAGCAAGTAGTGTTTCTCCAGGCAGAACGAAAAGAGTCGCCTTGAGTATCGTACACCCGGCCTCATACGAGGTGTGGTCATAGGCCCCTTTGATATCTTATCTTAATCGAACGTATTGTTTTGTTTTCCAAGTTGATGGTTATTTTTCAATATATAAATCTAACATATATGTAAATTTCACAAATTTTCTTCAACTTGATGAAAGTTATGCAGAAATGATTTAAGTGTGGTTAATTTGAAAATGTTACACAAGTCTTGGACAATAAAGGTTTTTTTGAGTTTGAGTTTATTCTAGCTAAATATAAAAAAATCATAAGGGGATAATTTAAAATTAAAAAAATATATATAGAAGGCATTGGAAATATCTTTTAATTTTAAACACCTTTTCTTAATAACGTTTTTCGAAATAAGGATACTTTACTCCTGAACGATTTTTATTTTTTTGGCCTGTCCTGTATGCTGTTTGACTTGAAGCCATTCTAAGAGTCACACTGGACTCTTCACACAGGCCTAAGTATTCTACTAACGAATCGTGGGCGTCTGAAGAGAAGGAAAATGTAACCTATCGACACAGGATTTAAGGATTGGAGGGAAAGGGAAACATCTGCGGGCAACTTGTTCTATAATCTGGAGACCCTAAGTGTGAATGAGTGAGAGAAGTGGGATGTCATAGGTTTTTGTAGCTAGACTGTAAAGGGCTGCATAGGTAACACAGGGTTGTTTTATTAGGAATAGTCAACGGGGAAATGACAGAGTCTAGTTCTTTCATGTCGAAGCTTTCTAAATGTGGAAGCAGTACTCTAGGTTAGGTCTTATTTGGGAAACATAAAAAGTGTGTACGTTTAATATCGCTGCGGCCGCTAGCCGCTAACTTCTGCTTCATATTTATACTAATCTTATAAAGTAGAATAAAAACATTATTTTATCGCAAAATATTTTTATATTGTTGAACAGCTGTACAATGCATTTACAAAAATAAATGATTTGATGGAATTTCAGTATTTGGTTTTTTATAAAAACAGCATGTCTAAGAATATGCAAGAACCATACATTAGAGAAAATGAGAGAATATGAGAACAAGAAATAAAAGGGATTATAAAAAAACAAAGTTAGTAAGGTGAGTTAATCTTGTTAAAAAAAAGTTTGGGGGGCTTTAAAGAATACATGGCATGGCACTTTTGTACATTTGTCAGTCTTCAGTTTCAGGAACTACGAATCTGTGGGTGTTAGCTCCTCTGTTCCTAGGCACTCTTCAAATCTGTAAATAATTACAAAACAAAACATATATATATATATATATATATATATATATATATATATATATATATATATATATATATATATAAAGAGGAGAATTATTGTGGGCATGTCCGCTGAATGAACAGAATGAAAAGTTAGAATGGTAACAGGTACGACACGTGTTTCTGCTCATTGGCTTCATCAGGCCCACGTATGTGACCGTGCCTCTCAACATAAGTCGAGACGCACAACGTCACATACGCAGTTACGGGTGTAACCTTAAGAAAAGAGAAAATTTTTTTTTAACGAGGACCACAAACAGGAGCCAGTACACCCATTTGTGGCTTCAGCCAAAAGACCCCTTTTTTGGGGGCAACAATTAGCGTCGCCGACGGAGGCAACTATAGCCAACTGCCGTGGTATCCTATAAGCCCAAGAGAAGAAAAAAAATTGCTAGAAACTAGCGCGGATCGATACATAAAAAAAAAGAGGAGAATTATTGTGGGCATGTCCGCTGAATGAACAGAATGAAAAGTTAGAATGGTAACCCGTACGACACGTGTTTCTGTGACGTTGTGCGTCTCGACTTATGTTGAGAGGCACGGTCACATACGTGGGCCTGATGAAGCCAATGAGCAGAAACACGTGTCGTACGGGTTACCATTCTAACTTTTCATTCTGTTCATTCAGCGGACATGCCCACAATAATTCTCCTCTTTTTTTTTATGTATCGATCCGCGCTAGTTTCTAGCAATTATATATATATATATATATATATATATATATATATATATATATATATATATATATATATATATATATATATATATATATATATATATTTATACACTCCCAGAAAAAAAACCGCTATCCTAAAATTATTTACTTTTTAACAGAATATTTTACTTTTTAGTAATAGTTCCGTAAAAATAATATTTTAAAAATGGGGTGCTAACTTCACGGGGGACCAACCTTACACTTTTTTAAGTCAAAAATTTAAGTTGTAAACCCTTTTTTAAAAAGTGTGAAGTTGACCCCCCCCCCCCCCCCATGAAATACTTTTTAACAAGAGTTCTGCTTTAAACTCATGAGTTCCCGTTAATGCTGCTATAGTTCTACAGTTCTGCAGAATCAGAATGATATTTTTTTGTTTACAACTTACATTTTTGAGTGTTAAAAAAGTGTGAAGTTGGCCCCCACGAAATATTTTTTAACAATAGTTCTGGTTTACAACTCATGAGTTCCCGTTAGTGTTTCCATAGTTCTACCGTTCTGCATCAAGATAATGATATTTTGTTGTTGAATATTTTACTTTCCAAAGAGCACAAAACGTAATATTTTTTTTTTGTAAGAGTTCTGACCTCGAAAACCATCAAGAACTGTGGACCTCCTTTAGAACTATTAAGCACTCTGGCCAGTGATGTGAGTCTGTCATTTTGTGCGGTCATGACGTCATGACCGTCACATCACATTAATAAATGACCATCAGGTCATTTAACCTCTTAAATTTCATGCTTCGACGTAAGAGTAAAAATTAAGCAAGAAAAAGCCACGAGCGTCATAGAAATAGTGATGTAAATGAAATAAAACGGCAATGTTTTTTTTAAAAACCGTGTTTTTTGTGAAAAAAAAACATAAAGCTTGTTTTTTTTCTTCAAAATGGCGTTTTTTTTTCACAAACTGACAAATATGCAAGGTTTTAGAGGAAAATAATTAGAAATCCATATGTGATTACATTTGTAACGATAAAGTAAATAATATGCAATAAATTTGTCAATAAGTAAACATGTTTAAAAAACAACGAACTAAAACCACCTATTTATCAACAGGAACACAAGAACAGCTAAAACGCCCAAGTTTGGTAATACTAATAATATTACTAAAAATAGAAACAATAACTAATAATGAAAAAGTTTTTTTTTCGGCTATCCTAATAAACTAGGTTGCAAAAATTATCATGTATCCTACTGAAGTCAAAAAAATCTAAATTTAAAGAAAAATAGAAAACGAATTACGTACTATCTAAAAACTTTTTGATTCGTTTATAAATAGGATATATTATTAACAATAATAAAAAAAGCTTAAAGCAGATCACCTGTTGACATTGCACACTAGCGGTTTGTTCTTGTGTGTTGCACGAAACTGCACTAATCTGCACTGACTTTTTGCTTATGGGCTTCTTCCACGAATAAAAAATGTGCAGGTTAGTGCAGTTTGGTGCATCACAAAAGCACAAACCTTAGGCTTGTACAAAGAAATGAAGACATCACGCGTGCTCTGTCGCGTTTTAGAATATTCCTGGCTTAATTCTAAAATGAGACAAAAACGAAATAACTGACGAATTTGCACATGACGTAGAAGAACATGATGAAACTTAAGGACATGCTTTTCTTTTTTAAATTTTGTAAGAATATTCTTTTTTAACTACAAAGTATTCTTAAACTTTTAGTTTTATTACTAATGTAAATTAAGGGTATTTTTTATAAATGACCTATATGACCGTCACATGATGGTCATTTGTTACGGATGATAAATGACCGTCATTTCACATCACTGACTGTGGCCATACTTTTGTTTTTGCAATAATGGGGGGCTGCTTGAAGTTAGCACCCCATTTTTAAAATATTGTTTTTACTTTTATTTTAACGGAACTATTAATAGAAAGTAAAAAGAACTCTAGATCTCTTCATAGAAAACTCCATTAATTTTTAATAAATTTAGCATCTTGGCTATATTGGGAGTGAAACACCAGACATGATCAAATATGATTTTGTGAAAAAGGAGTTGCAAATGTGCTGCAAAAAATTTCTTTCTTTCCTGTGCAACTTTGTGAGTGCACGAGGCTTGAGGAAAACCCATATTAACTTGAGCACATCCTAACATTTACCATGTAGTTACTTTTCATAATCAAATTTGGTACTTACTTCTGTTTAAGTTCTGCTATGGTCATGCTGAGATTACAATAGCAAATTCCGGGAGGAACCCTTTTAATCTTGTATGCCTGGCATAATTACCTAAAATATACAAAACAATTTGAAAATATTACAAAACGTTTCTACATGTAAAACTAGGAGCCTTAAAAATTCGAAATAGCCACGAGAAAAACCTACATGAATTTAGTTTATTAAAGAAAAATATAATTATTTAATAATAAATATCACGTACTACCCAAATTTTACAATATCCTATTAGTTATTATTGTTAGCTTGATAAGCTAACTCCAATATCAATAACCCCTATGTAGGGACATTTTTACATTATTAAAGCAGTTTATAAAGTAGGTATCTAGGTACTATCGGCTAAGTACCTGCATAACAGAAACTTAAAAAAATGCAGAAATCGGATTCTCTATAATTATAATAACAACAATACTTTCATCCATGTCATCCAAAAATGAACAATAGCAATATCATTCTACTGTAAGTTTGCCTAACATTATTTTATACCTATTAAATTATAATAAGTAATGTGTGTATAAAACACAGAACATTTAATACTTTGAACTCAACGTTGCCTTTGAAAACGAGAAAAAGTTATTTAAAAGTTTTTAAATGGCTAAAAATAAAAGTGTAGATGTACCTACCTGCATCAAATGAAATGTTTGTGTCTTCAGCTTCTCATAGGGTTTCATCTAATTAGACCACGCAATTTTTACAGCCTCTTTTCTTAAGCAGCGATGTGAACTTACACTTTCTTAAGTTTTATTTAACTTTTATTATATCCAACAGACGATCTTTTTACGCTTATAAAAACATTACCACAGCTTAATAACACAACATAACCTTGGATGAATAAAGACAGTCCTTGAGGTAATCAGGTTATAAAACTTCACTTTAAAAATGTTGTAATAGTCCAGATTCATACCAAAATATTTCCAAATACAATTATTTAGCTACAATTGTCTAAACTAATAATTACCTATTATTTAATTCTAAAATGTCTAAAAAGTTCTTAAATAAATAAAGACAAAACGTCAACTTACAGTTACAGAAGTGGCCGGTAGGGGAGCGGGGAGCAGAAGGCATCGACATGGCGGTGTTGCCGTATCCCCTTTTAAGTCGTTACTTTAATTTGAGTCGCCAACACGTTCAATGTAGATTGCCACTTAAGTTTCGTGACGTAACTTTTTTGCTGGGCAAATGGCTCCTTTTGAAATTGTAATAAATTATACCGAAAAGTAAAAATTTTTTTTAGCTAAATTAACGCAGTAATTTTCCTCAAAATAGCAGTTTTGGGGTTGTAATGACTTTCTTAAACGATTTAAGCAATAAAAAAAAAATGTGCATATTCCTTATTGCCGTTTTTAGAAGTAAAAATACCCTTAAAAAAGCTAAACTTCGCCTGTAATGAAAGTATTTCTCTCAATTTATAAAACTGCTATTGATAGTTGATATCATATTTTATTTTCCTCCTAACAAAAGTAGTAATTATTATTATATGCCATGGAACATATACTGTGCAATAGAGCCCTAAGTGCAAGACGCTGGGGTCTCGAAAGGGAGACCAGATGATCTCCCTTTCGAGACCGTATAGATATACGGTCTAGATTCTAGATACATCATCATCTGTCCCTTGATCGAGATAGCTAACAAATAATCTAAAACTAGAAGCAGTTGAAATTTTAAACCAGTCCTTAGCTAACCTGCATAAACAGGTGCAAGGAGCTGGAATAACTAAGTGGGTGCAGTAGGGTAAGCACAATGGATGAATAAATACTGGTCGAAGTACATGTGGTTTAGGGCGCACCCTCAAAAGAAAAGCATGCACACAATTTCACACTTGGCCAATGATAATTGAAACAAAATTGTATCCCCTATGTTTTCTTAGGCGTCGATAGGCCAAATAAGTCACCGACTTTGGATCAAGCCGACCCTGAATCACGCGGAAAAAAAAATGTTCTCAACAATATAACACAAAAAAGTTTTAAAGTCCTCAGCAAACAAACTTTAAATTTTCTTTTGTCTCAGATAATATATTGGCCTTTTTCCAACTAACTTTTACCGTTTTCAACAAATTAAGCATGACACCCACGCAAGAACGTAAAACTTTGACATTTTGTGAAACGGGTACAATTGTTTTCCCGAAAACATTAGAAGGAATGATGAAAAGTGAAAACTGCTAGAGAAGCTGTTATTAAAAAATTGTCAGCTTTTGTGACATTATTAAAAGTAACAAAAAATGTGTAATCCTTTTAATATTTTCCTATAAAGGTAGTCAAAAAATATAGGGTGGAATAAATTTATTGAACACGGCATTATTGAGCTCTCATATCAGACGTTCCGAAATTTTGACAATTTCAAAAAATATTAGTAAATCTTAAATAGGCGGAAATAAGACAATAATGATACAAAGGATGGTCCAAAAGTAATGGGACATAGGGCAATAGTGGATTCCTGGCATTCAAATATTTCGATTTAGTCAAACTTGTTATTATCAAAGGTTGATATTAACAACTTTATTACTGTCAAGAAGTTCATGATGGTCATATTGAACAACTTTTAAATTAATAAGAGAAATAAAAGTATTTAAATTTTTAATTTTTTACACGATTTTTAATTTTTAAAGTCTTTCCATTTAAAAACGAGGTAAGATACGGACGGATTCGCCGTGTATTTCAAACTAGTTTTAATTTCATCTCCAGCGTTGTCTACATCATATACATTAACCAAATAATCTAAAATAAAATAGCAGAGGTCCTTTTATTTGCATTTCTCCCAAATTTCAAAGTTATTTTCTTAGTGGACTCTAGAAAAAATAATAACATCTATGTAGGCAAACCAAAGCAATTTATATTTTATATTCAAAAACTAAATTAGCCTATTATGGTATAAAACAAATATCGGTGGTGTTTAGCGGTGTTTTTTTTTTAAAGTTTAATCAAATGTAAGTAGGTAATAATTTTTGGATTTATAACTAGCCCACGTACGTACTTACCCATTACTGACTACTTGAAGAATGTTATACTGCAGTCACAAAGAAAATGAGTACCTTTATATAATACTATAATACAGTCTACACACAGTTATTTTTGTAACTAATAGGAGTGTCTAACCCCTAAACCAAACCACTATTTTTTGAAACGTATTAAGAACAAATTCATGTATTCACTTTTCGGCTGGTTCGTTGGTATCCTATGAAATAATGCGCAATGGGAAATACCTATTTTAAGTAGTCTGACTAATGGTATAAAGTCTCACGACCAAAATTTTAATATGTGACTGCCTATTTTTCGACTTTTGTTAATGGGATGCCACACTGTGCACCGGCTCGCTTGTATATAGCTTTTATCTCAGCACCATTTTCCGAAGCGAGATAACTTCAAATAATTAGATCCAACTCCTACAATTACAAGAAAAAAAAATGTAAAAAATTTTAAGAAAAAACTAGCGGATGTCAAGGGGTTGTGAAGAAAAAGGTAGTCCGCTATCTTGTGGCGTCCGCCATGTTGGGTTAAGAATGACGTCTCATAGCTTATCGTATTCTACTCGTCAAACCCTTTCATTTGATACCCATGTCAAGGGGATTGTAAAGAAAAAGGTAATCCGCCATCTTGGGGCGTCCGCCATATTGGATTTAGAACAATATTAAATATACTATATTGCATTGTCATCGGACTTATACACGTGTGGAAAGTTTCAAAGCTCTAGCTTAATTAGAACGAGTCGAAATTTTGATTGCAATATTAAATTTGTCTTAAACATACTAACATACATGCATACATACAAGCAAACTAACAGGTGAAGCAAGTTAAATAAAAGCGTGTATAAAAAAACTTTTTCCAGACCAAACAGAATCTCATAAATAGAAATTCTTAGGATTTAAATGGTATAAAAAGCTAGACAAAGGCCTGCCGCTAATACCAGGATTGCTCGCAACCACACAGCAAAACACTCACATTTCATCCAAACTTAGTGATACATTTCCTATACAATTGAAGGGACACCTGCCGCAACGATGCGTTTTGTCTCTTTTCCACAAAGGGTAATACGAGGGGTAATATTATATTATCGCATGGACTGGGCGGAGTCATTTCCAGTTAATTGAGACATTACGTCTAAACAGATGCTTTTTTAAAATATGATTTATTTAAAATAGTTAAGTGGTTTATGTAAGTACATTTGTATTATAATAATGGCTTTTTGGCGACCTTTTGAGGTAGATGAAAGCGAATTACTACATGTTGAATTACCTTCGGTACTGACCGCTGCATCACCAGTCGAAACATGTTCGGAGTTTATTAAAAATTTACATGTTCAAAGTCAACGAATAATTCTACATATTTACGGCTGTTTCGGTGATGTAAAATACCTGGGAATCCTTCATGATCCCTAGTGGGTTGTCGATCATCCAGGGTACCGGTCAAGTGTGCATCTAGCCTCGACTCTGTAAATGTCGAGTGAAAAACAGAAAAAAGAGAAAACAAAGAAACAAGAACAGAAAAATTCTCGGTCGCGTTTCAGGCTAGGCTACGCACCCAAAACGCTCGTAAAGCCGTCAACCCGGGTTGTGGAAGGCTAGGTAAGGGTTGCTAGCCAAAATAGCCATAGTTCGCCCAATACCAAAGCAGCATTGTCCTCGAACTGGAGGCGGAGGGTCGGCTGCGGTGGGATTAAAAAATGCTTGTTCTATAAAAAATCGTTGTCAAAAAATTATTTGCGCAACAATTCAGTCAAATCCGTTGACAAGATAAATTTCGTGTCTTCACTAAGAACGGGAATCTTGCGCGGTACATTGACAAACCATGTGCTCCCAGAGACCATTCGGGATTTGGAAAGCTAACAAAACATAAATATTGCAGTTAAAGGACCTATACGGACCTGGCAAAATAAAATTCAACTTCCAATTCCAACAACAATTGGAATAGATTAACTTCGTCGCACAACTCAGCGATTTGGCCGAGCGGCTGGTCCTTGCTACGCGCATCTTGGGAGCGGACAACCATCGTTCTCCCGCCTTAGCAACGACACTTACGTCCAGCGGTGCCGCGGTTGTTGTCTACAGGAAATCTAAACTCCGTCCAAAAATATAACGTTGAAATGGAAGGTTGTGAGTGGGACGCACGAAAAGTTCAGTAGCAACTGTCCTTAATCAGTTATTATTTATAATAACTCAACATGCTTAGTGAGGAGCGTCACTCCGCTAAGTAAATTTTGAAAAAAGACGTGTCAGGTGAGAAGATGTCCTTTGTTTATAAAATTCGCGTCTTGAGACGGGACGCACTTGATCCCTCCGACACTAGTAAAGGGACAGACCGAATGGCTTTACCTTGCTAGCTGTAACGCGTAAGGCGATTCAACCTGGATACGTGTCTTGGGGAAGATGGTTTGAACGAGGAAAATTATTCCAAAATGCAGTTGAGAAATGGACAATTTAATCGGACAATTAAGCGAATTGGGACGAGCGGCGGGTTTTTGCTATGAGTGTCTGGCAGGACAATCCATGAATAGAGTCTATATACAGGAAAGAGGACGAACGTGTTCCGCCTTAGTAATTAAATTCAGTGTGGCGGTCTGCGCGATTGTCGTTACGATTGAGTGAAATGCATGAAAGAGAGGCACTCCGCGTCTCGAAATTAGACGCAGGCTTTTGTACTCAGATGTAGGAAGTCTATACTTGTTAATTTGGAATAAATCAACGTTCTTGGTCAAGGGGGTCTTGCACCGACTAGAGGGACCAGAACGGTATCCACGAAACGGTAAAAATGGTTTCTTAGACAGGTAGTGGTCTAGGTTATAATTCCAGGAAAAAACTTAGGAAAAATAATTATAGTCAAGAGGCGTGGTCCTGGCTAATAACGACAATAAAGTGACATGCATAATGCATCCGAGCCATTATGTGTGTCCTTGGTTCTCAGCGGAATAGCTGATCTCGATCATGACGAATCGCGCGTCGTAAAGGTACGCCCATACGTGCACGCCTGGGGAGCGGACGACGGTGTAAATATAATATAGTTACACTTACTACAAAACGATCATAAACATAACAACGTATTTATGCCATTAATTTAAAGTTTTAATTATGGGTCGACGGTACGCCCATGAATACAATTATTTCTATGGTTAACATCGTTTTTGCAGATTCAGTTAGGTTTTGATATCTGTACTTATAAATAATATTTGGTTAAAACATTAAAACTTTTTATTGTGTCCTATCTTAAATTGGTTACAATATTTTGGGACGCCTATGTCCAGACCTTATCGGCACTGTTGCGTCAGAGGTGTGGGCTGCGTTACTTTTTTTTGCGGTTTCACTTACTATTGGAAGCACTATAAGATGCTAGTTAAAGTAATTATATTAGGATTAAGTGAGTGACCGGGTGACCGCAATAACAACTAATGGGGTAAAATGAAGAAAAATAGGTGAAGATTTTAGTAGTATTATCTTATTTACAAAGATTCACGGTATTTAACCTAATACTCGTATACAGGTATAGGCTACTATCTTAGTACCGTACTTCGTGGGAAAGATTTCTACACAGGATTCCCCTTTAAAAATCGAGAAGTTAGGTTTCTGATGGTAGGATGGTGCAAAGAAACTCTCCAACAAATGATACACCGTTTTTTTTTATATTTTAATATGGTATTTAATTATTTTTTCAAAGTTCAGCATGCAGAAAAAAGTAAAAAAGAATTTTAATTAATTTTTTAATATTCTCCAAAAAACGAAAGTAATTATTATTTTAATTTAAAGATAAAGTTTTAGCAACAAGGTGCACCTTAGCTCCTAAAGGGAAATAAGAGAAAAAAGCAAGAAGTAAAACGTCTTAAAACTTACCTTCAAAATTATCATCGATGCCAGCACCAAGTCGGCTTAAACCTGAAAAAAAAACAGTGGTATATTTTGGTTTTTGTTTGCACACAATTTTACATTATTAGTAACAACTTAAGTAAGCCAAGGTTAAAAACGCATTTTTAAATCTTCTACTACATAATACCAGAGAGTAGATAGAATATTATTTAGTCTATGATAATACTTATGTTCATGCAAAATGTCAAATGCTCAGCCCAAACCGCTGAACATTTGGAGAGTAATGTAAGTCTTTAATGGCGTAGGCAAAGGATAAGAAAATTTTTACACTTCAACCCCTAAAGAATTGTAGTTTTTCTGTTAAGAAAAGCTCTCACAAACGTTTAAAGGTGATTTTAAATACACAAAAACATAAAAACTAAACAGGCTCCGTCATTTCATTTTATGTATAGGTACGCATGTACTATGTAATTTGAAATAAAGAAGCATTATTATTATTATTATTATTAATTAAAAATTTAAACCCAAGGGATCAAGTGTTAAAAGAAAAGCTTATATCTAATAAATAGGTGAACGTGGGGGATGTTAAATTCAGCATAGACACTCCCCATATGAAACAAGCGAACACGCTCTGCGTGTTTCCTAGAATACAGCCCTAAAGGGGAAAAAGGCGTACTTTTTTTCGAAAAATCATATACATTAAAAATCGCTGAGGGCGAGTATATTATATTTAGCATATAATAAACTTCTCAGAAATAAGCAAACAAGTGGCTGATCCTTCTTCAAAATTCAACCCCTAATGAAATAGCAAACTAAGTATTTAATTTTTTTAAAAATTACTATATTTCACAAGTCAATGAAATACGGGGTACCATATTTAGCTGATAGCCTAAACTTACTTCCTCCACTTATAAATAGTATCTTAATATTTTTTTTTCAAGAAAATGAACCGACTTCGCACTAAAAAGTATGAAATCATATTTTTACGTATTTATAACTGTGGTTAATGATAAACTTAATTTTGTTCAATGTTAGGTACACCGAGGTTCTGAACTTTGAAGTCGCCGCCATTTTAAAGTACTAGTAGTATTAAGGAATCCTTAATGATAATATGTACATTAATAATTTAGTAATAAAGAGTAATAATTTTAGTTAATTATTACTGAGCCTAATGGTCAGCCCAATTGCGTTCGACTTTTACTAACTTGTACACATTAGTTCTGAACTTTAAAGTAAGCGTAAAGTAACTTCTAATTACTTCAAAGATTGCTCGACTTAGCCGTAAGGAAGGTGAATCTCAATTATTATTCGAGCATCGGAGTTCTTCTATGATAGATATGGTAGGGCTCATATTTTAAGTGGATCACGCACTGTGTTAAAAGTAAACAAGTTTTTTGTTTTCCTCGGCTAATCCCCCGACCCTGGGATAACCTCTTTCTCTCATTTAAAACATTTATTACATAAAGATAATTTTACATGTCATTTTTCCCTACGTTGTATTTACATCCATCATAAAGACAGTTCATTTTTGACTGAACCAATCGCACTATGGGAAATATTGTAGCGGGAGGGCCTTATCATAGAAGAACTCCGATGCTCGAATACTTGAGATTGATCTTCCTTACAGGTAAGTCGACCAATCTTTCAATTATTCTTCGCATCTCCGTTCTTCTATGATAGCTGATATGGTAGATGTTTAAAGATACAATGGTGCGATTAAATGCAGTGTATAAACTGAAAACCAACAACTTTAGGTTTATATAATAAACATGAAGAGAAAATAGAAAAGAAAACAAAATACAAATTTGGATATCAACTACTATAAATAATAATTTGTATAACATGGCTACACATCACCGAACATATTATATAATCATGTCAGTAACGACCTATATATTAAAAGCATATATTGTATATATGGTTTGAATATCGAACTACTATAACTAATAATTTTACATAACATTACACACCTGAACAAACATATTATAAAGATACCTGCAAAAATAATTTAATTTAGTTATCTAAGCGGTATTTTCTGAACATCCCCTAATTATAGAATTAGCAAATTCATCTCTACTGGCTAATAAAAGTCGGTTATAAAAGATTGCAAATACTGATGAACTTTGCGTCCATCCCGAAGTATTTCTTTTTATTAAATCTATGTTTAATCCTGTTCTACACGCAGCCGAAGTACTAGCATAACTGCTAAAAATGCTTGTGTCTATTCCACTTTTTTTGAAGAACTTCCTTTATCCACGTGCTTATACTCTGGGTAGAAGCAGAGTGATATGGTTTTTTTATGCGTTAAGATTAGGTAACCATTATCATTCTTGCTAAAAGGTTTTGTGATAGATATATAATAGTGTAAAGTTTTAGCCACGCATAATTCAGGTTTTTCCTTAAAATATTGAAATACTAGAAATGATTGGGATTTTTTCGGGCCCGATTTCTTAATTTTCTCTGAAATTTTAATTTCTATTTTGTCCTCCTTGTATATAATATTTCCTAGAGATACTTTTGATATTGTTTGAACCCTACTAGCAGATGTTAAGACTAACAAGTGACAAGCTTCAAGGTTATCTCTTTTAAGGTAAAAATGTGCAATGGATAGGTTTTTTCCCAGTAAAGTAATACTCCGTTAGGACAGTTGCAGAGTATTTTGGAAAAGAAAGTATTTTGTTATACACACCTTTCAAAATCCGTTTAATGGTATGTTCATCGTGTGGACTAAAGTTTAATTTTAGTGCTAGAGATGATCGATATGTATTAATAGAGGAATAAGAAACTCCTTCATTAAAGCAACTTAATAAAAATTGCAATTTTAAATTTATATCATAGATATATGGATTATTTTTATTTCTTAAACAGTAATCCCACCATTTCCTGTAGCAAATTGAGTACTATTTTATTGTATTTTCCCTGATTGACCCTATCATTAAGGGAATAACGGATTCGGTTATGCCTCTTTTTTTGAAGGAATCCCAGATAACTTTCCCGCCACCAGGGAAAGCGTTTTATGTAGCGGGCGTTTCTCCCTGGAAGGAGAACAAATTAAATAATCATGCGGGGAAAAATAATTGGTTTTTCTATTAACAAGTCATAAAAAGAAGGGAACCATAATTGAGAAGGCCAATTTTGGAAGAATTAAGATGCCTGTTGCTTTGTCCGTTCTTATTTTTTCAAGAACTCTGTGGATTAAGGAGAACGGGGGGAAAAGCATAAAATTTTAAATCTTCCCAGTTAGCTGTAAAAGCATCAACTAACAAGGAACCAGAATCTGGTCCCCAAGAAATGTACGTATTGCATTATTAAGTTTAGATGCAAATAGGTCAATTTGAGGCTTACCAAACTGACTTACTAACAGCGCAAATACTTCTTGATTTAATTCCTACTCCATATCAGTTGATATAATTCTTGATAAAAAATCTGCTTCCACGTTATCTTTAGTATACATGATGCATAAATAAAAATATTATTAGTCTCACAGTAATTCCACAAGGTTCTAGCAATAGTATTTAGATGTTTGTATTTTGTGCTGCCCATTCTATTAATAGTTGCAATTGCTGGTACATTGGCAAGTCTTAGTAAAATATTACAATTATTGGTACATTTAGAGAACGATTTTACACCGTAATAAGTACCTTGCAATTCTAGATAAGCATTCTGCCGTCCTAAGCCTAACCCCCGTATTTGAAAATTTTTAGAAATGGCGGAATATCGATTGTAAATTTATATTGTTTTGTAGCTTCAACCAACCTTTACGTTATTAATAGTGCTTGTTTATATTAAACAATAGAAGCTCTAAATCGTTATGTATATTTTAAAAAATCTTATTTTATTGGTTTTCATGTAATAAAAACCCATACTAGGTTTTTTTTTACATCTATTTTGCTAATTTCCTACCCAAAAACCTCGTATTTAGCAAATACGGGTTTTTGATCTATGCCATTGTTGAATTTACTTGGGTAAATCATCGTATTTGGCAGATAACGGTATTTAACGTAGGAAATCTAGCCATTAATTAAATGAAATAGTAAGATATGATTTTTTAAGTTACTTTAATTTAAAAAAAAACGAGAACAAAACGTGAAATTAATAAATATTTAAAACTAATGGTAACTAAAATTCTTATAACTAATGGTAAATAAAATTATTAAATATTTGAAATTCTTATTACTAATGGTAAGAAAAATACACCTTTTACACAATAATTTTTTCTGGAAGGTCCTCCCAAAATTTTTTCCGATTCTCAGGCATGATAGACCCTAAAGCCTTAAACAAATTTTTTACTTTTTCCCGTTCAAACCCATTAGGTGCGGTTTTTATGGAAGGTGTTGGCATTTCACCAATATATTTTTTAAGCAAAAAATCCAGTTTTTTCCATTCTTCATCGGATTTGCATTTGTAGAAAATTTCAAATTCATTTCTCCTTACCATTAGTTCAGTAATTTTGGAAATATAGAATTTAGGATTTTGGTTTTTAATTTTAGCAGCCGAACTAAGATTTTTCCATAACTGAAAATCATTTACTTCCATAGATTTAATCTGTACTTTTCCTTTGTTGCTTGATTGTACAGCATTTTTAAAGTCTGCGAAATCATATGTTTTTCTTTGACGCTTTAGTGATTCTTCCACTTGATGATGGAATGAATCCGCAGACATGAAGGTGTGCCCTGGTTCAAAATAGTTTATATGTATAGTTTCTGCAGCTACACCTGGCGAATTAACAATATAAATCAAGAAAGATAGGAAAGCCCAGTTTTTGTTCTGGCTAGAACAGTTGTCTAGCCACAAAGTAATATTTTTAACATCCCTATGGTGGAGAAAAAATGCATTGAAAGCACTGATAATGTCCTCTTGATGTCTCCCGCTGACGGCCTCATGCCACAAAACAGCAAACGGAACAAAGTGTCTAATTTTTCCAACGGGCACAAAGCTTTCATTGTAGACTATCAGTCGATGAGAAAATATTGCTTTTTTAAACATTTCCATCCTTGGCAGCATGATTACTTTCTGAAGGTCAACAGACACGCATAAATGATCTTTGTCTTCATTGAAGTTTTCTTTGTTCAAAGTGTATCTTTTACGAGATTCTGCTACCTTCTCAATATGCTCTTTCCAACTGCAGCATTTCTCACATTCTTCCTTTAAAGACTTAGCTGTGTGCTCTGGATTGTGCATCTGATAAGATTCGCAGAGCTCACATTCTTCGTTTCCTAACTTAGCAAATGATATATTTTTCGATTTAAGGACTTTTCTGTATTTCTCATATGAACAAATAAAATCGGGAAATTTTTTTTTAAAGTCTGAAAACATAAGGGTCACATTTAAATCACTCGGTAAATATAAGCGATTAGGTGCGTGCACTCTTCTGTAGTGAGACACAGATGCATTAAATGAGTCGATGTGGCTCTCTATTTGGGTATTTGACATTTTGTTAGGAGGATTCCTACCACGTCGATCTGAATCATGTTGTACTTGATTATTGCTATTAGCGTTTGCCCAAACTGAATGGATTATCCAATCATTCGTCTTTTTATATCCTAATGTTGTAAGGAAAAAAATCTTGCACACACGTTTTTTTGCACCATTAGCGCCTTTTAAAAAATATGTAAAAGTTTTGTTTTTCTTTGAGCCTTCTACTTTGCGCCTTGGTATTTTATTTTCACTTGAATTCATAACAAAAGTTCTTTTTTCTTTCCAGCTTAATTCCCAAAACTCTTGATTTGTTTTTGTTCTGTCCTCTTCGGAGAAAAAACTGTGACACCGAAATTTACAATTTACGCAACCTGGTTTAACCGTATGTAGCGAAATTCTCTTCTTTTGCTTAATTTCAGTTCTTACACTTTTGGAATGTTTATATTTTTTTCTTTTTCGGTTTTCACCTTTTTTTGTGTGCGTTTGAACTAGTTCGTCGGGATCTAAAAATGTAAAATTACAGTTGAAAAATTATTTTAAATATATACACTTATTAAATAACTAATAGTCACCTACCTATTATTTCTTCGGGTTCTTCAAATCCATTTTCGTTTTCTTCGTTGTTAGTTTCATTTTCTTGATTTCCTTCCATTCCTTCAGTTGCACTTATTTTCATTTTGGTGTTTCCTATCCCATCATGATCATTATAATCATTTCTGTCTTCTTCCATACTCTCAATCTCATTTGCCATTTCCCTATTTGATCTATCATCACTACTGATTTTGTTTTTATCTGTTTCAAGGATTTCTGGGAGATTACCTTCTAACTGCAGTTCTAAAAAAAATAAAACATGTCATTCCCACATCATATTTGTTTTATAACAAATTATTACCAGGTACAATGATATTTGTAAGGTGCATAGATTTTTCGGTAAGTATATTATTCGGATTTATCAATTCGTATTCTTCATTTTCCGATTCTGCACCTAAAAAGAACTAAAATTAGTGGATATGTTCTTAATGAAACGGGCATTAGAACAATCCCTATTATGTAACTAATTAACTATTCTTTACTAATAA
The DNA here is from genome assembly GCA_963971165.1 of Philopedon plagiatum. Classification (NCBI taxonomy): domain Eukaryota; kingdom Metazoa; phylum Arthropoda; class Insecta; order Coleoptera; family Curculionidae; genus Philopedon; species Philopedon plagiatum. Next base: position 97,094,406 of record OZ020190.1, read on the forward strand.
TGAAGCACTTACCAGAGGCAATAATATCTTTTACTTTTAAAGATTTTTGGTAAACTTCATTATTAGATACATCTTCGAATTGGTAATCGTCATTTATAGGATCTCTGTCACGGTATTCTTCTGAACCTAAAATTAATAATCATTGTGCCCCTTACAAATATAAAAAATAAAATATATAAAATAACCAAATAACTTATATTTACGATATAAAATGTGTATGCAAAATTTCAGCCCAATCGCACAATTTACAATAAATATTTGGCACATTTCTTTTAAATACGGCGCTGTACCAGCTTAAACAACGATAATTTTGTAATTGTGATCTAAATGTTTATGCAAAATTTCAGCCCAATTGGAAAATTTATATTCAAAATTTGACCCCCTACTCCTAAATACGGCCCTGTACTAGCTCTAAAACACCATAACTTTATATTGCCATCCAAACTAAAAGCGTTTAAAAATTTTTAGCCCAATCGGTTGGGGTAAATGTTTCAAAATTCATTTTGCAAGATTTGCGAACATACAAACAAAATGATCAATATCATATGGATTGGAGTATGAAGTCTAGAAAAGGAGGCGAAAAAATGCATTATGACAAATTATATATTTATTACCTATTTTTATTTTACTTACTTTTAATATTAGCTCCTGTGTCCAAGTATGTAATATTCGGTTGCGATTGATTATTTATAACGCAACTCTGTGTAATTTTTATAAATTTTGCATCACCGTCATTATTAGCATTATTTAGTTCATTATAATTCTCATTATAACTCGAATCTAAGTTACCCAAGAAAAAGTCATCCTCTGAAAACACTGGAACCACTTTTGAGGAGTTAGCCAGGGCGACTAATTTTTTTCCTCTAATCCCAGTACTCCACGAACTCATTTTTTTATGATCACATACGTTTTACACTTTACTGTTCACTAAAATAACTAATTTCTGCAATATTTAGTACAAAACTACGACGAATAATGGTTACCGGCAAACTAAAAGTAATATAATAAACAAAGCGCGCGTTAGCAACCAACCAGATTTGACAAGTTGAATTTTTACGCACTAAACCCGTATTTGACCGTTGCTACGCGAGATACCCGTGTGTGATTACAAATACGGGTAAAGTGCTTGGTAAACTAACAATACTGGGATTAGCCTCAGTAATTTTTAAGTTATTTTCAAATACGGTTTTAAAATTATTCAATTTTACATATTTCTAGTTCAAATACGTGCATTTAACGTAGAAAATATTGAAATTTACCATATTTTATAATGCTAAAGCAAAAAATCTCATTTTGTAAATTTTTTTCAAATACGGGGGTTAGGCTTAGGACGGCAGCATTGATGGATGGAGGCGGTCGCATCGGAAGACGTAGAATTTTTATCAGTTAAAACCCTTTCGAGTCTTGCAAATTTCTTTTTCATTTGTGATAACTCTTCCATCTTCCATCGCCTTTCTTCTGCCACTTTTCCGCATTTTTATTTTTATTCAATTAAACACCAATACAAAACTTTAACACTGCACGTGAAGGCACTTAAAAATGAACTGGTTGATAGTCCCAGAGTCCCAGGGTCGGGGGATTAGCCGAGAAGAACAAAAAAGTTGTTTACTTTTAACACAGTGCGTGATTCACTTAAAATATGATACCTACCATATCTATCATAGAAGAACGGAGATGCGAAAAATCACTGTTTATGAATCATCATTATCATTCCGGATCCTTATACTGTGAAATTGCGCCGACTTCAAAGTTCAGAACTTCGGTGTAAAGTTACTTAACTTTGAACAAAATTAAGATTACCACTAACCACAGGTATAAATAAGTGAAAATATTATTTCTTACTTTTTAGTGCTTTTTCTTTTGTGAAGTCGGCCCATTTAAAAAAAGATATTTCTTACTTTTAAGTTTACTTATTCTCCCTTCCCCCTTCATCTTATCGCCCCTCTTTAAATTTGTAATGGCCATGTAATATTGGATTTTCAGACCTCAGTAAACCCGAAAATGACATAGTTAACATTTTAAAAGAACTTTCGACCTGCCCTTTTTGACCCGCTCCCCCGCCATATTTTTTTTACATCTGTTACATGAACCTAGCTTTTTTGACTTCAATAACCCCGAAAATGACCCATCTGTTAACATTTTTGGAGAAATTAGCAGTCGCAGTGTTAGTCAAGATTTTAGGAGAAATCTAGAGGTTTTACCTACCCCCTCCCCTTTATTATTTTTTTAAGTCAAATAGCAACAGGACCACCGGACCGTCATGCTAACACAACGGAGCAAAAGTTATTGAAATCGGTGCTGGCATCCCGAAGTACACACGCAAAAATTGTCGATTTCAAGAGTTTTTTTTTAGTTTTTCGCAGTTTTTTTAGGTTTACACTCACGTGAGCAACCTTAAAATGAGACCATTCGAGAGAAGTCATCTACCAAACAAAAAAAAAACCAGTTAACCCGTTCAAAAATTATGTGTGAACTGAACATACATAAAAAAATTACACATATGGGTCGAATTGATAACCTCCTCGTGAAGTCGGTTAAAAATAGACACTATTATTAATTAATTGCTAGTTAAATACATTGTATGTAGTATGTACAGGGTTATTCATTATATTTTGACTCCTACCTACAGCTCTTATTACAAGTTATAGAAAAATACTTTAAATACAAAAGTTTTAGGTTTTTTCACGTGGTATCTTTTGGAAATAGCGGAAATAAAAAATTGACTTTACAACACTGAAAAAATTAATTCAGTCATATTTTTTTAATGGAACACCCTGTATATTATTAGCTCAAATGAAAGATCTCTTTGTTCTGATTTCAAATATATATAATTTGTAGGCATCTGATTCAGCCACTTTTGAAATATTTGAGTTTATAACTTATTTTTCCACAATTGGAGATCATCAGTCATTAAAGTTTGTTGCTTTAATAATAATCAAGTTGCATCGAAAACGTATTGTTGTAGTTTAAATAAAGTATTTTTTAAACTCAAATATTTCCAAAGTGGCTGAACCAAATGCCAACAAATTGTATATATTTGAAATCAGAACAAAGAGATCTTTCATTTGAGCTAATAATATACAGGGCGTTCCATTAAAAAAAATGACTCAATTAAATTTTTCAATGTTGTAAAGTCGATTTTTTATTTCCGCTATTACCAAAAGATACTACGTGAAAAAACCTAAAACTTTTGTATTTAAAGTTTTTCTCTATAACTCGTAATAAGAGCTGTAAGTGGGAGTCAAAATATAATGAATAACCCTGTACATATACAGGGTGTTATGGAAATGGTTACATATATTGGAATGGGTGACTCCTGGGGTAGTCTAGAGACACCCTCTATACTTTTTATGGTTTAATCGAACAACTGTAAATTTTCTCTAACACCCGAAAACCAGGCTATACGGGCGTCCGCAGGTCTCATTCCCTTCGACCTTGCCAAAATTTTATTTTTGACGAAAATATTGTTTTAAATTGTTCTACTAGAAAAAATAAATAAATTACGCTAGAACTGCCCAACAATAACCTATTAATAATTTATAATTGCTAAATTTTATTACTGTGAAAAAGAACCGACATGCCTCGTTCCGATATACGTCTTTGACAAGGAAATTGGAGGGAGTCAGTCTTTGAAAACTAAAAAATACATCTTATCTCGCTCTTGCTTCCCTGTCCTCCATCTCCTTTTTCTTGTAATTTTACTGGGATTATTTGACAGGCATGTAATCAGTCGAACTGCTTACAACTGTAAGTTGTTAAGTTCAAAAATTCCGAGCAAAACGATGAAAATTAGGGAGATTTTGCAAAAGACATTGTAGACACGCTAACCTATAAGCGATAAAATTTAGAGTGGTATTTGAATCAGAGTTCTCACCGTATTTGCCAAATGAATTTATAACCCCACCAAAGATAAGGAAGACTTTGATTTTTTTTTATGTTTTTTATAAATCATGTGATGTTAAATTTTATCGTTTATGGGTTAGCCTGTCTGCAATTAGGTGCAAAATCTCTCCACTCGACACAATTTTTTTTCCCTTATGCAAACAAAAATACATAAGTGTTATTAAGGTTGCCTATACTTTGTCACGAATGTCAACGTGCTTAGTTAAATCTTGGCGTACCCTGAGATGTGATTTTTAATAAATAAATACATTTTTAGTTTTCAGATTTTCAATAGTACTGGTTGTAGAAAATACCGTCAAAACATACAAAAGTGTCTATATGTAAACGTAACAAAAGACAAAAAAACTAAACCAAAACTATCCTATTCACTATATCACAGTAGTCAAAACTTAAATTAATTTCAGATGGGTTTAAAACAGGTTTTAAAAATGTTTAAGACTTTTTTTCATTAAGAGTTTAAAACAAAAAAAAACAGTTTTAAACAAAAAAACATGTTTTTAATTTTTTTTCCAACCCTTTTGTAATATTTTTTAAAAAATTTTCCAAAAAATCAAAAATAATGCATATTTGAGCACATTTTGTATGGGTGCGGTATATTTTTTTTAATTGTAGTAAATAAGTATAGGTACTTGTGCCTTTCAATACCCATAAATAAATTTAAAAAATATCCTATATGTTGTTTTTATATTCTTTATATGTATTAGCCATGTAAGACGCCACATGACCGTGTATGCAAAATAATTTCACATGGCCGGTAAAGGGTTAAATAATCTGCAGGAATTAGCTTACAAAATTTTAAGCTGAACCAATTACTGACCGGACTTATTGGTTTTTGCAGATAACAGTTTGTTGTTGGTGTTAAACTTATCATGTATATTAATTTAAAATATTAAAAGTAACACATCAAACTTAACTTAGACAAAATCATGACCGAGATGTTTCACAAAGAACAAATTTGATTTGAATTATAAAAGCTCGGTCAGTGTATGGCCAACATGTCGGTCATAATTTGGTTCTTTTTTGATCAAAAATTGGTTATTCAAGTTTTATCCAAAAAAATTATATTTTTTGTGTTTAATGTAATATTTCTACGTTCGTGTGCCGATAGTATTGATTAATAAATAATTTGGTCAAAGCTTTTATTGCAAATCACTAGTTTTATCACTAGTATTTTAATGCTGGTCAGTAAATAGTGTCATAAATAGCCGGTGAGCGTAGTTTATGTATATTGTTTTTATAAAACTACTTACTACATCAATTTGTAAGTATATTTTATTATTTCTTCTATAAAGCTAAAGTATATTATCTGTTCTTATATACCTTTGCTCACTATTTGGGGAAAAAAAGATATTTTTCACTGGTCAGTAATTGGTTGCTGCTTTCCGCAGGTTAATAATTTTTTAACATAGTGTTGAATTTATTTAAATGATTATTTATAAAATTATAAATTATAAGTTAGCCAAAAATATATTTTGTTCAGATAATAAGTGTTTGCAATAAGCAGGAGAAACAAAGCTTTTCTCCGTTTTCTCTTAGTCGGTCACAGGGAACTTTACCTTATAAAGGTAACAATATCATTATTTCTTAAACATACTTGCTGCATAAAAAAATTGATAAATTGTCAACTTATTCGGTATTATGTGTTCCTTGCCTGTGGGGGGGGGGGGGGGGGGGTACCGTTGGTTTGAGAAAGTTTAAGGAGCGATTACCATATTATTGCAAAGCGCCATTTATGAATATTTTTATTCAATCTCAATTCATACCAGGATTTACCGGTTTGAATACAAGCAGTGAATTTCATAATATCCTGTATAGTTTCTCATTCCTAACAATTTAGATAACAATAGCTTTTAACAATAAAGTTGGAATTTTTTTGAGTCAATTATTTTTTTTAATGTATTGCCTAAAAGGAGTCGTTCACACATGCACAGTTCGCAAAAAATCGCTTCCCGAGATGAATAAATTTAGCGGGTCGCACCTTATCTTTAGATTTGGTAAATTACGAGTAAATAACAGTGGATTATTTAGCGATCTTTTAACTGGTGATGGTGAATAATTGAAAACAGGGTTGAAGACAAAATAACATTAGTCCTTTGATAGTTTTCTAAATTACTAAATTTGAAAATGTGGATTTTTCAAATTTATTTATTTTATTCAAGATGACTCATTTATAAAAAAAAATAGTCAATTGTATGTTAATTGTACATACATAATAAATTATTAATTATGGGCTATTAAACAAACATTACCGTTTATAGTTGACATATTGTTTATAATAGTTATAAAAGTATTTTAGGTAGTTTTAAAATTTGTGCTAGCCACACTTGATTATTACTCTTCGATGTTTGCAGCGTTCTATTGGCAAATGTTAGTCTGGCTTTACTTACGTTAGTCAAGTTAAATGAGATTTAAATTAAGCCTGTTTTATATAACAACAAATTAGATCGTACAAAATCATAAAACTTTGTAATTTGCTTGTCATGTTACAGAACGAACTGCAAAGTATAATCATTTATCATCATTACCTCATAGTAATACCCCGTGCGTTTTCGGATATTAGTTTGTAACTGTTGGTAGTTGCGGCTTTATAATTGATGGAAGTTATAATAATTTGGGAAAAGCAGTAAATATAACAATGTTTTCTTTTAGTGGTAAATTATGACATATTCTCGTTTTTGATGTAAATGTTGTTTTTAGGTGACTTTCAAAAGACGTTTTCAATTCGACCCGTACGTATTTTTCTTTTAATTTTTGTATGTACGTACACCCGTGGCCCATAAGAAAAATCATTAAAAATTAAACTTTACGGCCGCGACTGTACCATTATTCCGGGTACACCGATTTAAATATGCCCTTTGCCACTGTCTTTAGAATGATGCTGCAGTAACCCCGTTAGTATTGGACTTTAAAACAATTTAAGGGAAGCGTATGAGACATCTGGGGTTATCAAGGTTGAAAATTTTTCGCGCAAGCGAGATCATGCGGGATACAAATATAGCGTATACTGAAAAGTTCTTAACAAACAAAACTTTTATTATTATTAACCTTATACAAAAAGTGACAACGGTTACGTTTTCTAAAAAAATAATATTAGCATACTTAAACTTAAAATAATATACAGAGTGGTCAAAAAATGCAAAAATCCAAAATTACCCCTCCTTAATTTTTATTCTAGCAGAAAATATAATAATAAAATGTTTCTTAGAATTCAAAATTACGAGTATGTCCAAGTTGAGGCTCATGGCTTCCTATTAAAAATGATTTTATAACATTTTTAAAGCAATACAATTTTATGAAAATGGTAGGAAATCTTTTTCTTAATCGGAGGTAATAAGTCTAAATTTAGACAGTTTTTAATTGTAACATTTTCTTATTATTTTTATTTCGCCTTAAAATTAAAATCAAGAGTACCTACCCGTTTCTCTCTTTAGACAATTGTGGATTTTTCGATTTTTTTGGTCGCTCTGTATATGCTTCCTCGTGTTTTGATATGTCATTATTTGCTCAGGAAGCAAACCTTTTTATAAGTAACTTTTTTCCGTAAAATTAAAAATATAAAACTTTCACTTTAACACGCAGCATATAATAATATAGTTTATGGGGTTACATACAGTTAGAATTTTCAAAAAATCGATTTTTTTAATTTCATTTCCGTAATGTACATATATTCAATTACACACACAGAAAATTTCAAGGCAATCCGGCGATTACTTTCGAAGTTACACGCATATTTGTAAAGACGTGTCAGAGCGATTGTACGCTATGTAAAGTGCTTTTCAAACTTTAAACGAGTTTTTTTCACAAAACTGTGTTTATAACGTCGGTGACGAACATTTCTCGGAAACTGCTGAACCGATCAGTCTCAAATTTTAACACAAGCTTCTTAAGTATATTTTTAGTAACTAATCGAAGGTTTTTTCTCACCGATAAATATTTTTTTATATATAAACAATTTAAGGCTAAAATTTTGGTCAAAAATCGATTTTTTTTTTTGAGAAGCCGTCATTTTGTCAAAAAATTTTATTTTGCTTATTCCTTCGATTAATTAGACGATTATACATTACTTTAACGAAATCCGTTTGGCTTTTTCATTTTCGATGATCCAGTCCAGAGATATCGTTGTCACCGCAAGATGCCTTTTTTGAGAGGAACTCCTGGATATCAGCTTTCAAAATTATTATTTTTACAAATACAAAAATCTTAAAATACAGTTAAAAGTTACCATAATATGTGTACAAATTTTTACATTAATCAATTTAAAAGTCTTCCCAGGAAAAATTCTTGAAAATCGCTTTTTTTAGGCCTCCTGACCGTATATATCCCCTTATGACACTTGGAAAAGCTATACTACCTATTAAGGAATGTTTTAAATTAGTTCAGTATTGTCTGAAATTTTTTATAACGTGTTTCACCTAAGCGAAGCAGTGGGTAACAACAGTGCCGGTTTAAGGAACTTTTGCGCCCGGTGCTAATTGTAACCGGCGCGGCGCCCCACCCCCTACGTGTTAGTAATTTATAAAAACAAAATATTGTTTTTATATACCTAAACATTGCTTCAAGAAAATCCAAAATCCAAAGGTATTTATTATATTCTTTATTTCACAACAACAACATATTGATAAATAATAAAGAGTCAAAAAATAGGTAAAACTAATGAAAATACATAAACAAAAATAACGAAAAGTTAACTAATAATGAAAAATAATACTTCTAATCCCAATATTGCAAAACATTGACATGTTTAGTAATACCTACATTAAAAACTTTAAAAATCAACACATAATGAAGAAACGTAACTTATGGTGTAAAAATGCAAAAGAGAAGTTTTGTTAAGTTCTATAGAAGTCGTTTCCTTGCTTTTAAATTTGCAAAAGTTAGTATTATCTGGTTAGTGTCTATGCTTTTTAAAATATCTGAATTTATTGATAGTATAGCTAAAGAATTTAGTTTTTCTTGCGCAATTGAATTGCGAAGATAGGTTTTCACCCGTTTCAGCGTGGAAAATGACCGCTCTCCACTAGCATTGGATACCATTATAGAAAAAAAAAATTCGAAGACATACATTTATATTTGGAAACGAACATGTTAGTTTATTTTTATGCAACAATTTGCGTAGATTAGCCTGGGCGCCTGGACCTCGGATAGTTTGTTTATATTACATACACACAGTATAAATTATAATATTGTTTAGTTATCAAGGCCGCAAAGTAGGCAGAGCAAATTTGTGAAAAACTTTAAGTTATGACTGACTGAGCGGGTGTATTAATATTATCGGATTATGTAGGTATCACTGCCCTATTCCGATTTGCCGCCCGGTGCTACAGCACCAAATAGCACCCATGTAAAACCGGCACTGGGTAACAATTGAGGCGTTGATTTCAAAAATAGCATAAGTCCAAAATTGTCAAAATATTTGTCGAGATATTTGCGGCATCGGGTAAAGTTTCTTGCAAGCTCTTCGATGATCTAAGTAGTTTCCGCAAAAACCAAACTTACGCAGAGTTATGGCGCTTTAAGTTCTAGCCAATTCGGCAAAAACAACACAGGTCCACATTGTTTCTATTAAAAAGAGCACTTGTCCAATACATATGCTGTTTTCGTTGGAAATAATACGTTTCAAGTATCGCTTGTTTATTGTTTTAGTCATTACTGTCACTAGCACTTTTTTTATGTTGAATCTCCTGTTTGTAATTAATAAAAAAGCTTCTCATTAAATTATTTTTGTTTCTCGTAAAAATAACATTTGTCCCTTTAATTCTTTTAAAAACAATATAGGTTCAACATTTTTCTGCTTAAAAAAAATTGGGTGGACTAAATAATTACCATTATGCAAAACCGTTAGGCCTCTAAAAGTTTTATAAATAATTATCTGACGATGAGTTTAACGTATACCAAGGTAAACTGTTTTTTTTTCAATTTTCTCGAAACTAAATTGTTGGACTTATGCTGTTTTTGAAATCAACGCCTCAATTATAATATTATATCTAATTTTATTCATAGCGTTCAGAGTCATTGATTATTATTCATCAATGAAAGGAATTATAAACTATTTAAAAAGACAATAGTCTGTCACATTCCCGGTCCTATGGAATCCTTACAAAATTTTAGATAAACACGCCAAGGCGATTAGGCGTGATTCAACAACAAATATACAATATTTACGTGTTGTTTAGGATTGGTTATATAGAATAATTTAACTCCCGAACCCTGTAGGTTTTTATAAATTGTATAGATGTCGGTTTTTCTATTATAATTTTTAGTGCACAATTAATTTACACCTACTTACTCCTAGATAGCTTTAACCCTAGAAAGGTTAAGTTTTGCAAAACCCCCTTATAACTGCATTGGAGATTTAAAAAAAATATATTGATGCACAAAAAAAGTTTTAATTCAATAATTAAAGGCATAAGGGCAAACCAGTGAAATATGCCCCAGTGTGAGTAACACAAAATGTTGTCCGGTAGTCGTGACCATAGACGTACACACCGTAGATGACTATTGTTTATTTAGCATTGGCCGGAGCATTTGCATTTAATCCAGTCTGTGACCATTTTTACTCCGCTCTCCTTCACACATAGAGCTTTCGGTACCCCCCCCCCCCCGTGATTAGGGGTTAAGGGGCTCTACACAGTTTTGAGCTCCAGACGCTTAAAGTCCTTTCTTCCAGAAAACGGTGTCTGGTACTGTAGCTCAAACTTGGCGGGTGCAATATTGCGCCCCAAATTATAATTCATCGGGTTTAAAATCTGGATCATTTGTGATAAGTAAGGAACGGATAAATCATACGAGCTCGTCGCCAGGTCATGGCCGGCGTAAAAATATTTGAGTAATAAATGTAAAATGAAATCAAATCTAGACTTTATTACAATTTATTGGCATTACATGATATAATTAACATTTTTTCAAAGTTGGCTTCAGTAAAACGCGTTCGTTTATAATTACGAATATCTCTAAGTCTAGAACAGCTCCTTTCAACATCACATCTTGTAACAGGAGTGAAACGGAAATGATTATACAAGTCAGTATTTTTAGTTTTCAATGTTTCAAAAATATTTGTTATTTCTGACAATCCTGGATTTCTTTCTAAGATTTTTGGTATATACACTTTTAATTTTTCACCAATTTCGGTAGGACATGCTTTGAGCTTGTCTATGGTTGTCTGAAATAAATTAAAAGAAGTCAAAAGGGGAAGGTTTTGTGTCTCCAACTGTTCACGTACACCTGGAAGATTTTCAGAAATAATCTTTAAATCGTTTTTAAGCGTCAGTGCACTTATAACTTCTTTACTTCTTGTTACACTCAAAGCATCATCTTTTGGACTGTCAATAACATTTTCAACACGTGTGTCGTGTGTTGAAAAGTACTTGTCAACATGACATTTAAATAGATGGTGCCAATTTCATTTGTTTTATTTTCAGCACACTTGATGAAAATGTTTGTGTTGAAAGTGAGGGTTTTAAAAGATAGAAATAGAGTTTTTTTTTAAATATTGTACATTACTCGTGTGAAAGTAATTTTCGCACACTCGTGGGACATTTCCACTCGTGTGAAAAATGTCACTTTCAACACTTGTTATGTAATATACTATTAACGGTCTTCCTGCTTTTAGCATATATGCGGGACTATCCGAAAGCAGCAAAACAACGTTTTCAGTAATATTCGTATCTGGAAAGAGCGACCTGATACTTTCTACTGCAGCTAGAGATATTGTCTCACTATTGGTTTTAGCTGGAAATTTACTGTTGATTACATATAAGCTTTCCCCTTCTATGGGATTTAAAGGCCCAACTATAATATTAGCAACGTATCGGTCTTGATGTCGGTGGTTTCATCGATGAGAAACCACTACTTTTTTCCTTCAATATTGTGACGTACTTTGTCAATAATTTTTAAGTATACCTTATCCACATAAATTTTACGAAGAGTAGATTCGTCTGGTACTCTGTGGTGGCAGTATTTAAAAAAAATCATAGATGGATTATTTATTTTATGGAGAGGAATGTCAGCTGCAACAAAGGCTTCACACAAATCCATGCAAAATTCTGCACGAATTACATCAGGTTCTCTAGATGCGGATGGCCCCGGATGAGATTGCATCTTTAAATACTTTGGGCCTTTGTCGCTCGATGTTATATCGTTGTTTACAAATAAATTCAGAGTTACACACTGTACCCCAAACACCTTGTTCCCCTTCAAATAAGATAGTGGAATATGGAAGCAGCTACTCCAACTTAAGTTTTTTACTTGTACTCATTGCGGCTATTGCGAGTGGTCACAGATAATACGGAACAAAATAATTTCAGCACACCACTAACTTGTTTACACTGAAACTGAACACAGAAATAAGTACTATCTCTATTTTATATCTCACAAACTAATTAAATTTACAACCAATAAACTCCACTTCAGAGTAAGCAAGAATAATTGTATGGGAATGTCAATTAGGCATTTATTATTTATAGACCCTCATGCCAAAATTTGTAGGCAATGGTGTACCTGTGCAAAACACACCTTTTTTTATCATTATCATTTTGTCTAGTCTTCATTTGGATCTTCATATTATATACCTAGATTGATTTGGTTCCCTTTGTCGTATAGGTACATATGTACATATATACTTATATATTATATATCACACTGAAAGAAAATATGATTATGTAATTAAAATTTTATAGCTATGTGCTCTTATTTGTAAAATAGGCAGTTTACCTTTTATATTTCCAAAACATCGTGATTCAATATTTAGCTTGTCTTAACTAGTGAGTTCTAGAATCGTTGGTTGAATGTCGAGGTTTAAATTTTAAATGCATAAGGTAGTCTATACCATCCTTTTGATGTGTTCTTTCCCACTGAATGGCTTTTATTCCATCTAGATTGTACGTACCTAAAACAAAACATAATTAACAAAGTTATTAACTAAAAAAAAAAGGTAACGTACTTAAGTATATATTTATATAGGTACAGGTACAGTTCAAGCACTTTCTTGTAAAATAAATTACGAACTTATCCTACATAATAAATTATACAAACAAAGATGTACTCACCAATAACTGATTTAAATAAAAATACTTTTAGTATATCTGCTTTTCTTATACGAGGATATAGCTGCCCCAAAGTTACTTGCTGTAAGTCGAAATTTTCTTATGAGGTACCATTTTTCATTGGAAACTTGTCCTGTTATTATTGCAGCGATATGTTTAATTTTATCATCGTCATTAATACATTTTTGCCTAAAGCAACCTCTTTTATCTGTGGCCCTAGTGGTCATTAGATGATATTATGTTCTCGATAATGGGCAAATTACAGTCATCAACTTGTTCTGGCTCATTAGTATCACCAAGTAGAAGCCAGATGAAACCCACAGTATTGCCAAGGATTCCAAGTTTCGTTTTTAAGACATTTTTTTTCCTCACTTATACCTTCCTCGATGGCAGCATATGGATTTTCATATGCTCCGCCTAGTCGTGACGTCAAAACAAAGGCAGTCTATTACGACCTTGACAATAACTTGGCAACGCAGCACTCGACGCATTAATATTTCGGAATTGTCCTCGCGCTGCCGCCAAGCTCTTCTATGCGGACAGGCCGTCATGTTGGGAGGATTCGTTACTGCTGCGTTGCCATACTGCAGATTGTTTACAAGGTTTTGGACAACGTTTTAAATTTCCCACATAATGTTAATACTTTTAACAGCGTAAGTTTGGCAAACGAAGCGGAAGGGCGCAATTTGCATGTTGATTTACTTTAGACTGCAATATGTTGATGTCAATAGGTTTTATTTGTTATTGTTTTAATCAGTCCTGATGATCGGTCGTGAAAAAATTGAACTTCCCATGAGTCAATTATTTTACCTGCACATGGATGCGTTTGATCAATTATTGTAAAAATGTATTTGCAAAGTGAGGAGGAATTAACACTTCGGTATCAAACCGATAATTCGCGCGTCCATCAGCCTTTTTATTAAACTCAAATACCAGACCAAAAGTTTAGAAAAAAGATAAAATCAGTAAAGCAACACAGTGCAATGTGAAAAGTTAGCTTTATTAACGGTCTCTATGTCTCCGGACGATATGGACAAGCGGGGGCTTTACCGATGACCGTGCGTTCTTCATTGGTGAACTGATGATATATGGAAAAGGCAATATAAACAATGGCCCGGTATTATCAGGACTAATCCTTCGGACTAACCATCAGTCGTTTGTGAAACGGCTATTACACTCCATGCCGCTCAAATTGCACGAACTGATGGACGGGACGTCGCGTTTAGGACTGGAATTGTAATAATTTGAATAAATTATCATCAAAAAATGGGGTAAATGCAAAAACCTAAAACTGAAACTTTTTCACCTATTCTCTAAAATGTCTGTTCTATAAACTCTTTTGTTGTCTGTTAGTTCGATTCCACTTCTTTGTAAATATCTCTTTTTAATGTACGCGTATTTTTATTCTTTCTCTATTCAGTGTCACTTGGTCACTTTCCGCAACCAAGGAATATACTGACTACTTGTAGGATTCCCTCACACATGAACTTATTAGAAGTCGAAGGTACATATAAAAATATTAAAACAGATGGGCAAACAAAAAAAACATCAAATAAAATATGTCACGAAAACTACAAAAAGTCACGTTATATGGGTTAATCAGACACCCAACATGTAATATAAAAGCAAAGACTGTGATCAATTTAATCACGTACCAATTAAAGAATCATAAAAAAATGATGTATTGTTAATTGTAATTGCAACGTGTTTTTTAATCTTTGTCACGCGTGCAAAACATAAAGTTCCCGCAAATAAAAATATAACTGAATACAGACTTTGATTCCGAAGGCAAATTTTTGCTAGTGCTGAACTATCATACTTTAATTCATCATAAAAATTTCTAGTTTCTTTGGGTTGCAAAACCGGTCCCGAATATCATAGTCTGGCGCACGAACCCCGTTACGCGTCCACAGGGTGGTCCAAGAAGTTTGCAACAAATGTGAAATTATTTTATTAATAAACTAATCGAAATGTAAGTATTACCAAGGATTGGTGAATAGGCACCTAAAAATAAAATGAACCGGTATTTATTAGAATCGTGAAAGGCATATAGCATAAAGGGGATAAACCAAAATTTGAAAATCGCTTAAGATTATTAAAGTATGCCAAAATCTTTGAGAGATATAAAGCCATAAATTCATATTTAAGCATAACTATTAGTTCTCAACAACTTTTCCGAATACCACTTTGCCGTATGTTTAAAAATAAAGGTATTTTACTCTTCAGCGATTTTCAAAAGTTTTGTTTCTTCCCTGTATGCTGTTTGATTAGTCATGATTCACGGTTAATTTTGTTTTTAGGTGTGTAGGCCAAGCAACAGAGCAAAATATTAGCGATTTTTTGACATTAATCTTATTAGAAAACCGCCTGTGGCATCATCTAAAAGACGATCCGTAGATGATTCCTGTTATATTTCCAACTCTGAAATTTTTTCCTTTAATTTGTTATAAACATTTTTAAACAAAAAAACCCGATTTTTTTAGTTTTTTGCTTATAAAATGGAAAGTAATGAAGCAATCTTAATGGTATAAATAGACGATGTGTAGAGAATAAAAATACGAACAAAATGAGAGGTCGAACGTCCCAATAGGATAAGTAGCGACGGAGAAAATTAGGAAAAACCGGAAAATTAACAGTTTTTTTTTAATTCATAAATCGGTCGTTTTTAAACGTAGAGGGCTCAAACTTTGGGAAAAAGTAGTAATTTATAGCTACTTTATGTGTTCAAAACCCCGACGCTGTCCGACGATTAGTTTTGCCACAATCGTCATTTTAATTTTTCAACACACTATTTTGCAACAGGTCTGGATGCTATATGGATCGTCCGATTTTAATTATTGAAACGGATTTGAAAAGTACAAGTTTAATTGAACAATATGTATATTTTAATTTTTCCATAAAATGCTACGACACCGGTTGAAAATGCACGTAAAGATGCGTGAAAATGGCCGAGCGCGCGAAAGATGTCGCGTAGCGGGAGAGCAGCGGAGCGAAGGGGAGCCAATATTCGCGCGCTCGGCCATTTTCATGTATCTTTACGTGCATTTTCAACCGGTTTCGTAGCATTTTACGGAAAAATTAAAATATACATATTGTTCAATTAAACTTGTACTTTTGAAATCCGTTTCAATAATTAAAATCGGACGATCCAAAGAGCATCGAGAACTGTTGCAAAATAGTGTGCTGAAATATTAAAATGACGATTGTGGCAAAACTAATCGTCGGACAGCGTCGGGGTTTTGCACACATAAAGTAGCTATAAATTACTACTTTTTCCCAAAGTTTGAGCCCTCTACGTTTAAAAATGGCCGATTTATGAATTTTAAAAAAACTCTTAATTTTCCGGTTTTTCCGGATTTTCGTCGTTGCTACTAATCCTATCGGGACGTTCGACCTCTCATTTTGTTCCTATTTTTATTCTCTACAAATCGTCCATTTACACCATTCAGATTGCTTCATTACTTTCCATTTTATAAGCAAAAAATTTAAAAAATCGCGTTTTTTGCTTTAAAATGTTTATAACAAATTAAAGGAAAAAATTTCAGAGTTGGAAATATAACAGGAATCATCTACGGATCGTCTTTCAGATGCTGGCACAGGCGGTTTTCTAATAAGATTAATGTCACGACAAATCGCTCTATTGCTTGGCCTAGTGGGCCAACTTAATAACATTTAGATAACTCATTTATAACATAATTTACCATTTGAAACGTCATGGGCCACCCTGTAGACGCGCAACGTGGCTTGCCAGCCCTACTCTATTTTAGTGACCGAGACCAGCTTCACAACACAAACAGGCTTGAAATTTTTATGATATTATGTAGGTTTTGACATTGCTATCTCTCAGTCTACAGGGTGATATTTAAAAAATGGATATTATACTGTATTAGTCCAATAAACGAAGGTATTAAAAAGAAATTTTTGGTACGTTGCTCCTTTTTTTGAGAAAAGGTAGGATTTTGTCGTTTGTCCAGTACCACTTGGTGTTACTCCCTTTCAAAAGGGTGTCAAAACAAGTTACAATTCGTTTTTGGCTGAAAAAAAGTTTTAGACACAAGTTGTAGATAAATTAAATCTGCCTAAAAAAGGTAATGCCCACTTTTCCGCATCTGTAATAAATAAGACATAAGAAGCTTGCAAAGTTGAAGGGTCTATACACGAGTCCCTTCACATTATACGCCAGTGGCGGCTCGTCAGGGGAGGCAGTGCCTCCCCTGCAGCATATCTACAAAATGAAATAATTATACCTTATTTTATAAATATGTAATACAATTAATACAGCTTTGAAACATATTTTTTAATATAATAGTTCCTGTATAAATTTTGCAAAACGGCTCTAATAGCAAGAATATTCTACGCCACCCCTAACCGCGTAAGTGCGCGTACTCTCCATTATGCAGGTCCGTGTGAGCGCGGCGTCCTTATCTGTTTTATTATTATCGCATCTTGATGTCTCGCTCTTCACCGGACCGCCGGACGGAGGCATGCTTCCTCTGCGCGTGACGTTTTTAGGAAAGTCTGTAAGTAAAAAGCCAAATAGTCATATATTTTAGGAAACGTAGTACGTTTTTCGCGTGATAAAAACGACGACTGGAGGCAAACACGCCCACCGTGTTTTAAACGAATAGATTGACATACAGTTAACCGGTTTTGATTTTAAGAATTAGATTAATTAGGTTCGGGAAGGTGTAGTGTGTTAATAGAGCACGAGAGGGTAAGTTTCCTAAATTATATGAGTTTTAAAAATGGAAGTAAATGAAGTGTCTGTAAGAACCTCCAACGATATCGTAGAATTTCTTGTTAAATTTAACTTTAGCAGACTTTCATACGACGACAAATTATTCGTGAAAGATTTAGGGATTCCTCGTCCAGATTTGAGTAAAACAATAATTAATCAGGGTAAACCACATCGTAGTTTTGTCAATGCTTGGTATGAAAAATGTCAGTGGTTAACGGGTAGCCAAATTTTAAAAAAGTTGTTTTGTTGGCCATGTCTCTTATTTTCAAGTAGCAGGGAAGACGTCTGGTCTAAAACTGGATACGATAACATTAAAAATTTATCTCGCTCAATCGAAAGACATACGAAATGTAAGGAGCATATTAGCTGTACCTGTAAACTGCATCTTTTGGGTAAACAAAATAATATTGCTACCGTTATAGATTCCGCTTATCGACTCGAAATTGAAAAATTTAATGATTCAGTCAGAAAAAATCGAGATATCTTAAAACGATTAATCGATATTTGTATTTTTCTTTGTAATCAGGATTTAGCATTTCGCGGACATGATGAGAGCTCGGAATCTTTAAACAGGGGAAATTTTAAGGAACTTGTTCTTCTTATGACCAAGACGGCCGATACTTTAAAAGATTTTTTGATATAATTCGGTTTTTTCGGGGACTTCTAAAACAATTCAAAATGAATTAGTCGACTCAATTGCACATATTGTAATGAAAACCATTGATTTGGAAATAAATAACTCGCCTTTCTTTGCATGGCAGATCGATGAAACCACTGCTATAACTTGTCATTCACAACTTTCAGTTATTATCAGATATGTAAAGAACGGGGCTGTCTTAGAAAGATTTATGGGGTTTTATAATGTTAGTTCTGGACGTACTGCCGAAAATTTGTTTAAATTACTAACAGATACGTTCTCAAAATTTGATTTAGAAAAAAAATTGATAGCGCAAACGTACGACGGTGCAGCCGTCATGGCAGGCCATTTAAATGGCTTGCAAGCTAAAATTAAAACTGTAGCTCCTCAAGCTCTTTTTACGCATTGTTATGCTCATTCTTTAAATTTGGTATTGAGCAATGCTGGCAGCTCCGTTCCAGAAGTGAGAATTTTTTTTGCAAATTTGTCAGGATATTCCTCATATTTTTCAAAATCCACGAAAAGACCAAATGTTCTAGATACGATATGCAGTAATCGATTACCAACCACGGCCCCAACACGTTGGAATTTTACATCTCGAGTTGTTTCGACAGTCTATACTCACAAACCCCAATTAATTGAAATTTTTGACCATATCATAAATATTCCCGATTTCGACAAATTATCAATTAGAGAAGCGACTGGCTTAAAATATCATTTAGAAGATTCAACATTTATTTTCTATCTAGAAATTTTCAATTTCATTTTTCAACAAACAGATGTAATATTTTCGATTTTACAAAATAAATTCACTGACATCGTGTATTCGAGAGACCGTTTGCAAGCCCTCCTTTTAAAATTGGGGGACTTTAGAAACGAAGATTATTATTTTGATAAAATCTTCGAAAATATTTCTCTTAATCAAAGCGAAGCCAAACGAAGAAAAATTTCTGATATAGCAGATCCGAGGCTGCGATATAAACAAATTTATAATGAAATTTTAGACACCGTTATTAACCAAATTGAAACTAGATTTTCGGAAATTAGTAAATTAAATTTTTTCGATTTGTTAAAAAAAATAATTTTGAAACCTATTCAAAATCGTTTCCACAAGAACTATTGGACAGTTTATTGAAGCAATATAAAATTTTTGATTGTGTTCAACTGAAAAACGAACTTTGTGTTTTATATTGCGATAATATTCTTGGCGAGTCTAAATCACCTTCCCAGATGTTGAAATATATTACCGATAGTGACCTTAATCTCTGCATTCCAGAGTTATATAAATTAATTTGTCTGATTGTGACTATTCCCATCACTTCCGCCTCAGTGGAGAGAAGCTTTTCTGGTTTAAAACGAATCAGAACCTATGCGCGGAATACAACTAGCCAGGACAGACTTTCCAATATATCAATAATTTCAATCAATAAAGATCTCGTTGTAGAATTAAAAAACAATGAACTTTTTTACGATGAAATGATTGATTATTTTGCAGATCAGAAAGACCGTAGAATACCATTAAAATATAAGCGAAATTAATGTTTTTTAAAATAAATATGGACTTAATTTTTTGTTTGTTTTTCGCTTTATTTTATAAATAACTAAGGAGTTTATATCTTTTTTTGTGAAGGTATATGCGAATGCGCTTTTCCACTTCTTCCTATCGCGAGTTCTATCCTATAGGATAGGACATATCCTAGATTAATCTTCAAGCTGACCTTTCTATTTTCAACTTTCATTTTTATTTCCTTTTTTCCAGTTTCCTTCCGTCCTGGCAAAAATCCATATTATTATTTTATTACTTTTGAATAGGTATAACCTATCTAAACAGTAGGTGACTGTAGGTACCTACTGTTTAAATAGATAGGTAATAAAATAATTTAATGGAAACTCTACACCTTCCCGTTGGTTTTGCTGAACAATAACATATTTTTTATAGCATATATAAAATATTTTATTGACCAAGTAGAAGTCCTTCCGATTTCCTAGTAATCTGTTTTGTTGTAAGAAAATCTTTTTCCTGCCTCCCCTAAGAAATTGTCACGAGCCGCCACTGTTATACGCACTTCTCGGTCCGAAATGTGGCCTTCCCACTTCAAAGTGGAAACGTCACATTTTGGCCGGAATTATGGCAAAACAATGTATTCACATACGTTCTCTTCACATAGTACATTCTTTTGACATAGCAGGGTCACGGTAGCCCAAACTCGTTCAGTGCTGGAGAAACAATCTTGTCATATGAGCTTTTATGTAGTATGTTCCATTCGACAAAGAAGACGACATAAAGGTGCTCTCGACCTTTGCTCGTCCCTCACGGCTTATTTACTATACTGGGTGAGTTTTTTTAAAAGTGTTACAGTTTCAGTGACTTAATAGGGAGATATTTAAACATATTTTTGCCATTTACCCCTCTATCTATTTTGGGGGTGGAAGTAACTTTGTAATTTTAAATGGGATGATGTACTTGTGTTTATAAAATTCGAATCTACGTAAAAATTATGTATGAGTACATTTTTTTTTTGATTTGCTCTTTCGATTACGGAATTATGTGTAACTAAATTTTGACTGAATCGAAAAAATTAATATATTTTACCAATAAATCAAGTTCACTTATTTTAGAATTATTATTCGTTTCCATAGAAATGCGTTATTTTTACTTAAGTCAGTTGAGAATTTTGACGTTTTAACCAATATTTCTCAGTTTATTGCTCAATCAAACATGGACGCCAATTATTTTAATGTGCAAGTTAATACGTTGTTTTTAAGGGAGTGCAGTATTTTGAGGTAGTGCGGAAAAAACTACAGCGAAGCTGCACTAGTATGGGCGAAGAGGTTTCCTAATGACCCGAAATCTCACATGGCATTTAAAAGGCTGGAAACCAGATGTCGTACTTCTGGCAGTCTGAAGCTGAAGACGAAACCATGAGTTCGGAGGCGAACTAAAATGGACGAAAATAGGACAGTTGGCGCTTTATAAGCAGTAGCTATTGACCCGCATGTAGGTACCAGACGGCTTGCTAGAGATGCTGCAATGAGTCAAGAATCAGTTGTGACCATATTGCACTTGTACAATTTTCATCCATACCATATTATACTCCACCAAGTATGTTGGGCAAGACTGTGAAAATAGCGTTACATTTTGCAACTGTGCCACAAGACAAATGCAAGGAAATATCAGATTCCTAATAAATGTCTTTTTTTTCGAAGAAGCTACTTTCCATAATTTGGGCAGGTAGGATTTTACGTTACCCATTATCAGTAAAATTTTAATTTATTTTTTGTTTTGCTTGGTTGTGTTCTTTAGGTAATAGACACAATATGCACTACTGGGCGTCGGAAAATTCCCACTGGATGAGAAGTCTGCCAAATCAGCATCCCTGGTCAATTAATGTCTGGTGTGGTATAATCGGGGGTACAGTTATTGTTACGTATTTTTCTGAAGGACATTTAAATGGAGAAATGTATACACAAATTTTTTAAGAAACCAATTACAGCAAATATCCAACTAAAATATACTTAAATCCAGGACAAAGCTCCACTCCATTATGCAATACAGGCCCGTATTTATTTCAATGAAATATTTGAAAACTGGTGGATTGGACGAGTTGGTCCAGTTAACTGGCCTGCTAGGTCCTTGGATTTGACCCCCCTTGACTTTTTATTATGGGGTTTTATAAAGGACAAAGTGATGGCGACTGCACCTACAACTTTAGAAGATATGAAAGACCGAATCCGCTTTGCCTGCTTAGTAGTGATACCTAAAGTGTTGCAACGGGTTTCGAAATTCATTTAGAAAAAGAATGAGAAATTGTATGAAAGTTGAAGGGGGACATTTCTAACAAGTTTCCAAGCATGACAAACGATAAATAAGTTGAAATTAAATGGTTAATATTTTTTTTTATTTTATAACCTAATAAATCATAATTCCGTAACCGAAAGAGCAAAAAAAAATGTACGCACAAGTAGTTTTTTACCTAGATTCGAATTTTACAAAGAAAAGTACATCATCTCATTTAAAATTCCAAAGTTACCCCTCAAAATAGAAGAGGGGGTAAATGTTAAAAATATGTTTAAACATGTCCCCCCTCTCTCTATTAACTCACTAAAATTTCATTAACATATTTTAAACCGTTTTCGAGATATAACCTTGTAACACTTAAAAAACTCACCCTGTGTATAGGGGAAATGTTGTTATGGCCTTTTTATGTAGATTTTAATGCTTTGAAGCTTTTCTCAAGACTAATGTTCATTTTCGAATTAAAAGTCAAAAGCCCTTTTCCAATTTTTTTGAAAGGGCTCGACACAAAGTAGTACTGGCGTGACTTTCCTAATGACAAAATTTACCTTTTTCCAAAAAAGCAGCAGTCTACTTAAATTTTCTAAGACCATCATTTATTGGACTGTATGTGACTTTTATTTCTGATAAAAGAATAAAAAAAATTAAAAACCTACATTGACAACTTGATGATTGCCAACTTAATATTCAGGATTGTCAAAATAAATCAGTTTCCATATTAATGAATCCTTTTGTTAAGCATTAAAACAAAAAGTCAAAACTATTTGAATGTTCATTCACAGGAGCCTGATTTACACGGTCGCGATTGAAATTACGACCGGGTGCGTTGTTCCAACTCAGTTCTGCTGTGAAACATAGTTAAACGGATTGAAATGGATGGAACAAAGTCTTCGTGCGATAAGCAGTGCGATTGAATAAATTAGGTCTAAAATGATGTTTTGACAGCTGATTGCAAACTGCGTATTTATGAACAATTAACAAACGCAAAAATTAATTTCTTTTTAGTTAAATACATTCCCACTTTAGGATAACTTGGATAAAAAAAACTTCCTTTTTTTCCGCTTTTACCGCACGTTAGCCTATCTGAAGCTATGCTGCAAGTCCAGCTATCAACCCTTGGCATCGCGCAACCTTAAATGTAGTCAGCAATATACTGGCCTTTAACCAGCGTGAATATGATGATTTTGACGTCGAATTATTTTGTACCTTTTCCCTCATACAAGCACACTCATACTACACATTCATACGACGAACGCACGACATAAAAGTAAGGTAAAAAAAGAAAAAAACTTGAATACCGACTGAGAACCAAGACAAAAACCAGGAAAGAAGTAAGACGCGTCCTTATCTGCAATTTTGACTGTTCTTGGATTCGCTTTAAGGAATTTTTACTTGAAACAAATTTACTCAAGTTTTCTATAGAACTATTGTGTATATTTTTTTAATATTCATGAAAACTATGCAAAATTTGTATGAAAAATTGCGTTTCAAGTTCCTCGACCGAGGTGCTACCACCCCACACATCCTCTTAAAGGGCTGGTAAAATCCCTGCGGATGTTTCCAGCTCTGGATGTGTGAGTCGGATTTTCCCAGTACATCTAGGGTACATAGTACTTAGACTTCGGTCTTCGTGTGCTGTCAGAAGATAAAAAAATGAGGCTGAAAGCTTTCCTCAACATCACGAGATTAATAATCAAATAAAATTGCATCCGCTAGGTTTCATCCGATTGGAATTTTATGATGTTCTATATGAGGGACCCAAATAATTTTAAATATATATTTTTAACATGTATACTAAGAAACATTTTAATTAAAATAAAAATGCTCCAGTGTACAGCGAAGACACGCAAATGCCGATGGTTATAAATTAAATCAAGTTACTTGATTAAAATTTCGAGCCAAAACTAACTCATTTTACCAAGAGGGCTTTTTCATATTTGCTGAGTATATGATACCAGGGGTAAAATTTATGATAGTTATTTTCTTTTATTTGTTTTTCTTCCTAATAAAAATAAATCTGTTTTGGCCCTTTTCCTCTTGTTTTATATAAGTATCATTTTTTATATCGGCTTATTATGGCATAGGACAAAGCATGCTGAAAGAATATACTACATAATGATACAGAAGCTTAAGAAAATAAAAGAGAACGTGTCGTCGGGGTATAGTGCCAAGTATATAACAGGTCCTCGTAAGTCGGTTATTTATTTTCTTTTATTCTAGCTGTCGGTGACCGCTACGACAATATCTTGGCGATGACTATTGAACAATATTTTTTCTGTCTTAACAGTAAGTGGTTTAATGTAAAACTATATTTACTGTTTTAATAGTGGATTTATGAAATTTAGCATCTAGGCTGCAGATATTTTACAGGAGATCAAAGCGTATAATAGGTAATTATACATCTATTAGAAATTTTCACAACTCCACACAATAAGTAAGACAAATTTACATTATAACATAGCTAAGCTGCTGGTCTATTCAAGCAGTCGAATACAATTCCCTGAAAAATATAGTAAATAAAAGTTTAATAATTTATAGAATATACCTGTTTTTCTTGCCACGCAACGGTGGAATATTTTTTTACGGGTAAAACCCAAGAATTCGTATTAAAAATAGCAACAAAGTTGTTATTTCCTCATCGACAGTTAATCACCTTAGTACAAACCGCTTCAAGCAAATTTTTAACGTTTTAGTTAGTAAAGCGCCAGGGCACGATTTAACTTCATATACTTTCAAATTCTTTATCTAGATTTTCTGTAAGTATTTGATAAAAACAAAAAAGTTGAATACGCTAAATTAAACAGTTCTTCATTGAAACAAACCACTATGGTTTGTTTCAATATGTACAAGCAACATTTTTCTTTCATTCTGGCTGTGGAATCTGATCTTTAGTTTTTATCTTTGAAAACACCATGAATAAATAATTTAGGTACGCTGCGCTGTTAGAAGAAAAGTGCTAAATTTCAGAATTTTTTAGTGTGCCAGAAAGTTCACTATTTTTCTTTTTGTTAATTTAACTATATACGGTTTAGTCAAATAGTAAATTTATATATGTAAACAATATATGTAAGTGAACGTTGACCTTCAATTTGACATTTTTATTTAATAAATATACGATAACAACATAATATAATAGTAAATTAACATTTTTTGCGTAGAGGAAATTTAGTAAGAAAGTTCAAACATAATAATGCGTGCGTCAAAAATCATGTCTTACACAGTATGATTAAACTAAATACGAAATAGTAAAATAATAATTTAAAATTTATGTTAAAATAAACTTACTAAGAATCAAATTATCGAAGTGTTGACAAAATTATCATTGTATTGTATTTCTAGACATCATTGTCGTTTACCTTGCTGGTAACTTTAATAATTTGACCCTAAATTTAACTCTCGCAGCTCTAGATTTCTAACATTATATATTTTCAGATCTAAATGACATTCTTATATTATACATAGAAAATATTTTCAAATTTAAAAACAATAAAAAATATCAAGGAACGAAATAGTATTTTACGTTAGAATTCAAAAATTACATATTCATAATATCTATCTCCCCATATTTTATATTTAATTTCAACCATCTGTTACCACTAGAGATTAAAGTTTTTTCATTTTAAAGAGGAATAAATAACACTAATTCGTTTAGCGACCATATTTCACTAAAGAAAAAGCTTTAGTATATTCTATCCCAAATCACCACACGACTACTCCATTAGGTCAAAATGGTAAAATAATGTTGCGTTTTTATAACGAAAAGCTTTTTTAAGGTCTTATTTTATAACCTACTTTGTCTAAATTATAGCTTGGTAATGATTTTTATGGTTCCTGTTGATAAAATAAAGGTGCAACGCTTTTTTAAAATACACGTTAAGAAACTTTATTAAAAGCATTATTAAAAAGCTTTTACCTGGTAAAGTGAGATGGGTTCGGGATAATGCTCACATTAATAAACTACATAATGCGTTTACACGAAATAAACATAAGAGTCACTGGCCAAAATCTTTATGCATAAATATTTCACTGCTTCGTTCTATATACACCGGGTGTTTCTTATGAGTGGATGGGTCATTACTTTACGAAAAAAATTAATTCAATGCCCTTTCAGGTATGGGCGTCACGATGCCTAAAAGAAACTAATCGAGTTCGAGAACTTAAAAATACAATGGTTACATAAATTGGAATGGGTGACTCCTGGGGTAGTCTAGAGACACACTCTATACTTTTTTTTGTTTAATCGAACAACTGTAAATTTTCTCTAATACCCGAAAACCAGGCAATGTGCGCTTCCGCAGGTCTCATTCCCTGCGACGCGACGTTGCAAAAATTTTATTTTTGACGAAAACATTGTTTTAAATTGTTCTACTAAAACAATTACCTGTTAATAAAATTTATAATTGCTAACTAGGTATTATGCTTGTAGTGCCAACGTAATACAAAAAGACTTTAACTTTTAACTATGCATTATACTTTTAAAAATTACTTACGTGAAATACCATATTACTTTTCTACGTATTTAAAAATGTATTGGGTTTGCTTAGTTTTATCTTAACCGCATCACATAAAAACAGTAAAAGCACCCGGCACTCATTTATTATTTATTGTTTTGCAAGGTTTCTGCTTTCGGTAATGTTATTCTGATAAAAACGGGTTATGTCACTATTACTGCACTAAATTTTATTACTGTGAAAAAGTACCGACATGCTTCTTTCCCGTATACATCTTTGACAAGGAAACTGGAGGGGGTCAGTCTTTGAAAACTAAAAATGCATCTTATCTTGCTCTTGCTTCCCTGTCCTCCATCAAATTTTTCTTGTCGTTTTACTGTCAACTGTCGAACTGCGATAAGTTGTTCAGTACAAAAATTCCGAGTAAATCGATGAAAATTAGGGAGATCCCCCCCCCCCCCGTAGTTTTTTTAACATCTGCTAGACAAAATTAGATTTTGTGCCCTTTAACCCCGAAAATGAGATATCAGTCAACATTTTTCGAAAAAGTCTAAGCCGCTCCGGTTTTACCCCTCTCACCCCCTTTATCATGTTTTAAAGTTAAATACCAACAGGACCACTGGACCGTCATGCTTAACACAACGGAGAAAAAATAATTGAAATCGGTGCTGCCACTCCGAAGTACACACGCAAAAATTGTCGATCTCAAGAGTTTTTTTAGTTTTTCGCAGTTCTTTTAGTTTTACACTCACTTTAGCAAAAAAAAACCTTAAAATGGGGCGATTTGGGAGAACTTATCTACAAAACAAAAAAATATATATCGAAATCGATTAATCCGTTCAAGAATTATGCGTGAACATATAGGTATAAAAAATGACATACGGGTCGAATTGATATCTTCCTCTTGAAGTCGGTTAAAAATAATATTCTTAGTCTGCGCAAGCTACTTAAACTTTGACTATTTTGGAAAAAATGAAAAAATATCATTTAACTATACAAAAATGATAAATTATCAGCATTTAAGCATTACCCACAGTTTGAACAACGATTTTAAGATAATTAAAAGGATATTAAAAAAATTGAAATTTTTCTAAAAAATCGAAACTGCCTTTGCGCAGACTCATGATGTAATTTCACAGTTTTGGGATTTTACACAGTTATTAGTGATGCAACTCCACAACTTTTCGCTCAACCCTACTGCTTATGGTCTAGTTTTCTGCTGCAAGCAAGTGTACATGTGAGCATGTTTACTCTAATTCTTTCACAAAAACAATCTTTGTTCCTTGCTCTAACCCTCTAATCGGTCATTTTCGTGTGTTGAAAGACAATAATTGTAAATCTGGTAAATAAAAGTAATTTTGTTCGTTGCCTTATTCAACATTTTTTTAGTACAATATTGTTTTTGGTTTGTTTGTTATATCTAATTAAGACGGGTATCAAATTTTAGTCAGGAAACTAAAAATATCAGTTCTGGGATAGTATTATTTCGTCAGTTTTTCTAAACCAAAAAAAAATAACAATAATTTTACTATCTAAAATATTTTTGTAAGGGCCCGAATGAAATCAGGGTGCTTTAAAAATGTATTTTTAAGTAAAACGTATAAAAAGTAAACATCTATGCGAGTGTCGGTTGTAAAATATGGTATGACATTGTTACAGCTTGTGTCTTTGTATAATTCGTGATTTTTTGTCTGGTGCATCCCAATAGGAAGAAATCAAAATAATTCAATAACTAAACTATGTCGGAATTTTTTAAATTATTATCATACAACAAAAGGAAGTATATAATTTACTGTGTCCATTAAATGTATTTTCTTTAATTTCACATTTTTTATAGTGGACAAAAATATAGCGTCAAAATGAGCCACTTTTTATTATTATTTGTGTTTTAACACATCCTAATGAAAATGCCTATGCATAACAGTATGTATGCATTTATTCAATTGTTTGATGGTTATATTGCACAAAAGCGATTAAAAGTGAACACATGATATTACGATATTACCTTGCAGATACAGTTCTCTATGAATAAATCGAGCAGAGTGTTATACAGTCGCGAAGCGTCTCTTCGTAATCACACGAGGCATGAGGGCTTAATGGAATGCGATAATTGGCAATCTGTTACATTTCGATTTTTCAAGACATTAATTAAACTTCAATAAAACACAATGACGTTACCGGAATCTCAATTTTGGACAGGATGCTTTTAGTAGCATGATTGAGGCCACTTGTACCAGCTTGACATAATTGTCTGGTATTATAAGTTCAGCTTAAAAGGAAATACGGGGTGTAACAAATCCAAGTCCCACCATTTTGTTCTCGTAAACACAGGGCCGAATTTAAAGGTATGGAGGCCCTAAGGCAACAAAGAGGTGGAGGCTCCTAAGCAGTTTTAAACCAAGATCCAGTAGAAATTGTTTTCTGATAAACAAATATTGGTACATATGTGTTAACTGCGATGATGGTGAATGAAATAATCGTTTTTATCAGTGCATATACAAAAAAAGGCAAATCCTTTTAGAGAGGTACAACAACTGACAACTCAAACTTTCAGATGTGCACTGCATTTCCATGTAGACTAGTGATGTAAGGATACGTATCCAAAAATCCGTTGGATCCGAATATTAAAAGAATCCGGATTATCCGGAACCGGCCGAGAACTTGAATACGGATTCGGAATCAAAATAAATTCGCATCGGGTGGTTACTAATGCAAAGTGCAAAGAGAAAACGGAATCGGAATCGAGTGTAAGCGAACAACACGGTCTGCGATTTGGCATATTTGATATTGTGCTTTCTCTTTCTAATGACATTTCCTAAAAAAAGATGGCATAGTTATCGGGGTAACGGGTATCATATGAGATGAGACCCATTGGTTAAACTAGTCCCGCCTCACCCGAACCGAATTCAAACGAGAACGGCGCGACGCGGTGCCTTCTTATCCCTAAACTTCGACTTCGACTGGTATGATACCGATACCGCATCGACCTACCTAGCCGTGTATCCGGATAGAAAATGTTTTAGTCTGTTGCATGCATACGTATACATGATCTGTAACCGCTTTCGCGCGGGTCAAGAAATGGATTCGTATTCGGATAATGGATACGGATATTAGCTGATTCCGATTCCGTATGATTCGGATATCTAATGAATACGGATATTTACAACACTAATGTAGACCAAAAAGTTTGAATTGTTAATGGCTGTACCTACAGGGCTTTATTTTTTTGTATCGGGCTCTTGGTACACATCCGCGCTGTTAACATCCTGTTCTTATTTCTTGATGTTTTTTAACACAAAAAAAGTCAAATCACGCTAGATCGTACGATCTAAGCGACCAACTAGTCTTCCGTTTGCAGAATAACACGTTCAGGAAATTTCTAATGCAGTAATGAAATTGTCTGGCAGCTTGCGTGGCTTGCAGAGCTATTTTGCTGGAAATAAGTTAGTATTGTACTGTATTACAGTGCATATTCCGCATTGGCAGCTTGACATAATTGTGTGAAATTATAAGTACAGCTTAAGAGGAAATACGGGGTATAACAACCCAACCCAACCCAACCTAACTCTCACCATTGGGATCTCGTAAACGCAGGGCCGAATTTAAAGGTGTGGAGGCTCTGGGGCAACAAAGAGGTGGAGGCCCCTAATTATTTTTAAACCAAGATCAAGCAGATATTGTTCGAGTGTTTAAATAATTTCTGCCTAATAACAAGCTCCATTTAAGCAACATATGTAGATCATAAATAATTGTAAAGAGATTACAGATTATTTTCTTCATGCGACACACACTGTGCCAGTTTTAATCATCGCAAAATTATTAATGATTTCGGTGACATCTAGCTCCCAGTGGAGTATAAAAGTATTATTTATAATTCAAAAAACCGTGATTTTATTGTTAGGCCCACAATTTCCTGTTACTGTTTTATGCAAGAACTATATATGATAGTTTTATCAAAGAAAGAGTTTGCAAAAATATCAAATTTCTGGAGGCAGGGGCACCAAGACTTTAGCCCCTGTTGTCCTCCCCTAAATCCGGCCCTGCGTAAACGAACTCATAAAAGGGAAAAATACACTGAAGTTTGAAATTGTAAATGTTTGCACCCTGATAAGAGTTCAAAATACGCCCGTACACAAGATAGTGCTTTAAATTTTTGAAAATAATATTAGATACTAAACTCACCTGGAAACCTCATATGAACTATATGCACCAAACCAAGTAGTCACTGTTACCAGTTCAGAAATCGGCGAGACAATGACTATTGACGTCTTAAGAATTCTACACTTCGGAATCGTTCAACCAGGAGAGAACTCCAATTCCCTTTTCAAAAACTTTCAATTCAAACGCTCTCTAATCTATATTTTAATAATGTATGTATATCTAGCGAAACTAAAACCTGAACAAATTTTAAAGAAAATTACATTATTGTCATTGTCATTGCATAATACAGAATTAAAAAAAATCATATACAACAAATAAGTTCACCTTCTTCTTCCAAACACGGTCTCATTCTTCTTTTTACAGCATCAAAAATATTGGTGAGCACTTGGGGGAAGTTATTAATCTCCCGAAATTTATTTGTAAATCTAGCCCGTAGGTCTTCTACATTTTGACAATGGGTTTTAAAAACCGAGTTTTTAATATGTGGCCATAAAAAAATCGCACGGCGTGAGATTGCAGAACCATGGTGGCCATCTAACTGGCATATTACGACTAATGATCTGTCTTCGAAAAATTCTTCCAAAAAATTTAAATTACAAAGAGTTGTGTGTAGAGAATTGGTGCGCCGCGCCGTCGCCGTCCTGCTGGAAGTAGCCTTGTCGAACATATTCATTGTCTAATGCGTTTACAAAATTTTCTAAAATTTCATTACGGTATCGTGAATTGAGTCCCTTAAAAAAAATCGGTCCAATTCACCTTCTTTTCGATATAGCCGCCAACACGCCAACTTTCTGTGAATGCGGAGGCTTCTGTGAAATGTGAAATGTGAAAAAATGTGAATTTTTAGAACTCCAGATTCTCATTTGTTAAGAATTTGCATAACCAGAGAGGTAAAACCATGCCTTGTCAGTAAAAAGGTTTTTTTTTTTCAAATACATTTTCATTATTATGCAAATTACTCATAAACCACTTTAAAAACAGCATTCACTGCGACTTGTCGTTTGGTAACAATTGTTGGACTGAGCTTAGATTTCAGGACTGTATTGCAGGCTCCGTAAGGATATATTTACTTGCTACAAAATCGGGAGAATAAAACGGCATTATCAAAAAGTTGTAAAATAGTTTTTGGGTCAATTAGAAAAGTTATAGGGGGATGGGTTCAACTATTTCAATTTCCTGTTAAGAACTGCAGAGTTATCTCAAACCAATTAGAACAAATTAGTGGCTAATTGCAGCTAACAGTGGAAGCCATAAAGCCTTTGTTAAGCATCTCGCTACGGGAAATTAATTGTGGAATTGTGGTAGAAAACGAGCTCAGCGAAATTCCCTGGGAGGTACAAATCTATAGAAAAGTACACTTGTCAAATGATAACTTTTAATTTAAGAGAATACAGTGACTTTTAATTATAAAAGAATATAACATTCATCGTAGATTTTTATGCCTAAATAATTAAATAACATGTAAAAATTTTATTACTGAGATAATCTTAAAATGCAAAAATTATGGAAGAATTTTTAATATTTTGCCAGAATACAAAAAAAGGACATTTCAGCAGGTATTTTAAATGCATTTTTTATTACTGGCATAAGTAAATGGCTACTTAAGTGTCCAACTGGTTACATTAAACTTCTTAAAATTACCCTTAACGTGAATAATGTAATGTAAGTCACTGACAGTGTACAGAACATTTCTTTGTTCAGGATTTGTTTTTTGTTTAAACGCAGTGACTTTTATTATTTTTAAAAAATATTAATTTTCCTTAACAGTAGAGTGGCGTAACACCCAAACAATAAATCTTTTAAATTACCCTTAATGTGACTAAATTTCTTTAAATTACACTTAATGTCATCGTAAACAAATTGATTTTGAGGTAGCAGGGATTTTAGATTAATGCATTTTAACCGTGATAACTTTTTGAAGTAACAAAAAATATTAAATTTCTATGTTACTGAAGTTTGCGTTGTAGCGGGAGCCATCGCGACGGCCTACTAACTTGTAGACAACGACAATAATGAATAATATTTTTAAACTTTAATTTGTGTATGATAAGTTAACGCTCAGGCCCTTAATAACTTAATAAGATATAAAACACACTGTAAACAATATTTCGTAATCACTATATATGTTATGGGTACATACCAACAGAGGATAGAATATTTACCGGGTACTAGCGAGTGGAGTATTATAATAAACACGGAGGACAGCATACTTTTCCATTTTTCTTAAAAATACGAAAAACGTACATCATTTTTATTTTTAAAAATCAAAGCTAATACTAAAATACACAGGAGAAAACAATTTCAGCCATTTTGGAGATTAAGAACGTTTCGACGCCCGACAAGGAAGCCAACATATTTTTCCACTTTCTCAAGCATACGAAAAAAGTAGCTCTGTTTTATTTTGGAAAATCATAGATAATACTAAAAGACATAAGAAAACAAATTGAGCCATTTTACAGTTCAGCAACGTTTCGAAGCAGGACCATGTACGCGCGAGAGTAGTATTACAGTAAATACGGAAGACAGCATATTTTTTCACTTTTTTAGAAATACGAAAAAAGGTCCCTTTTTATTTCTGAAATTGAAAGGTAATTCTAAAAGACACAAAAAAAATTTTAAGCCATTTTGAAATTAAGGAACGTTTCGAAGCAGGATCAAGTACGCGCCAGTGTTATATTATGGTAAAGAAACGACAAAATAAGTTCTTCAAACGCCAGAGAAATATTTAACACGATCTATATATGATTTAAACATTAAAAATTATCCTTAATCGACAAAAATCTACACTGCACATTAAAAATGTTGATTGCAAGACAGGAAAATATTTCTTACTGTAATTAAATTGATCGCCAGCCAGAATTGTACCTATATATATATATATATATATATATATATATATATATATATATATATATATATATATATATATATATATATATATATATATATATATATACATATATATATATATATATATATATATATATATATATATATATATATATATATATATATATATATGTATTTTTGGCAGGTTCTTGGACTGTTGAAATATATATTGTTTTTAATTTTGTTTTCTTGGGGATTTAGTCCGTTGTGAGGCAAATAAAATGTGGTGTTTTTGGTTACATTTTATATTACTAACGTTTCGGTAATAGATATACCTTCATCAGAGTGCAGTAGCTGAAAACATTTTTTTATTTTAACAGTTTTTAGGTAATATTTTAGGAAATAGTTACTAAGTTTATATATAAGTATAAAGGTGTTACCTTTTATTAAAAATCCAAGGATTGGCACATTGTACTGCGAGGCACTTTATAAAAAATTGCACTTTCTGTTACTTTGAAGTTTTTAAACAGATAAGTCGGTATATACATATTTAGTCGAGCTTTATTAAATAGTAACTGAAAAACGAAACATCTACTTGTGGCGAAGGGTCGTCTGACAATTTGGGAGTGTTTGCCAGATGTATCTATTTGGCTTAAGGGGTCCAATTATTGTTTTGAGGTCTATGTGCTTTTATTTATTATTTTTTAATTAATTAGTTATTAGTATTATGTAGCTTGTGAGAAGGGTGAGTTTGTTTTATAATATTATGGTAAATTTTGTGAAGGTTTTTTGTGTCGGATTTAGCGTTTATAGCGTTTTTGTTTCTTTGGATTTCGATCATTTCAAGTATTTCTCGTTTTTTAGAATGATTTTCTGTATTTAGGATTTTTGTGTTTTTATAGTTGAAAGTATGTTGATTTTCGTCGCTGTGATGTGATAAGGCAGTCTTGTTTTTTTTGTCGAATTTGTGTCCATTTATTCTGTTTTTTAAGTGTTGGCTGGTCTGTCCAATATAAACGGCGTGGCAGTTATTGCATGGAATTTCATACACAACGTGAGTTTTTTTATCTTATGTTCCTAACCTATCAGAAAAAATTCAAAACGTTTTTAAAAACCACGACATAACTGTCAGCCACAAAGGCCACAATCTTTTAAGAAAAAATTTCAGCAAGCTAAAATCAACAATCCCCAAAGATAAAAAAAACTCACGTTGTGTATGAAATTCCATGCAATAACTGCCACGCCGTTTATATTGGACAGACCAGCCAACACTTAAAAAACAGAATAAATGGACACAAATTCGACAAAAAAAACAAGACTGCCTTATCACATCACAGCGACGAAAATCAACATACTTTCAACTATAAAAACACAAAAATCCTAAATACAGAAAATCATTCTAAAAAACGAGAAATACTTGAAATGATCGAAATCCAAAGAAACAACAACGCTATAAACGCTAAATCCGACACAAAAAACCTTCACAAAATTTACCATAATATTATAAAACAAACTCACCCTTCTCACAAGCTACATAATACTAATAACTAATTAATTAAAAAATAATAAATAAAAGCACATAGACCTCAAAACAATAATTGGACCCCTTAAGCCAAATAGATACATCTGGCAAACACTCCCAAATTGTCAGACGACCCTTCGCCACAAGTAGATGTTTCGTTTTTCAGTTACTATTTAATAAAGCTCGACTAAATATGTATATACCGACTTATCTGTTTAAAAACTTCAAAGTAACAGAAAGTGCAATTTTTTATAAAGTGCCTCACAGTACAATGTGCCAATCCTTGGATTTTTAATAAAAGGTAACACCTTTATACTTATATATAAACTTAGTAACTATTTCCTAAAATATTACCTAAAAACTGTTAAAATAAAAAAATGTTTTCAGCTACTGCACTCTGATGAAGGTATATCTATTACTGAAACGTTAGTAATATAAAATGTAACCAAAAACACCACATTTTATTTGCCTCACAACGGACTAAATCCCCAAGAAAACAAAATTAAAAACTATATATATATATATATATATATATATATATATATATATATATATATATATATATATATATATATATATATATATATTACACGGTAAAAATGTATTAGCAACGACATAACGCAGACTTCAAAAAAGTGTAAGTTTACAATCCAAAAATGATCTTTAACGACAATTTCAGGAGAATAAAATAGGTAAAATAAACGACAAAATTTTATAACTGAACTACACAAAGCAGGTTAGGTACGTACTAACAGAAAAGTAAATTGCTTCAAGAACACAAAAATAAATTATTTCTATTCAAAGTACACTATTAACATTGCATACAAAACAAAACTCATTGTATAATTAACGCCTTTCTGACTTTGTCCGGTCGTGCACTTTTTCGTTTTTGGCCTAGAGGTACCAATTTTGCTTCAGTTGGTACGTCAACCAATTTCAATCTTATTTTCCAACTCTGAGTTAATTGGAAAAAACTGTCGTTAGTTTAGACGATTTTTCCGTCCCCTACTTGGCCTTCAAACTTCAAATGCCCTAGTTTGATGTGCCAATAATATCTCCCCAAATACTAAATACACTACAAAAAAAACATGGTAAATTTCAGATATTTTCCGTTGGCCCCACGAAAAAGACCATAAATTTATTGAAACATCCTGATTTTATTTCCCTATATCTTTTTGGTAAAATTCACTAATAAATTAAATAATTTTGTACACAATATCATTATTTTTTAATATCAATAACGTACCTATACCTAAATTTCCCTTTTAAAATTACTTTGTATATTACCGAAATACGTTAATTTCCGTAATTGGAATATAAATTGATTATATTTACCATTTAAAATTGCGTAATATAATATTTAATTTTACTACCCAATTTTGCTGCGCATATTTAGAAAATTTACAGCTGCTGTAAGCATAATATTTTTTCCTGTTTCTAATTTCTTAAT
The DNA here is from genome assembly GCA_963971165.1 of Philopedon plagiatum. Classification (NCBI taxonomy): domain Eukaryota; kingdom Metazoa; phylum Arthropoda; class Insecta; order Coleoptera; family Curculionidae; genus Philopedon; species Philopedon plagiatum. Next base: position 97,130,934 of record OZ020190.1, read on the forward strand.
ATTATGTAACGAGTGATTTGTACACAAATTGTGGATCTTAAATACAAACTGCTGGAAATCGAAAAACATTTTTACTTTTATTTCGCAACTAAAAATTTAGGATCGACAATAATTGCAGATAAAGCAGAACTCGTTACAGAATAAGAAATTAGAAAACAGAAAGAAATAGAAAGTAAATTTACGTAGATAGTTCCACTGCTGCATTTTATAACTTTTTACTATAAAAAGTTGGGAATAAAATCTATTTACAAAACAGGAAATCTGTAGGTAACAAAAGAGAAGATACCAATGTTGGAATAAGCGGATACTGGTGGAAAAAGGCAATATAAACAAATAAAAAAATATATATATTGTTGGGATTTTTATTAGAGTAAAAAATATAAATTAACAAACATATTATAGAATATACTTGCTTCATTGTTTTTAAACTAATATTACAAAGTCTGCACATAAACACAGTTAAATAATATACATACTCACTTTATTTGTAAAACACAAAATTTATCAAACTAACAACGAACTACACAAAATGCTTGTTTATTGTTGGAAGAGTCACAAGGAAATGACCGTAAATGCCGGCTTGCGTTTATTCTCGCCGCATTTTCAGTCACAAGTTATGCGATTCCGTCAACAATTGACTTGTATAGCCCGGCGCTAATTGGTAACGTATAGTATTTCGGAAACTGGATTTTTAATTTGTAATTTTACTTTACTTTGTGAAATTAAATATTTTATAAATGAATTTCTTTTAGGAATTAAATTTGCATAACTTATTTTGTGATAACAAACGAGCACGATTTATTAAGGAAAAATAACCAATATCTTGTGGAGCCAAACTATAATTTTACAGTCATTTTTTGCAGTGAAGGGAAGAGAACATATTTTTCCGGTTTTTTCAAAAATAAGAAAAGTGTACTTTTTCTTATTTCGGAATTTTGAGAAAAGTGGAAAATATGCTTTCTTCTGTATTTATTATAATACCGGCTTAAATTTTCTTTTGTGTCTTATAGTATGACCAGAGACTATAAAGAATATAGACAGACACTCGAATTCACCGAAAAGCCGGTCTCCCTTGAGACATTTGGTAGGTTTACTGGTTTATGGTTTAAAAGTTTGTTTGTCCACCATTATATGTACATGTAGATACATACATAGTATACATATTTATATAATGGTAGACCAACAATCTTTTAAATCATAAACCAGTAAACCCACCCAATGTCTCAAGGGAGACCCGCTTCTCGTTGCACGGCAATGTTCGTCTAGGTATTATTTAGTATATGGTATTACCTTTCATTTTCAGAAGTAAAAAATCAGTCCTTTTTCGGATTTTTGAGAAAAGTGGAAGAATATGCTCTCTTCCGTATTTATTTCAGTATACACTCGCGCGTACCTGGGCCTGGTTCGAAACGCTCCGAAACTTTTAAACGAGCTAAACATTTTTTCTCTTATTTTTTTCTATCTTATTTTGATATCCAGAAAAAAAGAGGCACTTATTTGCATTTCTGAGAAAAGTGGAAGAATATGCCGTATATATATATATATATATATATATATATATATATATATATATATATATATATATATATATATATATATATATATATATATATATATATATATATGTCCGTAATAATACTGCATAAGCGCGAACCTGGTCATGCTTCGAAACGTTCCGTAACTTTAAAATGAATAAAATGACTCAAAATTTTTCTTGCGTCATTTATTACTTCTGATTTTCAGAAGTAAAAAGAGGAACTTTTTTCGTATTTTTAAGCAAAGTGGAAGAATATGCTTCCTTCCGTATTTACTAAAATACTGAACCCGCGCGTACCTGGTCCTGTTTCGAAACGTTCCGTAGCTTCAAAATGGCTTAGCATTTTTTCTCGCGTATTTTTAAGAAAAGTGGAAAAATATGCTCTCTTCTGCATTTACTTTTATAATTTACTTTTACAATTTACTTTTACAATTTACTTTTACAATTTACTTTTACAATTTACTTTTACAATTTACTTTTACAATTTACTATTGCATTCGCGCGTACTCGGTCCTGCTTCGCACCGTTCCTAATCTCTTATATGACTTAAAATTCTTCCTAATATTAGATATGCGTATTACCTTTGATTTTCAGAAATAAAAGAAAGGTACAATTTTCGCATCTTCAAGGAGTTTTGAGATAAATAACCACTGGGGGTTGTGATAAATATTCAATCCACTGTTGGTAAATGTATATAACATATTTAAGGTTCAGGAAATATTGTTTTCAGGTTTGTTTTATAGCTATTTAATACATTAAAGGCAACGTTAAGTTATGATACGGAAATTAATGTTTAAAAATATTATTCATTGTTGTCGTTGTCTAGAAGTTAGTAAGTCAACGGCTTCCGCGGCAATCGTAACAGCTTCGACGCAAACTTCAGTTACATAAATTTCTAACTCTATGGAAAGAAAAACTGACCCAAATTTTAAATGCAAAGAACCTAGTTAGTTACAAGAGGGATTCAACTTTAAGCGTAAAGAAGTTAAATGGAAGAATAACAATTTTAAAATTGCAAATCCGAAGACAAAAGAATCTTAACCAAAAATAAACAGTACGCACCTTTTCTCTTTAAAGTAATGCTATTTATTACAATTCTGTTAATTTTCGCCGGTGGACGTAAAGCGGTCCCCTTGTGTTTTACAGTGTTGCGTACGTTTGTGTTATTAAAAAATAATGTATCAGTCTCATCAGTTTTGTAGTTCAGTTCTTTATTTTACTAGTTATACAGGGAAAAGAAGAACACTGGTTATGTTATGAGTGTCATCACGTCATCAATTTGCTAATATAAATTAGTTTTAATTTTTACTTAAATTTTTGTAGTAGCTGTAACTGTGAAATCAATAAACCAAAATAATGACACATACGAGTCGAATTGATAATCTCCTCGTGAAGTCGGTTAAAAATTAGCTACAGACTTTTGAGTTAATTTAATATAGTTGTTATTCTAGAGTTTAACAAATGGGGGTAATTCCAGAGACGGCTTCTAACCTAGTTGGAAATAAAATTAGGATTCGATTTGAAAATAAAATACAAATATTTATTTACCCACATTGTGTTATTTGAAAGTGCGAGATACGAAAATATCATACAGGGTGTCTGAAAAGTCTTAGCATGGGCAAATATCTTTACTATTAATAAAGATAGCAACACCAAATTTTAGTTGTACCTAATTGGTTAGTAAATCTACTTTTTTACGTAATTTGACTCTTTCAACCCCCTTGGGGGGTTACGCTAGCGAGTTGAGGTCCAAAATTTTGGATGCAAACCTATGCCGTGTGGCCTCTTCGTTTAAAAGGCTTCAAAAAAGAAACATTGTTTTAGTATTTTAGTATTTATTTATTATTGTAATTCATTTTTAAATGGCAAGCCTATAAAAATTATAACTCGTAAATCGTATAATCGGGCGGGGCACAAGTCGACCATTAGTCGGCCACTTGTGCCAAACAGTACAAGTCGGCGCTGCTATGTTTTGTTGTGAAGGGCACTTTTTTCTAACTTTTTTCCAACTTTACTTCTTCATTTGTTGTTTTTATATGTTTTGTTTTTGACATCTGCGCAGTAGACCAAAATGCGTACCACGCGCAAACCGAGCGTGCTAGACATGCGCACGGAATTTCAGGAGTTGGACTTTGGTGTCTACATTTGAACCCATTCATTTTTCAGAATATATCTCCAGTAGTTAAGGTACCACTACGTATTTAACTTTATAACTTTGTTCCCAAGTTTTTTTCGACTTTATTTTTCAGCTTTTGCCATGTGCGCAGTAGACCAAAATGCGTACCACGCGCAAACCGAGCGTGCTAGACATGCGCACGGAATTTCAGGAGATGGACTTTGGTGTCTACATTTGAACCCATTCACTTTTAAGAATATATCTCCAGTAGTTAAGGTACCACTGCGAATTTAGACAACAAAGTACATCCCCTGAAATTTCGTGCGACTGTCTAGCCCTCTTGGTTTGCGCGTGGTACGCATTTTGATCAATGGTAAAACTTTTTCCCCAAGTTTTTTTCGACTGTATTTTTCGTTATTTGCCACCGCGCAGATAGCAAAAAAAGAAAAATAAAATCGAAAAAACTTGGGAAAAACGTTATAAAGTTAAATACGCAGTGGTACCTTAACTACTGGAGATAGATTCTTAAAAGTGAATGGGTTCAAATGTAGTCCATCTCCTAAAAGTCCGTGCGCATGTCCAGCACGCTCGGTTTGCGCGTGGTACGTATTTTGGTCTACTGCGCACATGGCAAAAAACGAAAAATAAAGTCGAAAAAACCTTGGGAAAAAGTTATACAGTTAACTACGTAGTGGTACCTTAACTATTGGGGATATATTCTTACAAGTGAATAGGTTCGAATGTAGACACCCAAGTACATCTCCTGAACTTGCACAAGCGTCTACAGATCCCACACTAAAAATTTTGCTTTGTGCATGTGTGGTTGCATACGCTTCTGTTTTGGCGTTTTCGTTGTCACATTATACGGGCGAGCGTTGAAAATTACTAGTTTTGTAATACAAGGGCATTTAAAAAAGTAGATAATGTAATATGTATTTTATGCTTTACATCGCAGTCTGGACATTTGAAGTCACAAACTGTTTTGTATTGGTGTTTTATAATAAGAAAAAAAAAGAAATAAAACTAGTATATAAATTTTTCCAATGTTCTATTTTAAAAAATCTTTAGTTTACTACAGTAAATGCCTCCATTACGACCTAGATATATAAACTGTTAATACTATAGTAGACCGAATTTTGGACTTAAAAGAATTAAAAAATAATAAAATGTCTAAATCTCCTTATTATGACCACAACTAGGCAGTAGTTAACTACTTTTTCTGTAAAAGTAGTCGTATTCTTACTACTTTTTTCTCCTAGTAGTTATACTCGATTATTTTAAGTCTGCATAAAATATTCGCAAAAAGTAGTTAACTACTCAGTGCTAACTACTTAAGATAATTTAACTATTTTGGTGTAATTTAACTACTTTTAAAAATATTTAACTACATCCCTCTATATTACGTCATTACATGACGTGTACGTTGACGCGTGCCAAAACTCTCGTTAGAACAAGTTCTCGGAAATTTCTCGTCTGACGTTTCCAGTCCAGTAAGCGATAAGCAAACCTAATATAGAATTTTCAGGTTTTAAAAGTTTTCAAAAAATCAAAATTTTTGATATTTAAATACCTCGTATTCCTTTTACCTAATATGATTTAGTTTTGTATTTTTGTACCAAAAAGGAACTGTGTTAATAATTGATGTTCAAATTTAAGTCAGTGGACAGTTAACTTTACAATAAAGTTTAAATAATAAAAAAATATATTTTATTTTAAATTTTTTTATTTGTTATAGGTTCAAGTCCTTTTTTTAATCATTTTTGTAAGTACAGCTACGGCACTGGTTTTTTGAGCCACAACGGTACATGTCTGGTTTGGTTTGTAGTTAAATATTGAACTTCTAACTACTTAGTAGGTAGTTAGTAGTCTAACTACTTAGTAGTTAGTATTCTAACTACTTTTTTGAAGAAGTAGTTTAACTACCAAGTAGTTAAACTACTTTTTGATAACGTAGTTAGTAGTAATACTCCACTACTTTGTTCAAGTAGTTTGCCTAGCTCTGATTATGACATTGGCATTAAGAAAAATAAGAAGCTGACAACAATGAAATTGACGTAATAATGTTGGGTGGATATTTCAAGTCAATATTAATAGCTAACATTAAGTGCTCATTGCATAATAAACTATTATTCTAAAGATAAAAAAATTCCTTATTAACTGATTTTACCGCCCCTATCCATTGCTGCCTTTGTGCGGGGCACACGCTGCACGCCGTATAGGGACGGCCTTGTATAATGTAATAATTCCCTAAAACATTTTAATATCATACAGATTATACTTCAAAATATCTGCTACAACTACAGTTGGTTTAATAATTAATTAAATATACAACTAGACAACCTGCTACCACAGTTAGACATCAACATTTACATATTTCATAAAAAGTACCTTTAAATAAATAAATAATAGCTCTAGCTTTTACAATGTTTTTTCACTATGCAATAATTGCACCTAACCAAACCAAAACAGAAACGTATGCAACCTTAGATGCACCTGCGCGATAGTAAAGCTAAAAACCTGAAAGCAAAATTTTTAGTGTGGGATCCGTAGACGCTAGTTGAACTTGCGTACGCATGTCTAGCACGCTCGGTTTGCGCGTGGTACGCATTTTGGTCTACTGCGCAGATGTCAAAAAACAAAACATATAACAACGACAAATGAAGAAGTAAAGTTGGAGAAAAGTTAGAAAAAAGTGCCCCACAAAACAAAAAATAGCAGCGCCGACTTGTGCTGTATGGCACAAGAGGTCGACTAATGGTCGACTTTTGCCCCGACCGATTATACGATTTACGAGTTATAAGTTTTATAGGCTTGCCATTTAAAAATGAATTACAATAATAAATAAATACTAAAATACTAAAACAATGTTTCTTTTTTGAAGATTTTTAAACGAAGAGGCCACACGGCATAGGTTTGCATTCAAAATTTTCGACCTCAACTCCCTAGCGTAACCCCCCAAGGGGGTTGAAAAAGTCAAATTACATAAAAACGTAGATTTATCAACCAATAAGGTACAACTAAAATTTGGTGTCGCTATCTTTATTAATAGTAAAGATATTTGCCCATGCTAAGACTTTTCAGACACCCTGTATGATATTTTCGTATCTCGCACTTTCAAATAACACAATGTGGGTAAATAAATATTTGTATTTTATTTTCAAATCGACTCCTAATTTTATTTCCAACTAGGTTAGAAGCCGTCTCTGGAATTACCCCCATTTGTCAAACTTTAGTTATTACCATCTCTCGTACTTGACCCTCATACTTTTTTTGTGACACACAATTTAACATTTATTAAGGTAGATTTCGCAAAAAGGTCATTAATGGCACGTCTACATAAATTATTTCGTTTACATTCACCAAAAAGGTTTAACATTTAGTACTGGTTTAAATTAAGATCTTCTGTTAGATTTTTGACAGGTTGACATTGTTGATAACTCGTCATTAAAAATGTATGATTTATTCTAATATTTCGGCGATTTTCTTGGTTTCCAAATATAAGTTTTACCTTAGATCGTGTTACTAGAATGAATTTAGTTCTATTATTGTGTGGCAAGTGGCAAGTACGTACTAAAATTCCCTTTTTTGTAAATTTGCAAGAAAAATCAAAAACAAATTCATAGTATAAAACTTAGTTGTCTAATTCTTAAACTTGTCAGTTTAAAACTTTTGGTTGTCAAATTAAACTGGTCTAGCGTTGGAGAATCTGGCCGTTTATATTTTACAAATAGAACAAAAGTCAGGATAGGACTTTTATTACACTTTTTTGAATATTTTCCAATACTAATAGATATTTTACAAAAAAATTAATATATTTCGTACTGAAAAGTTAAAATGGCCAGTGACAAAATAGATGGAAAACACAGAAACAGGAAATATTTTAATAATAATATGCAGCTTAACATAAAATGTAAAGTAGAAAATCAAAACCTTTAAGGTTAAAAAGCTTTATTGCAAGTGTAAATAACAAAATAAAATGACATAGGTAGGTACGTAGAACAAAAACTAAAAAAAAAATTTCGGCTGGGGATATCTGAAGCATTCTTTTCCCAACTAAAATGGTTTTATTTTGGTTAAATTTTGGAGCTGGCTTGCTTATTAAAATATTTATTAGACCTGATATAAGTTCATGGTCACTAAAATCCACAGGCTGCAAGTTAACAGACGAAACGATATCAGATGAAGTGGCCAGTATGTAATCTATTAATAAAACAGAATTATCAGTTATTCTAGTTGGATCGTTTACAAGCTGCCCCAGACCAATGCCCTCAAAGTATTCTGTGACAAACATTGTCTCGGCACTCTCCACCCGCAGGAGATCGATGTTAAAGTGTCCGAAGCATAAAATATTGTCAACTCTCGGTATAATTTGAGATATCTCGGATTCAAAAACATTTAAAAAATCTTTATAACTAAATTGGGTGGTTTGTAGGCAGCACAGACCTTAGTCCCTGGCAGCCTCAACTCAATCCAGAGCTGTTCAATAGAATTGCTGCATGGTAAAATTTTAAAATCAAGATTTCTTTTAATATAAATACCAATTCCACCTCCTCGACCCATTCTGTCACATCGGATAAATTTATATACAGTCAACCTTCCAGGGTTGCCATATCACGCGTTAAACATTATGGAAATACTGCGATGATGCTTTAAGCGTTAATTTAATTAGGTTGTTTAAACATATTTTATAATTTATTTATTCCGGGATTTAAGTGTCCAATCCGGGGATTTTTCGGGACTCAATTTCTAACGGGATCCCGGGATTTCAAGTAATTATAGATTAAATTTATTTGAGAAATCGACCATTAGCCTATCTATATTTTAACTTTTTATATTAAAAAGCTTGGTCAAGTGCAAGCTGCACTTGAACAATTAGTGTTCCGTTCCATCAGCCCCCCACTTAACCTGAGCAAACCTCGGCCGCCCTATCTCCGCCCATCGGCCGCGCTACCCGCCGCCGACTGCACCGCACAACGCCGTATAACAGCTGAGTGGGGAGCGTTTCGACTGAACCAAATTAAAAATTTCGCAAAACACGTAAGGACAAAAGTTGTTCCTAACATGAGCGGAGCTGGGTGGGGAGCGTTTCGACTGAGCCAAATCAAAAATTTTGAAAAACGTGTTAAGGACAAAAGTTATTCCTTACGCATCGTGAGAAATTTTTTCGTCGAAAAACTTTTTCTCTAAATCCAATGGTTCAGCAGTTATAAGGCAATAAACAATTAAATTGTTTATAAAAATTGATCGCGCTAGAATTTTTCAATCCTAATAATTTTGGCTCAATCTACACCTAATTCTCGATGTTCATATGTTTTTCAGATTTTTCTGAGCGATTCTTTTGGTGATGAGGGTGGGAAACAGCAATTTTTAAGCGTTTTCCCGAAAAATGTTTAAAAAAATGCATAAAAGATACATTATACATATTATTAAATTCGTCCTTCAATACGCTTTCGTTTGACGCCCTTGATTTTTTTTTATTTTCCAATTTACCTCCCCCCCCCCCCCCAAATTGACCCCGACAATCCAAAATAAACTTTTTATACTTCACGTCTATAAGTGGGCCACCACACTCTATCTCTGTCTCTGTGCTATATTTCAAATTTTTACGTCGAATAGTTTCAAAGAAAATTGCCTGTGACAGACGGACGGGCGGACGGACACTGAAGTTATTCCATAAGTGCTCCGTTTTGCTGATTTTGGCAAGGAACACTAAAAATATGAAAATTACCATACATTACTTACCGCAATAAATGTTTTGATTCATAGGCATATTGTATTTTTTAAAATTATGACAGAACTTCCATTAAATAATTGAACCTAGTATTAAAGGCATGAATATTTGCTCAAAATTTAACTTTTTAAATAAGTATTCTGGCTTTTTTCTCAGAATTATTTTATGTATGAAGCAAGAGAGATATATTTCACGTCTAGTTTCATGCCATATAATATTTGTTTGTAAAACAAGCGTATGTTTTACACCTGTTGCGAGTCTCAAACAATTATTATTTTGTAAAATCTGTAATTCTTGTCTGTCATTGATTAGAACTAATACTTTTGTGATAAATTATATCACAGTAACCTAGACCATTTATAACAAGTAAATCTGTAATTTTTAATTTAGTTTCTTTGAGAATAAATAATTTTTCTGATTTTTATAGCAATCCTGATCAAACCTTGTCCAAATCCAGCTGACTAACAAAAAGGCCACTTCTAAATCCTGCGATATTTAACATTTTTTCGAAGAGTGACAAAGTTCAGAAATGCATAATATTACCATTCTTGGTATCCCTATTATATAGTATATTATAATTTTATTCAATGGCAATACTACAACCGATTTAGGTTAATGCATTTTATTATCTGGTCCGCAAAAATTTAGCTATATGTAGCTATATCATGACCAAAAAGAGTGGAGACACTTTCATGTAACACAGAGTAGCAGAATTATATAATTTTAAATTTCTTGTCATTTTTTTAAATTTTCTAACAACCCACGAAGAGCGAAGCCTAAGTACCATGTACCGTGGGTGTACTGGGAAAATCCGACTCACACATCCAGAGCTGAAAACATCCGTATGGATTTCACCAGCCCTTTAAGAGGATGTGTGGAGTGATACCACCTCGGCCGAGGAAGAATTCCTCTACCACCTTCCTTATTTAGAGCGGCGACACACGGCGTTCCCAAGCGGTCACCTATCCAAGTACTAATCGTGCCCGGCGTCGCTTAGCCTCGGTGACCGTGCGAAGAATACTTTGAAACCCTTTATTTAATTAAAATGTTCACATTTCACCCTATTTCTACAGCTTAAGTACACATATAATATACTATGCTATATAATACGTTACATATATACATCGTGACATCAAGGCACGGGCTTGGCAAAGCCAAGCGCCCACTAAGGGAGAGCGACCACGAGTGGCCGGGGCGGGTGGCAGCCCTGGGTAGAATCAAGGGTGAGTAATCAAAATTTACGTAAGGCCTCCTCCGCGACAGCTTACGGAGGCCATGAATAATTTCAGCACTGCTTCGAGAAGCTTAGAAAAAATTGGGATGAAGTTGATTTGATGGTAGATTTTAAAATTTTTTGATTTTACAGGAGAAGTCTAAACAAAAATCCTGCTTAATTTTTGTGACTAGAAATACATAATAGTCCGAATAGCGAAGTTAGGCCCGCCGTCTTTTGGATGCGTTTTCGTGCGAAATATTTTCGTCAGAATTCCGACGAATACTTGCAGACGATCCTGTTACAGTGAAACGTGGTTAAGGTCGTACAGTGCGCTGTCAGATTTCGCGCACGAATTCGGACGAATGGTTTGGGGCGCACTGTACGACCTTAACCACGTTTCACTGTAACAGGATCGTCTGCAAATATTCGTCCAAATTCTGACGAAAATATTTCGCACTAAAACGCATCCAAAGGACGAAGGGCCTTAAACCTCGCCAGCGAAGTTAAACGTCACTTATTTGGCGTAGGTACAAAACACTGCCAACATAATTATTATACAAAGGAAGGGTAATGTTGGCGCCTTAAATTTATATGGGTATTCCGACCTTTAGTTTTTTTTAAATGGAAAAGAATTTGAACAATTTATTTCTTTTACAAAATACCAGATTGACATGTTTTTCGTTTGGCAAGATCGTGCGACATGCTGTATATTTTTTTGGGATTACATAATTCCTAAGGGCTATCTAGCAGTTAAATTATTATACGAACCCGCAAGCCGTCTGTATTTAACGATGTTTTGTTGTCCGTCTTTTCGTAAACATAAAACTGTATCTAGTTGATTAAAAGGTCCCAAAACGATCCCAAAGACCCTGAGACAATAACTTTTGACCCCAGTAAATTTATTTTGCCCTAAATAGATCTGATAAATAAAAGATATATCAAGAAATATGGCAAACATAACCTGAGGAGGACGTGTTACGGACACGGTAAACCCAACAGCATAACTATGGTTACAAGCATGCAAATAAGTTTTCTTTGTGTTAAAAATTATTATATGTAAGTAAACGTTTAGCATCCACTGAAAGGTGCGCCATCTTTGCTCATTTAACCCAACTACGAATCTTTAATAAAAGCTTTCACGGCTTGAGTTATTTGGAAATATATATATATATATATATATATATATATATATATATATATATATATATATATATATATATATAGCAAAATATCTATCAAAAAATGTCAAAACATATCAAATTAAACTTGAAAAATCTCTTTATCTCTATCTTTAAATAATGTTGGATTAGGTTTTGATTTGCTTTTTAAATCAAAATATGGCCAAAAAAATGCAAGGTTATATAATACTGCCACTCTCTGACATATTTATAAGTCTCCTCATCATTATTTGCCATGTTTGGGAAACATGAGCTAGGTACGCAAATAGGTGTAAAATAGTAAAGGACAACAGTTTATTGTCTCCTCTTTATTTTTAGGAATGTATATGTATGTATATGGTAAGCCCATCTTGGGTAAAAAAGTGAGCTTAATTTATTAATTTTTTTCGTTTTGCCTGTGCTCACGAAGACTTTTGCAAAGTGCGTCAAGGGTTGCGTTTTAGTTAGACGATTATGATTATGACTAGAGCGGTCCAAAATGTTCCGCGCGACATAGGCGTACGCCTCATAGTAAGTATAATACAACAGAAAAAAAATAAAGGAAATAAATCAGTGATAATTTTGAAAAATGTGTGAAGCACTTACCCTCTTAAGTTATCACACAGCTTTGCTGGTTGCTGACAGGTATGAGGACATTAAAATTACCCAACATAAGAAGAAGTAGAAGCAACGGGATCAGTGTTATCACAACCTGAATACGGTGTGTGAAACATTTGCACCATCAGGTATGTTCCACACTTGTCTCAGTAAACGATGTTCGCCGTGATGAAAAAATGTTCTTATATCTTGAGAAAGAATGCTCGACATCTACTGATGTAATAGAAGCATAATTAAAATACTCTTTGAAATCACCTATAGCGTGTAGCTGTGTAACTTCTTCCATTATCTGCAGTGCGTCCACTAACAACAACGCAATAATTTGTATTTGGTGGCAATTCAGACTTTTTAAACGTATCGAGCACAAACCTCTTAAGTACTTCGGCAGTAAAATTTTCCCGTCTTTTGCAAGCTAATAACAGTGAACATGTCGGATTAAGAGATTCCAGGACTCGTTCTACAACATTTACGATGGATTTCTTTTTCAATCTGTCGTCTCATCAAGGCATAATCAAAGCTGTTTATTTTTAATTTCGATTTTATTCTATTTTCGATTTCTGCACGTACAGATGGTATATACTTATGTAACACTGGCCGACTTGGTAACGTCCAATTGGGATTGTTTTTGTCCCAGAAGTGTTAAAAGGGGTGTTTATTGAGTAAGCGCAGCGGTAAATTACAGGTCATCAGCATGAAAAGTAAATCAAGCATAAACTGAGTTTTCGGTTGCACACCATTTGCGTTAGTTGTGTGTTGTATGGAATTCACATGAATTGTACAGTCCCTTTTGTCCCAGCACAGCAAAAGTTTATCGGAAATTTTATACAATATTTTAGCACCATCATATATTAAATCAGGAAATTCACCGATAAACTTATTCACTGTAACAGTCAGGGGTCGTTTTTTAGTCTTTCCTCCGTTCGACCTAATTACTAATAATTATTTATAACAAAAAACAGTATTTTTAACGCAATTCACGCCGCCGCGCCGTGTCGTAAACGATTGCCGTTGAACGAGTAAGAAACAATTCACTGTAAACATCCGCCAAGCAGGTTTAAACCGCGCCGCTTCTGCGAGCCGGGAACGTCGGACCGCTCTAATTATGACAAATTACGTTAAATGTCAGAAAATTCGAAAAAACCTTTATCTTAGGTAATATCATAAGTGCCTCTAATTTTTCAAAGAAAAAAATGGGTGCCTAAGCAATTATTTCTGCCGGTAGCAAAAATCTTCGTCTTCTGTTAAATTCATCAATGTTATTTTCCAGGTTATCTCGTGAATAAATATATCCAAATACACATGCGTCAATATTAATTAGCAATTTGTTCCGAACCGATTCCTTCCCCAGTGGAGGAACTTGGAGAGTTTGAGATTTATTCATCAAAAAACAGTAGCTTACTTCTTATGTATTAATTTTAAAGGAGTTCCAGAAAACACGAACAGGAATAGCCTAATGCGCATGACAAAGTACTGAACCGCAAATAAGAGGAAACCGAAAAAAGCTAATAGCATACCACAATTTTTTGTCTCACGTAATATTACTGTTCTGTTATTTTTATTGATATCTATTTACTTAGCAAATTTTTCCGCTTGGAAGAAATCGAATAGATTGCTGACAGGAGCTGTCAAAAAATTTTTGTCGCTTAAAAAATATTTTTACACAAAAATTGTAGCTTCTGATTGGTCAGAATTAAACGAAGAAAATGGTCGAAGAAAAACGAATCGATATAACATTTGGGATATTAAATTGGTAAATAGAATTAACAAACATAGATACAGATGACGGTATGTATTCTCAAATACGATTTAAACATCTTTTTTCTGTGTTTAAAAATGTACAAAATTATACAAAAAATAGAAATTTTTAGAGTACACTGGCGCTCAACGGAAAACATGTGATATTTTGCTCCAATTTGAGATTTTGATGTTTTTGAATTTTTCGGAATAAACTACTTATCTCATATATTTTTTAAAGTTTTTTTAATACATAAACCAAAAAAAAACACTGAAATCAGTTCATTTCAAATTTATATTCCGGTGTATAATACGTATACAGCGGATACTGTTGCGTTCTGTTTTACATATATTTAATCGATTGCGGTGATTAATTAAGTGCTTTTTTGCCGTGTCTATGATTTCTCAATTCTCCGATATATCTGTGATGACCACTATATAGGTACCTATTGCCATTATTGCATTGTGTTGCTTTGTGTCGCGTGACGTCAGTAGCATCGGGGTCAAGAAAAGCGTGGGGAGGTGTCAAATTTGAACTTGTACACTGAAAAAATCGTTTGGACTTTTTTTCACACAAAATTGTTGCAAAGTCTTTGTAGAGCAATTTACTCTAATTGGATTATTAGTAACAAGAGTTTTTATACATTTTCATACACTTGTAGCAAATTTTGCTACAAATTGGTCTTGGACGTTTTTGAGAACAAATTGTTGGAAAAAGGTACACAATTGTAGTGAAATGTCCCACAATGTCATTTCAGTGTAGGCGGCATAACTCATTGCTTTTAAGTATTTAAAAAAAATGTTTACTGTTAAGTTAATGAATTCTTAAGATTATGATTCAAGGTATATTATAAAAATATGGAAACATCCGAATCAATAAAATTATAACTGAATAAAACTCAAGCACTTTTCTATAGAAAAAAAAACTTCAGTACAACTAGACCGGGTCAAAGTGGGATAACTAGTTTCACTTTTAAAAACACGATTCACCTTCACCTCTTTGTATGAAATGAAAATTCTCGAACATGACTAAACAAGACTAGGACCCAATAGTAGAATACCTAGGTACCTAGTTATATCCTTGGTGTGTTTTTAACCAGACCTACATACCTGCCGTTGTTTACCCTGAGCCTCTAAACTTTGGTGTTTAAGCTCTGCCTCGCGACAATTCTTGCGTCCTTTCAGGTTTGAATCATTATCTGTAACCTGCTATTAGAGGCTTATGGTAGCCGGTGGTAGGCATGCTTTAGGTCTGGTTAAAATCGCACCATCAGAAATATCACTTATTGTATCTTGCTGTTATATAACTTGCTTCCAGAATTACTTTTTAGCAGCAAATTGTGGACGTCAAACTATTTATAGGCCCCGTCCATGATACAAATAAAAGAAGATATGTATGGCATCGCGCAGGTAGTACTTCATGCTGTAAGTAATTCCGCCATATTTTGTAAACAAGACACGTCTTTGTTAAGATCGCGTTGTGTTTTAAAGTTATGTTTTTATATCACTTTTAAGAGTTTAAAAGTGAAAATGAGGTGAGTTGTATATGGTTGTGATGTGGACAATCAATGCAAGGACTTCATGCCCGATGGTAAAGTTTTTAGCTTCCCCAAAGACAAAGAAACACTAAGTGTTTGGAAGGTCTGGGCAAACGGGAAGATAAGTTTAATGTGAAAAATACTAGAAGCTGTTCTAGACATTTTAAAGAAAGTGATTATGAAGGTAATTTAAAGCATGAATTGTGTCATGTCATGAATGTCAAATGTGTTTAATGTTTTTACAAACTCGCTTCAATACAAAAGTTTACTGTGACAAACAATTGCTAAAAATCTCCACGGTAACGAATCACCAGACTTTAATCGAGAAAATACGACAAACAAAGAGACTGAAAAAGGCTATTTTCTTAAAAAATAATTTCCTGTTTTACTTAATTTCATAAATTTAGATATCTTGTCTTGTTTAGAATTATTTTTGGCATTTTAAGATTTTTTAAATTTGAAAAATCAAAGAATACAAAAATACAATAATTTTTAATAATTTACTATTTAAAGTGTAAAAAAGCTAAAAACATTATCCTAAAAAACATGTTTTCGTCGCAAACATACATATGTTATTCACCGCAAAAATATTTGACAAATTATGGAACAAAAGAAATTATTATTTATAACATATTTTCGGAAGACTCTGTAGGTATATATTTTAATAAGAATATACTTCTAAATAAAAATTTTTATCTTAATTATTAGGCATAGTTTTATTTTATAAAATTATATACCTTTTCTTCTCACGTAAATAAATACATAGAACGCAATTGGCAGGCAATTTACCAAGATCTATTATTTTAAATTAATTTATCCCTTTATTTACATGGTTATTTTAAATCATATACTTTAAAATTTCTATTACGAGTATAAGCAGGAGGCAAAGTATATTGCCAATAGAATTTATATAAAATCGCCTATAACTAACGTAAACTCTATATTGTGCGTTATAAATTTCAAAAATAACTCACAGCGTGACGTCATGCGCGAACCCGGACGAATTTGACACGGTTTGGTAACATATCTTCCTTTTATTGTATCATGGCCCCCGTCAACTATATTTTATATTCGTATATAAACTGATTTTTTTTTTGGATATGCCAATTGACCAAGATATCGGCAGTATTTAGTCCAGGCGAATAGGTTTTCTTGAACGGTTAAAATAAATAATAAAATAAATTTGGTATTTGTACAAAATTATTGTTTAAATTTATTGCAAACTGTGTTTTTAAATTAGCTTAAACCGTTTTTCAGACCTTTTAAACTTGCAAAAAAAAATTAGAAAAATACAGTAGTCGAAAAATATAATTAATTTAATATATGAGCCTGCACTAAAACTCTAATTGCACACAAAATTTTTGTGCAATTAGGACATAGCCTTAGGCTATGTCCTAATTACATAGCTCACAGTCAAATATAGTAGAACTTGCTTCTGGCAGTTAAAGTTCAAGTGATCTGTTAAAACAGTTTCAAAACACTTGAGCGCACACTCACAAACAGTAGCCAATACACTCTGTAGATACCAGGCGCGGCCCGTCCATAAGGTCATTTGGTCCATGACCCACCTAAAATTTTTAATGATCTACCTAACAATTAATTTTTTAAAACCAAAAAAGAATCTTTTGTTTAAAAAAAGTGCTAGTTCCATGCGAAAACTCCTCAAGAAAGAATCAAGCCAAGCCACCGTCGAAAGATTATCCAAGCTTGCTCCGGGCTGGGTCGTATTTTAAATTGACCTCATAGGTTTATACGGACGATATAAATTCATTAAAACTAAGAGAGAAACAGACATACGCGCTTTAGGAAGTCACAAAGAGGCACAATTGGTCGACGGCCCACCAATAATATCTGGCCACTCCCACTATGGAAATACTCTCAAACCGCTCCCTAAAATATACTATTTCAAAACATTTGGTTCGGAAAAAGAAAAACTAATTAGGTACCTAATATGCGCATTGTATTTGCATTGTATTAATAATATTAATTAGCGGTTAAACATAAAAAATTATAAATACGATTTCTGTCAGGCCAGCGCTAGGCATCAAATTTAACGGTATCGGACATCGGTTTCTTACATAACCAGCGTAGTCCAGAGGTACAATCTCAGCGAGTTGATCAGAAGGTCGAGGGTTCGATTCTGTGTTGGGGCAAGAACTTTTTTTTTAATTTCTTGTTATTTAAAAAATTAGATCGGCTCTAAAAGGTGTATTGGCAACAAGTTGTTCCTCGATAAAATATTTTTAAAATTGTTGGCAATCTCATATTTACTACAGCTTACAGCCTGCACGTGCGTAGACAAATATCGTATTATTATGTCTAGTCGCCAGCATTGTATTTATTAAAGAAAACGGAGTTTCGGCAGCGTTCCTAATTTTATTTTACGAATAATCATACTTTTAGCTCAGAATTTTGTTCTGTTTATATTCTGGGCTTTTAGTACAAGGCGCGACATCTATTGAGGAGATGCTAAAGTTATCAAAACGGAAGGCGCTAAAATCTACTAATCTAGAGTATTAAAAAACATAGAAAAAAGCCATAAACATCCAGAGTAGTAATGTTCAATATTCTGCAGTACCTATTATATGATTTTTGCAGTGTTTATTTGTAGGTAAATAATTTCTTGGCACATTATTAAAAATTCTTTCTTAATGAAAAATGTGTATTTTGCTTGTTGCGTTGATATCAGTAGTTGTGCACAAAATTTTGACCCACCTGTAAAAAAACTCACGAGCCGCGCCTGGTAGATACCATTCGAGGACAACAAAGACCATATATTACGTACCAAAAATTCAGAAAAGCTTGGAAGCCTTGATGAAATATGTTGCCAGTCAAACTGTATGTCAACACCATTAAATCTTAGTAATTATTATTCCAGCCATACAGAATAAAACCGTTTGTATTGCGTATTGCTGTCATGACCATAATTGGGTTAATGTTTATATACGTTTCGCATAACTTTGTTTTTCTGTAAACTCTGTTGAAACAAAAAGAGGAACAATGTAAATATAAAACTTCTGTACCTTAAGGTTAACCAGGTGTGTTTGTCGCGAAGAAGTATAATGGACCAGCATTTACATTTATATCGGCCCGTCGGCGTCGGATCAAATTGTAATTTAAACGGGTGCGAGGCATAGGCGTAGCCTCTTTTTATATGGGGGGGGGGGTGGTCTTAAGCCCCAGCAAAATTATGTAAAAATATTGAAATACAAGCAAAAAAAATTAATGTACCTGTTATGTACAGTGTTGCAACTGTTACTAATTTCAAGGAGATTAAAAGCCGCAAGAAATATTGATGCAATTCTTATTTTAAAGCATAGATGTTTTAACTAAACTCCCGGGCAAAAAATACCGACATCCTGGATTTTTTTCTAAGTTTAATCCTTTATAACTTTTTTGTTTTTATGCGATTGTTACAGTTTTACCATTTTATAGATAATTTGATTTGGAATGTGCTGTATTTTTTTAACGATGGGTCATATTCGATAGGGCGATATTATACCAGGGTGAATCAATGTGTGTTTTTTGATCTAAGTTTCAACACCCTGTGGAGAAATTGGAGCTGTTATTTTTATGCTAGTAATTTATAGATAAAGTTTCATATATTCCAAACATTTTGTTTTTCGAATCATCACGTTATCTCCATTTTTAGGAGGTATTTTCTAAAAATTCTGCAAATTAATTATTTTATAAAACCAGCAGACATTGTTAAATTAACTGACATAATTAACCGACAGTGAGAGCCCTCAAAATAATTGTTGGTGTCAGCATGGTGTTAACTATAACAGACGTAGCAAAAATTGTTGATCTAATAGAAAATGGTCATAATTCTCGTACGTTGGGATTTTCACGTGCTACTGTTCAAGATGCTTGGAGTAGGTATTTGGAAACAGGGAATTTTATTAGACGGCAAGGATCTAAACGAAAGAGAAAAACAACTGCAGCTGACGATCGCTTATCCCTTGTGGTAAGATCCTTAAGGGAACGAAGAGTAACTTCCGTGGCATTAAAAAATGAGCTGCGAGTGGTACGAGGGGTTAATATTAGTAACAAAACGGTCCGAAGAAGGTTAATCGAAGCTGAGCTCTGTTCACGTAGGCCGGCAAAAAAAAAACGTTTACTTCGGCATCATCGACGAGAACGGCTACGATTTGCCAGAGAACATTTAAACTGAGAGGCGGTGGAGCAAAATACAGCACATTCCTAATGAAATTATCTATAAAATGTTAAGAGAACTGTCAAAATCGGATTAAAAACAAAAAAGTTATAAAGGATCTTAGCAAAAAATCCATGGGCCGGTATTTTTTGTCCGGGAGTTTAGAAACAAAATGGGTAAAATCATTTGTGCCTGGGTATTGGTAAGGGGGGTCAGTTTTCCAACGGGGGCCTAAGCCCCCCCTAGCTACGCCAATGGTGCGAGGGCTCTACTGCAGTCGCATTTGAAGTAAAAAAGAAAACAATATGTCGGGTTTGTTTTATTGCATAGTGCCGCAGGTGAACTTAACGGGCTTATTAAATTTTGTTTACATATGAGAAGATGCTATACCTAAATTTATACCACTGCGTTGTAAGCTTACAACGACCCGAACATGACGTGACAACTAGCTGAGTTTGGTATCTCTAATTTATTGTAAAGCGGGTAAACTAAATTTTGCGGAGCATGCTCGAATACGGTAATTGAATTAATTTTTTTCCATGTTGTGTGTCTTTTGGTTGTAGGGCCGCCGAGAAGAATATGAAACAATTTTAATTTACTTCTCAAGAAAAAAAATAAACCCTGTAAAATACAATCGTCGAAAAATGTCAGAAATTCATGGTAATAGTCATTAACGGAATTAGCAACCAAGAGCGGCGCTGGAAAGATATCCTGTGAAGGGAATTTTTTGATCGACACTGATATTGCCAATATAGGTTTCGTGTTGACCAATGGTTGCCACCTTTCCGAAAAGCTTCCTCAAACAAAAATAACGTTGATCCTTTTGCAAGCACTTTTCAACACTAAGCTAATACCGTTTTGCTTCACCAAATAAATAGGGGAGACTGGCCTAAAACGGCATACTACTTTTTGTAGGCGTTATCCAGGGTGTTAGAAAAAGATGTTAAGAAACTTTAAGGGCAGATTCTACATCTAAAAATATGAAAATAAGTTTATATAAACATGGATCATTAAAAGCTTCTTTTTCGAGATTCAGGATGTTTAATATTTTCACAAGTCAGGTATTCCAAAGTGTTAGAAGAAATATGCGAAGACGATTTAGAGCATGTACTGAAGCACGGAAAGGCCATTTTCAGCATCTATTATTATAAACTTAAATCAAAAAACACTGTTTCCTGAGCAAAAAATATGCAAAATTTTCATTTATCTAGAAAACGGTGCGTCAGAACGAAAAAGCTCAAGGAACACTTTTCACGGATAATTAATTGGGCTTTAAGAGAACGATATCAATTTTGCAAAAAAAAAAACAGTCGCGTGCCATTTTTTTCGCTAAAAATAAAGACTACCCACGCACGCACGCCACTGATGCGAGTACATTAGAAAATAAATTTTTGCACGTAAAGGTAGCCTTTGATTACATACTAGCGTGTACCAAAATTTATGCCAATATCTTAACGCATTTTCGAGAAATTAAAAAGAAACATTTAAAAAAGAAAAGATTAAACACCCTGTATCTCGAAAAAGAAGCATTTGAGGATCCATGTTTATATAAACTTATTTTCATATTTTTAGATGCAGAATCTGCCCTTAAAATTTCTTAACATCTTTTTGTAACACCCTGCATTTATTTTATTTAAAACTTTTAATCGACGACTAAAAGAGCTTTAAAGTTTACAATGATAATACTTTAAACCGGTAAAAAAGAATTTTAATTTAAACAAAGATTTTTTCAGAAACACGAAATTAATAAAAATATCATTAACCATTTTACCCTTACTACTACGGGCAAACTGGCATCCTACATATATAAAAATACTTATAAATTAAACAAATTTTAATATAAATTGTGTTTCTTCTAATACTAACTAATGACTAAAAAAAAAACTTAAAAATGCATTCCTATAATAAAAAATAATACATCCTAAACACAAACAGCGCAAAATGGCATACACAAAATAATAAAAAATAAAAATTTGTTAAATATGTTGAAGCATAAGCATCACAAATGTAAGTTTCTGTCTTAGGACTAACACCTGCGCAAAAAACATGTGCCCATTGCTTGCACTAATAGCATCTGGTCATGGTTCACCACCTTCGAATTCCGAGAATTTTTCGCAACAAAATAAACAAAACAAGAACTTGCCCCAATAAACAGTGTCTCAAATAATTGCAAAATATACTCCTTGGCAAAATTAACGCAACAGTATACATTAAATATTATTATTCATATTGTTGCGGTAATTTTGTCCAGGAATATATTTGGTATATCTACTTAAAAAAGGTCTTTGAAGAAAACTGATTTTCTAAAAAATGTATGAAACATATCAGCCCTGTAATACGATAATTTGGTTACACTCTACACGCGTGCAACTTCAGCAAATTTTTAGTGACTATTAAAACAGCTTGCGATTAAAAAAATTTAAACATACTGATAACGTCTAAAACGCCATTCTATGCCATTTTACACCAATAGACATATTAGAACAAATCCAGCTGCTTGATAGCTTTAAATAATGTTTTTAATTGGTATGTATATCAAAACATGATCATAGGAGTTTGTATTTGTATTTGTATTGTATTAATCTTTACGAAAAACTATTTACAAAATATATATTCATAAATTACTGTCAGGTACATAAATAAAAACTAACACCATTGTTAAACCAGGCCATTCGACATTTACGATGGAACTAATATATTGGCGATGATACCAAGTTTGTGAATTCTTGTTAATGTTCTTTTGTTGAATTAGGCCGACGTTGTCGGCTCTTACACTGAGCAGTTAATTCAAAACTGGCAGTACGCCGTTTTAGGGTTGTCATGTAATTAAGTTTGTGTTATTTATTTATTTGTTGATTGTCAGTATACAGGGAAAACTTTCGGGAGTATGTAGGGAACGTTAACGTCTCCCCAAACCTTTTTGTTATTGCTTCAAAAACGAAAAGAAGAAGCTGCCTCTGACCGCCTTCTGGAAAAAGGGGATTGGTGGGGGAAAGGGAAATTACTTTCATTACCGTATCTGTAGAACTCTTCGTTTTATCAAAAACCTAGTACTGCTAACTCCTGGAAATTTTTAGAGCTAAAACCTCTTTAAAAAAAGGCTAAATATTAAATTGTTCGTATAAGAATATTCGCACGATAATGGTGTTTTAGAGTGAATAAAGTACTTATTAGTTACTTGAACGGTAAAAGTTTCAAATTTCTAACCTATGACGTCATAAACTGACTTGATTATGATCAGCGTATTTGATGGAAAAAAATTGAATCTGGATCACTTTACACTTTGCTCACAAATTTTGAGACATGTGATTTTCTGGTACAATTAATACAACTGATTACGGGTCTGTCCAAAATATAGAGCAAGAAGGCTTATATTAATTTTTCGAACTTAACCTAATTGGAACGCACTGGTATTGCGTTTCGTAATTTATTGTAAAAGGTTTAGGGGACCCTGATGGATGCCAAATGGTCAAATGACCAATAATTTTTAACACATCACGTGACCAACATCGTCGGCGTAATATGAAGTTTAACTTCAACAATTTTACAGGAGAAAGAAAAAACAATTTACATAATAATTTTTCTTGTCATGTGAGTCAACTCTTAAAAGATACATTTTTCTTCCATACTTCCCGGACCTTTTGGGAATACTTAGGCTTACCCATTATTATCTATTATCTATAAAAGCAGCGTGAATAAATTAAGTATTATTAAGAGTTATACATTATTATACAATTATTATATAATATGCATACATTTTTGAAAATATAGCGCAGAAATCTTAAACCTTTAATTTACCGCCAAGAAAAATAAATTAGCTGTTTGCTAACCACGGAAGGAATTCATCAACTGGAAGACCTATCTTGAGTTCTGTAATCCGTAATGACAGTTAAACTTTTGATAATAGATAACCTGACCAAATTGCAGCATGTTCTAGAAATTTAAAATGAAACGCAGAGACGTTGACTATCACGCCATTTACCACTACCACAAATTTTGATTAACCTATGGTTCAATCACCAGATGATTGAAATAAAACGCAGAGCTAGTTATTATAACAGGTACGTTTTAATAATAACAAGTACGTATAATAAATCCTATAGTTTAGCAAACATTTAAAGTAAAAGATTTTTATTAGGTAACTACAACTTATTTTTTAAAGATCAGAAAATTTACAATTATTGTTAAAGGAACAGTTAAATTCAATTTTAGGGGTTGCTTCTGCTGATTTGTCGATCTCACTCACAACTTTCTTGACCACAATATGACACAATGCCATAGTAACCCAGTACATTTATTTTGCAAAACCGACTTCTACTAACCTGACTTTTTAGAATATATACCTAATTTTGACAGTAAAAATCAAGAAAGGTAAAATTTTTGCATGGTAATAAAATATTATGTTGTAATATGTTTTTTTAGGAAACAGTCAGCCTAATACCCCTCTTGCATTAATTAGCCAATTGCCCAACTTTTTTAAAAGGCACTCGATCGCATCAGTGGCGGAGCAAGAGTACCTTGGGCTCCTAGCAAGCCCGGCCAACTCTCGATTTTTGAGATATACATATACAGGATACAGGGCCGGGTTTCCCGGCCGGGGCCCCTCTCAACGGTGGGGCACCTAAGCATTGATTATACCCGCTTATACATATCACTGTCACTGGATCACTTACGTGCTCGTGTGCTTTTAAAAAAATTATCGTAATTTGCCATGCACTCGGGATATTACCTATGATAATTATTCATAAATAGCTTTTTTATTTCCGTATTATTGTCGTAAGTATCAGAATTAATCAAATGGAGTTAAAATTAGATGAAAGCTCTTACAATTTCTGTTCCGTTCTCTGTACCGTTCAATACATTTTGTAAACTGCAAAAACGACTGAGTGAGTAATTAAGATAAATTAAAGAATCATAAAACACATAAGATACTAAAACAGTCTTTTTAATAAAAAGTCGCCCAAAAAATATGTTTTAAGAAAAAAATTTCATCATTTCAAAGCAGCTTTAAAGTTGAAAGAACAGCAGAACAACTTGTTGCAATATATGCTCGCAAGATTTATCACTTCCCTTAACGTATGGGGCAAATCTGAGAAAGTGTCAAGTCAACACGCAAAGATCTATAATCTATAAGGCAAAAGTTTTTTATTCTTTTTCGGACCAATTCAGCCTTACATTTTAAAAAGCAATGCAAACTGAAATTTGTGACTTATAATCAAACACTTTTAATAAATACTGATATTGGTAAAAATTACACAGAAAATATTAATGAACATAGTGGTTCCATTTTCAAGAGCACAATAAAAGTACTATTTAAATTTTGAAATGCAGATCGCATTCCTCTTTCCTCGAAAACATTTACGTCTCGTAATTGCTGTTTAGGACTGGAGCAATGTTTTACATAATTTTATTGTATTGTTTTTATCGACGATACCAGTCTAAACGATTATCCCATTGCAATCGGCTGTAGCAGTAACCGTTCTAAATCACTCTTGTTCAAATCTTTTTAACAGCTGTGAAATTAGACGTTCTTTATTAGACAAGAGACTAAAATTTATAGACGGGGAAGATAGAGAGGACCCTGTGGACCAATAAAACAGGCGAACAAGTAATCTAAATCTGTAGGAGATGACATTAAAAAATTTAACCAGAGTTACGTTTCAGGAGACATGGAATCGAGCAAGAGTTGCATTTCAGGTGGTATAGAAGCGAACACGCCAAAATAAATATTTTTTATTTTATATATACAGATTTTTGACGATTGAGTTTCAAACTCCGTTAGGGTAGTCAGGTATGTTAGTTATAATTTAACAAATTTTTAATATACCATAGAATTTCTTGTTTAAGGAAAGCTTTCTTATTAGTAGCCCAAAGGAACCACATCTTGTAAACACATTTTCATAAAATTTCTTTTAGGTTCATGTTAGTCTTTTGGATAAAAAAGTAAGGTTCAGAAAAAACAAAATTATATGGTAATTTTGTGATAGATAATTTAAATCCGTGATTGATTGTGCATAGATAATTTCGTGATAAAAATGTTTTTATAAAGAAAACAAAACATACGAGAAATTTAACAAGCTTATGCACTGAAGATGAGTGAAATTATCTGTATTAAAACATAAACATTTTCTTCCTTATAAATAAACTTCATTTTATCCTTACTTGCGAAACAGGTCTTCGAATAATTAACTAACCGGAACTAAAATGAAATAGATCGCTACATTAGGAATTTTAGTTATGCTTTGAAATCGCACCCTAATATAAACTGAAAATTTTAATTCAAATATACTAGCAAACAAAACTTCCGGGCATGCATCTTCACATTAAATTCACTCAAATACATTTACCTCTATGCAGCGACTGCTGAAAAAAGTTAAAATTTTCCTTAAGTTTTATACAGAAAAAAGCATACATTTGCTCGCACACAAACACACACACACAGAGAGCTCTCTAGACTCAGCATAATGTGTCGCTATTCCCTAGCAAACGCATTGTACAAATCTGAAGCCCTAACATCTGTAGATTTGTTTATAATAATTAAAATCAAAAGTATCATGAAATTACCTAAACATATATCTTGCTTTACCCTAGTTAAGAAAATGTTAACAAATTCGCGTATTCGCAATGTCTGGGTCAATAAAAAAAATTATATTACCTTGACTTGCGTAACATTTTGCTATATAAGGACTCCATAAATCCAGTAATGTTAACAATACCTCGTTAATCTGTACATTAACTAGTCGAAGTTAAAAATTCATTCGTTATTATGGACAGCCATTGACACCTCAAACTTTCAGATATACATTGCGTTTCCATCTAGACTTGAAAGTTTTAATTGTCGATGCCTGTACATTAACTTAAATTTCTAGGTAATACTAACATTAACGGAGTTTCGGGCTATAACGTTAACACATACAACCAAAAATATTGCAGTTTGTAAAAAGTCACAATACATTATATAAATATAAGCTGTAAAAAAATACTATTTAATTTGGTCCATACTTAACACACAATTCAGTGAAACGTTACCGGTATTCTAATTTTCAGCTGCAGACTCAAATCTACTTGACATTGCACGAGGAATGTTGAGACATTCTTATTTTTTCCCTTTTTCTCCAATGATTCTTAGCTGCTAATTAACAAATGTTAATGTATGTAAGTCTTTCCCAAGTAGCATTTTTAGATAAATTTCGGTAAATGTATTTAAACCATTGTTTCTGTTTCCGACACAAATTGGAAACGGTTGGCAACAAATATGGAAATATTTTCGAAGCGTATACAGCTTAAATGGCGCATTTGCACGTGTTTCCAAGGGGTTGGTACTAGCTGTGACTTTCGCTGTTTCGACACACAATCGAAACTTTTATCAAAAATGTTTCCGATTAACTAAATTCGAAAATGTGTCGCAAAAGTTTCGGAACACATATGTCTCGACACAATTCTATCATTTGAATCGAAAATGTTTCGCAACGTTCCGCAGCAAAGAATTTATGTCCAATTATTTGTGTCTAAATATGCCACTTGAGTTAATCTTTCTGGTGTACTCCCAGATTAAGATTTGCTGGTGTCAAGTGATTTTCTAAGGTCTCTTCATTGTGTGTGTCATGCAGCACGACGAATGTACAGATATATTTTCCCCTTTCTTCCCAATGATTCTTAGCTACTAATTAACAAATGTTAATGTAGGTCATAAACGTTTTTAGCACACCTCGAGATTAAGATTTAGTGGTGTCAAATCAAATAATTTCCTGTGGTTTCGTCATTGCTTTATGCAGGCACGAGGAAAGTTCAGATATATTTTTATTTTTTTTCCTTCCTCCCAAATGATTTATTAGCAGCTAATTAACAAATGTTAATGTATAAGTCTTAAACCTTTCTGGTATACCCCGAGATTCAGATCTGATGGTGTCAAAATAAAACGATTCTATGGTTCTGTCATTGTTTCATGCAAACACGAAAAATATTCAGATATTCTTATTTGCTCCTTTTCTCCCCAATTAAATATACTAATGTAATCTAAATACTTGCATATTAAACCTAAGATCAGCAACAGGTTGGGTAAACAAATTTTTGAATTTTACTCTATATTTTGAAATTTTTAATGGGACGATGTACTTTTGTTTATAAAATTTGAATCTATATAAAGAACTAAGTATATGTACAAACTTTTTTTAATTTCTTCTTACGGTTACGGAATTATGGTTAACTAAATTTCGATTAAATTTAAAAATAAATAAATTTTACCAATAAATCAAGTTCACTTATTTCGGAATTATTACCCGTTTCCATGGAAATGCATTATTTTTATTGAAGTCAGTTGAGAATTTTGAAGTTTTAATGATTATTTCTCAGTTTAGTGCTCAATTAAACATGGAAGCGAATTTTAATGTGCAAGTTAATATGTTGTTAATTTTGGGGGAGTGCAGAAAAAATTATAGAGAAGCTGCACTAGTGTGGGCGGAGAGGTTTCCTAATAACCCGAAATCTCTCATGGCATTTAAAAGGCTGGAAACCAGAACTCGTACAACTGGCAGCCTAAAGACGACACCACGAGTTCGGAAGCGAAAATAGGGCAGTTGACGTTTTCGAAACGGTAGCTCATGATGCGCATGTAGGTACCAGACGGCTTGCTAGAGATGCTGGAATGAGTCAAAAATCAGTTGCGACCATATTGTACTTGTATAATTTTCATCCATACCACATTACACTCCACCAAGAGCTATATGAGCCAGACTTTGAAAATCGCGATACATTTTGCAATTGGTTCACAAGACAAATGCAAGAAAATAACAGGTTCCTAATGAATGTTATTTTTTTCTGACAAGCTACTTTCCATAATTATTGTGAGCAGATAGGATTTCCTTATTAGTAGAAATTTATTTTCTTTTTTTTTTGTTTCGTTGTTTCTTTACATAAACAGACATAATATGCACTACTAGGCGTCGGTAAATGCCCACTGGATGAGAATTCTGCGAAATCAACATACCTGGTCATTTAATGTCTGGTGTGGTATAATCGGGTATAGAGTTATTGGTCCAAATTTCTTTGAAGGACATTTAAATGGAGAAATGTACACAGGTTTTTTAAGAAACCAATTACCCCAAATATCCAACCACAACATAAATCCTGACATTTGGTTTCAACAGGACGGAGCTCCACCCCATTATGCAATACAGGACTCTAATCATTTGAATTAAATATTGGAAAACAGGTGGATTGCACGAGCTGATCAGGTCAACTAGTCTGCTAGGTCACCGGATTTGACCCTCGTTAACTTTCTTGTAGAGTTTTATAAAAGGTAAAGTAATTATTGCGACTGCACCTACAACTTTAGATGATATAAAAGACCGAATCCCATTTGCCTGCTTAGTAGTGACACCTGAAATGTAACACCGTGTGCGAAATTCATTTAGAAAAAAGTGAGAAAGTGTTTAGAAGTTTAAGGGCGACATTTCGAACAACTTCTCAAGCATGACAGACGATAAATAAGTTAAAATTAAATAGTAAATATATTTTTTTAAATTTTATAACCTAATAAATCATAATTCTGTAACCGAAAGAGCAAATAAAAAAAATTGTACATATAGGCATGCAGTTTTTTACGTAGATTCGAATTTTATAAACAAAAGTACAAAGTATTTGATATTCCAAAGTTATCCCCTCAAAATAGAGAGAGGCGTAAATGTCAAAAATACGTCTAAATATGCCCCCCCCCCCATTTCCCTATAACTAACTAACAAAATTTCATGAAAGTATTTTAAACCGTTTTTGAGATATCGCCTTGTAACACTGTAAAAAACTCACCCTGTATATAAAAAGCTAAAAAAGGTAAAGCTCTTACATTTATTCGAAAAACTTATGAGGATTTAAAAGATACCCAAATAAATTTGCTTTTAAAAGGTAAATAAATTAAAATCCTAGAAAACTTTTATCTTCCAAAATTTTGTTATTTGCTTTTAATGGGTCCCTTGTCACCGGTCTAATTTCGCAGAGCATAACAAAAGACGACATTCCTTAACATTTAACCAATGATCATTTTCGTTTAATCTAAAGCTTAATGTCGCTTACACAGGTTCAAAAATGCTTTATTTTCAGGGTCCAGAGTAGTACTTAATCTTTTTCTGGTTTTTCTTATTTACTTTAGATGTTTTTAAAGATGACTGTTTCAAATTTCCTACATACAACACTTTCTGGGGTATCTATGGAATACCTTTATTTGAAATATATAGAGAGTAACATTTTTTGGGGCAGATTTTTACAAAGATTAAAAAGCTAATCCGCTATAATAAAATTTAGCAGAGGGATTTAAATTATATTTTGCTAAATATCGTCTAACCAGTTCTAACAATATTTAAAAAATCAAAGATACCAGTTGTCTTGTTACATATAAGGATAGTCAGTGTTGTAGTAAAAAAATTCAAGAGTCAAAACGATCGTGCCCCCACTCTGTAGATTAATTCAAATTGTAAGAGGGATATTCCATATAGCTATTCCAAAAAGTATTGTGTACGGAATTTCAATAAATTATGTTTAAAAATGTGAAAATATTAGACGCTAATATTATACTACGAACACTGGACCCACTTAAACCATCATCTCCCTGTTTACTTGCTTGTAAACGCTTGCAGCAAAGTACTGGCAAAGCACTTAGCGCGTTAGTGTTACAAACATACAAACTTTACGCAAATTATAGATTTCCACTAAACAAGTGTTACTATTGGTTACTGATGGCGGTTCCAATACGGTTTGTGCAGGTCACCTTCTAAAAAATCAATGCTCTTATATGATCCACGTAACGTGTATTATCCAAATGTAGATGCACTAATTGAACATACTAAGGCAGTGTTTCGAAAATCTCCGAAACCAGGGTCATATTTACGTATGGGCTGATTGGGCTATAGCCCAGGGCGGCAGAATTGTAGTTGCGGCAAATATCTCTTCACTTTGATGTAAAATGTGAGGAAACGGTGGGGGCAGCCAGATTTAAGTAGTCCGGGGCGGCACTGAACTTAAATACGCCACTGGCCGAAACGAATTCACAAATTTCATGAAGAATGTCCGGGTATTTTAAAATCACCAGAGTTAGTTTTGACAAGATGGGGGACATTGTTAAATGCGGCTGTTTATTATGAACACTATTTTGAAACAATTAAATCCGTAGTTTTACAATTCGACGAAAAAGGAGCCGCTTCAATAAGGAATATGCACATTTTTTTTTTATTGCATAAATCATTTAAGGAAGTCATTACAACCCCAAAAATGCTATTTTGAAGAAAATTACTGGGATAATTTAGCTAAAAAAAATTTTTACTTTTCGGAATAATTTATTACAGTTTCAAAAGCAGCCATTTGCTCACTCAAAAAAGTTACGTCACGCAGTGTTATGGGCAATCTACACTGAACGTGTTGGCGACTCAAATTAAGGTGACTTAAAAGGGGATACGGCAACACCGCCATAGTCGATACCTCTTCTACGCCCCTACCGGTCACTTCTGTAACTGTAGTTGATGTTTTGTCTTTATTTATTTAAAAAAATTTTAGACAGTTGAATTAAATAATAATTTTATTATTAGTTTAGACAATAATATTGTAGCTCAATAATTGGCTTTGGCAATAGTTTGGTATGAATCTGGACTATTACAACATTTTTAAAGGGAAGTTTTATAACCTGATTACCAGGATTACCTCAAGGACTGTCTTTATTCATCCAAGGTTATGTTATGGTTATGAGAAAGGTTATGAGTATGAGCATAATAAGATTGTCATTTGGATATACTTAATAACAATAAGATTTAAATAAAACCTAAGAAAGTGCAAAATAAAGCGTTTAAATAAATTTTAAGAGTTTTGCCTGATGTATTTTATGTAGCAAGTGTACCTAAAATCATCATCATGTATTTCATCAAAAAATCTATACGGTTGTAAAAAAAGCTTAAGCATCCATTGAAACATTTATGTGAATTTACTGGTTTATGGTTTAGGAATTTGTTTGTTCACCATCATATATCTATATAGTACATATAAACGCATGGATTGTGGACAAACAAATTTCTAAGCCATAAACCACTAAACCCTCAAAATGTCTCAATAGATGCCCGCTTTTTGGTCCATTTTTGTTACACGCCAGTGTTCGTCTATGTATTATTTAGTCTATGATACTATTGTGTTGTGTAAAGTGTGCATATAATTAAAATATATGTTTATAGAATAATTAGTAATTACTTACCAATTTCTTCTATTTACATAGTGATACATTGCATGTCTGCGTTACATTTTTAAAAACTAAATACCACTTTCCACAAACGATTCCACAAAAATAAACAAGGTTAGGGGTTAGGTAGGCAACTAGGCAAACGATGATGACTAAAGCTTTCCAAATGGGGGTAAATCCAGAGACGGCTCTAACCTATTGCGAAATAAAATCAGGATTCGATGTGCAAATAAAATACAAATATTTATATTTGCCCACATTGTGTTATTTAAAAGTGCGAGATAAGAAAATACCATACAGGGTGTCTGAAAAGTCTTAGCATGGGCAAATATCTTTACTATTAATAAAGATAGAGACACCAAATTTTAGTTGTATCTTATTGGTTAATAAATCTACTTTTCTATGCAATTTGACTTTTTCAACCCCCTTGGGGGGTTACGCTAGGGAGTTGAGATCAAAAATTTTGAATGCAAACCTATGCCGGGTGGCCTCTTCTTTTAAAAGTCATTAAACCGCAACATTTTACCGCAACTCTCGTATTTTAATGCATTTTTACATGGCAAGCCTATAAAAATTATAAATCGTAAATCGTATAATCAGGCGGGGCACAAGTCGACCATTAGTCGACCTCTTGTGCCATACAGTACCTACCAGTCTGCGCTGCTATTTTTTGTTTTATGGGGCACTTTTTTTCTAACTTTTTTCCAACTTTACTTCTTCATTTGTCGTTTTTATATTTTGTTTTTTGACATCTGCGCAGTAGACCCAAATGCGTACCACCCAATCAAACTAATAGGGCTAGACATGCGCACGAAATTTCAGGAGATGTACTTTGGTGTCTACATTGAAACCTACCCACTTTCAAGAATATATCTCCAATAGTAAAACTACAACTACGTATTTAACATATTTGTACGATTTTATGACGTCTTACTTTTTTGAACATAACTATGTGACATTGTGACCAACCGTGCCAGCCTTACTAATCAGTTATATTACGCACTGACATATTTCCGGCATGGCCGCTTCTTCTTATTTATTCAAGCATTAGCCTTACCATAGTTATTGAGACTTTTGCGTCCTGTGAGAAATTCAAAATATTGTATGTCTCACGGAACCCTCTATGCGCGAGTCGAAATTGCACTCAACCGTTTTTTTTATTTCATACAATCACGGCAACGCTCATCAATTAAATTATTTCTGTCAAATACCGTATGTACTTATTTTCGGCATCGACGCCTCTGGTAACAGACCAACAGTGACTGCCTTACTAATTACGTTAAAAGTTGTTTAGACTGGCCACCATGAACTTCTTGGCAGTAATAAAGTCCGTTTTGGAACTCTGCCAAGAAGTAACATCTGAGAAAAGATCTTTAAAATGAGGTACCACACGGCATAGGGTTGCATTTAAAATTTTTGACCTCAACTCCCTAGCGTAATCCCCCAAGGGGATGGTAAAAGTCAAATTACATAAAAAAGTAGATTTATTAACCAATAAGATAAAACTAAAATTTGGTGTCTCTATCTTAATTAATAGTAAAGATATTTGCCCATGCTAAGACTTTTCAGACACCCTGTATGGGATTTTCGTATTTCGCACTTTCAAATAACACAATGTGGGTAAATAAATATTTGTATTTTATTTTCACATCGAATCCTAATTTTATTTCCAACTAGGTTAGAGCCGTCTCTGGATTTACCTCCGTTTGCAAAGCTTTAATGATGACAGGGTCGGTTCGGATTTTCACGTGTCATTTTTTTAGCCACTGGCGTGTTCGATTGACAAAATCGGATTGATCCGGATCAGTTGACGAACTTTAAGGGAATGGCAGTGCAAAGAGATAAAATAGCATTGAAGTGACGTAAAGTGATCCTGATTGATCCAATTATTGTCAATCGAACACGCAGGTGTTTGCAGCGGTGGCAACGTTGCTTCTTCAGTGTGACGGTCGCTTTATCTGGTGTGGTTGGGTTTGATAAGTTTGATTTTGTTGTTTGTCTTCGATTATATCGTATTTTGTTAATAATCCTTTTTATTAAACAGTAGAAAATGTTAAACTACAGATATTATATTATGCCAGTGTAAAAGAATTCTCCAGCTAATGACTTGGAAAACTTCATTTTCTCGTGTCCAAAAGAGCCGGTGCTGGAAGAAAGTATACGTACTGCAAAATTAATCAAAAATTTTACATAAAGCGGTATCTATAAAGGTCAGTATCGCCAAATTCAAGTAAGCATATGTGACTGTAAATTTATTTTCATAGTATAATAAATAATAAGTATTGGTAACGAAATTCTGAAGGCGAAAAAAGGAACCCTCTCTAAAGGGCATCAACTTCCAGCAAATTATCCGATTTTCTTTGCACGCACTCCGTTTTGGTCATTTCTAAACAATTTTTTTAATCAAATAAAAGGTTTTCTATCAACTAAATGTACTAATCTTCGGGAAACAATCAAGAAAATGAATTAATACTGAAATTTACATTACACTAAGCATTATAAAACGTTTACGTCATAAAAAAAGTGACGTCACAAACAAAAGAAGTGCGTTTTACAAGTTCCGAAATTCGCGCGAAAATTTGCAGTTTTAAATCTTTTTTTTTG
The DNA here is from genome assembly GCA_963971165.1 of Philopedon plagiatum. NCBI lineage: Eukaryota > Metazoa > Arthropoda > Insecta > Coleoptera > Curculionidae > Philopedon > Philopedon plagiatum. The sequence continues at coordinate 97,165,552 of OZ020190.1, forward strand.
CTAATAAAACCCAAAATAAATGGAAAACAACAACCGCCATAATCATTTAATTTATATAGAGAATACAATAAAAAATATTTCGGGTTGATTTGAATTTCATGCATATTCCCTATTCGGGACAGTCAGATACAGTTTAACCATGATCAAATTAAAGGAGATATGGACACCATATATAATAATTATGGCAGGGCAGAAGCGATAGAAAAATTACAGCAAACTTCGTTGGCTTGTAGCTGAGGCTTTGCACATTTTAGATGACGTGCAAGTGATTTTACAGTCCCTACATGACGAGAAAAGTGAATGTGTTAAAGAAAAATTTGAAAGTGTATTAAAAAATAATGTGGGTCTGACTTTATTCCGCCAAATTTATACCGATAGTGTCCCAGTACCTTAGCTAAGCATGTTTAAAGATCATTTAACACGCACAAATTTAATTACCTCAATAGATGTCGAACGGTCATTCTCTCTTGACACAAACAGAAGAAGCAACTGTCGAGACATATGCCATGTTACAGATGTTTAGCCAAGCCCATCCAGAGTTTTAAGAGTTACTATAGGTTTAGGTATTTATTTATTATTTTATCTAAACAAAATTTACATCATTTTGTCGACAATTCTTAAATTTTAAGAGAAAAGAATATGTTAGTAGAAAGTTATAGTCATTTGAATTTTTTTTAATTATATTTTAGGTTTAAAAAAATTCAATTCACTTTCTACTAACACATTTTTTTCTCTTAAAATTTAAAAATTGTCGACAAAATGATGTAAAATTTGTTTAGAAAAAATAATAAATAAATACCTAAACGGGTTAATTTTTTTTCCAGCAAAAATTCAACTTTTTTTCGCAAATTACAAAATACTTTTTCTTCACCAAAACACTCCTAGTACGCTCACTATTAAAAACCCTAAATTTGGCATGGGTCCAGTAAGTACCAACAGAGATATAGAACTTCAAAATTTCTAGATCCGCCCTCGATATAATTAACATTTTTTCAAAGTTCGCTTAAGTAAAACGCGTTCGTTTATAATTAAGAATATCTCTAAGTCTAGAATAGTATATTCTGTAACAAGGTTAGAATGAAAAAACTCGATACAAGTGGAAAGTTCCGAACGCGAGCGCTAGCGAGCGTGAGGAACCACGAGTATTGAGTTTCTTCATTCTAACGAGTAACAGACTATATTTTCTCCACGACCAGAAAGTATGAATCAAATGAATGAATGTCAGATTCTATATCTGATTCATTCGATTTTTCACACATTATTTCATTTCAATTGAAGCTTTTCTGACAAAAATTATGACGCCGCCACCATTTGCATCTGTCACTGACAATTTTGAAATCCACGGCAATCCATGTCGTTTGGTTCGATTACAGAATATTCATACCGTACCTTGTTATGGAATGAAAATACATGCGAAACACATAAGAAGTAAGTGTTTCAGAATAAATATTCTAACTCAGGAGTAAGAATGTATATGTTCTATTATTAAAAATAATTTCGGAATTTCTACATTCTTTAATGGTTGTGGAGAAAAGCTTCTTTCGGCCTCACAGCTTGTAACAGGAGCGAAACGGAATAGTATATTCTGTAACAAGGTTATAATGAAAAAACTCGATACGAGTGGAAAATTCCGAACGCGAGCGCTAGCGAGCGTGAGGAACCACGAGTATCGAGTTTTTTCATTCTAACTGAGTAACAGACTATATTTTCTCCACGACCAGAAAATATGAATCAAAACCAATTAAATTAAATTTGAACAAAACAAGTTATTTATTGAGATTTACATTACATTGTATAAATATTTATATTTATAGTGTTGGTACAGTTGCTAAAATGAAAAGTAGGTGCATTGGAAATATTTTCCGTAATATTTTTCAAAACAGATTGATTTGTAGAGGCGGAGATTTTTCACTCATTATTTCATTTAAATTGAAGCTTTTCTGACAAAAATTATGACGCCGCCACCATTTGCATCTGTCACTGACAATTTTGAAATCCACGGCAATCTATGTCGTTTGGTTCGATTACAGAATATTCATACCGTACCTTGTTATGGAATGAAAATACATGCGAAACACATAAGAAGTAAGTGTTTCAGAATAAATATTCTAACTCAAGAGTAAGAATGTATATGTTCTATTATTAAAAATGATTTCGGATTTTCTACATTCTTTAATGGTTGTGGAGAAATGATTATACAGTGAGGGCATAAAGTCTGGAAACACCTAGTTTTTTAGGAAACTATACATTTTCGGAAGAAACGCCGAAACACGTCGATTTTGTTCTCATTTTCTACAGATTCTAAAAATATTTGATTATATACAGGGTGTGCCATAAAAGTTGGGCATTTGTCAAATTTGATTTTTTAAATAGAACACCCTGTATATTATTCCATTTTTGAATTGTGCGTTAGGAAATCAACATCTTTTGTATAAACCACCCTTCCTCTAAAGTCAATTGTTTGGGAGATATTGCAACTTGAAAATTGGCAGCCCGCAAAATTAAATAAAGTCAAATAACTCAACACATTTTTATTTTAACAACAACAATCCAACTGATACAATTTTAACGCAGCAAATGCTGAAATTATTGACCGTTAACTTCCTGGCAATATCCTAGCCTATCCATAAACTCCTCTTGTACGTTACGGATGAAAGAAGGTGAAATTTGCCGAATTTCATCCCTTATACGATTTTGTAAAGCTTCTATGTTAGGAGGTCTGTTAAAGTAAACTTTACTTTTTAAATAACCCCACAGGAAGTAATCAAGGGGGGTCAAATCCGGTGACCTCGCAGGCCATTCTATGGGGCCACGACGTCCTATCCACCTGTTAGGAAATATCTCGTTGAGATATTGCCTAACAGCTAGCGCATAGTGAGGTGGGGCCCCATCTTGTTGAAACCACATTGTTAAGGCAGGTGTATCAGGCTCATCACCTGGATACCGCTGAGCTAAGGCAGGAATTAACTCTACTTGCAAAAAGTTTAGATACATTTGGCCGGTCAAATTTTCGTCAAAAAAATAGGGACCAACAATCTGGTCTTGAAATATTCCTGCCCAAACGTTGACTTTTTCGGGATGTTGCGTATGAGCCACTTGAGCCCAATGGGGATTCTCTTTACACCACTACTTACAGTTTTGCCGGTTGACAGTACCATTGAGAAAAAAGGTAGCTTCATCCGAAAATAAAACATTTGCACAAAACAAGGGAACGTCGCACCTTTCTTGCATATTTTCACAAAACTGGAGTCGGCGGTCATAGTCATCTTCGTTTAATTCATGTATTAGGCTTATTTTGTATGGATGATATTTCTCTTTATGCAGAATTTTTTTCACTGACGATTGACACACGTTTAAATCTAATGCCACTTGATGGGTTGACAAATGTGGATTCTCGTTGTAACTGAGTAAAACATCTAATTTAATATTATCATCTAATTTAGGCCTACCTGTCCTGGGCAGATCTTTTACAGTCCCATGTTCATGAAATTTGTTGACAACTTTGCTGACCGCAGATTTTGTAATTGCTTGTCGCTCTGGATGTGTGTTATTAAAAAGTTCACAAACTTCGTCAGGATGCCTACGACGATCTCCCCAGCCAAACATCATAAGGATTTCAATCCCTTGGATCTCGGAAAGCATATTTCAAGATACAAATTACTATCTTATTTAAATGTGTTTGAATTTTGACACAACTATCATAATGGGACATGCTGGTTTCCAGGGTAGTGCAACAATTCAAGGTGTAAGAATTACCAATTTTTAAGTTGCAATATCTCGCAAACAACTGACTTTAGAGGAAGGGTGGTTTATACAAAAGATGTTGATTTTCTAACGCACAATTCAAAAAGTGAATAATATACAGGGTGTTCTATTTAAAAAATCAAATTTGACAAATGTCCAACTTTTATGGCACACCTTGTATGTAATCAAATATTTTTAGAATGTGTATAAAATGAGAACAAAATCGACGTGTTTCGGCGTTTCTTCCGAAAATGTATAGTTTCGTAAAAAACTAGATGTTTGCAGACTTTATGCCCTCACTGTATAAGTCAGTATTTTTAGTTTTCAATGTTTCAAAAATATTTGATATTTCTGAAAATCCTGGTTTTCTAAGACTTTTGGTATATACACTTTTAATTTTTCACCAGTTTCGGTAGGACATGCTTTGAGCTTGTCTACGGTTGTCCTGAAATTGCACTGAACACTACAGTCAGTCTATAAACGAACTAAACGGCATCCTGCAGGAGATCTTTACCTCACGACACACCAAATGAATTTAACAATTGTGTGATACTTTTAAACCCGCTACGACCTATACTCAGTATTTGCACCGATAGATCAAACGCCGCCGACGACGCGGCTTGCATTGATTTACTTTAACGATAGATGTTAAATTCCTTTTCCTTAGATTCTAGATCCCTTCTTGGAATATATAAAATCAAGCCCACTTGATCCTCATAAAAAAGAAAAGCTGATCTAGTTGTCTTCTGATGTCGCTCTGGTGTCCAGACATAAAATACTATTATTGTCTAAATTTTGGATATCACTGGAAAAAGAAGATCCATTTCTGAGTTATAAAGCTATCAGATTGGTCGTTTTTGCGACTTGCTATTAATTTGTGTGAAAAGACTTTCTCAGCCAGTTCTGTAATAAAAACCAAGCAGAAAAATCGAATGGATATTAATGAAACAACGCTACAGCCACGCATTTTAAATTTTCTAACAAAAGAGCAGCGGCGCATGTCGTACTAAAAATTTTAATTTTATATCATTCGATTTAATAAATAAAATATTATTTACATTGGTTTTTATTTCTGTCTTAGCCGTCAGCCGGTCCGCGAAATATTTCTCCTATTTTCGCCGGTCAGCAGGTTTAAAAAGGTTGAAGAACGCTGCTCTAGAGCACTGTGAGGTTCATTAAATTATAAAGAAGTTGTATATATTAAACGCAATTCATGATAGGTTGACACCATATATTGATCACAAGGGGAGACAAAATCATTCATTCACGCCAAACCTTTGGTTTTGTTGACAGAACGCTAAACATCTGATTTCGCGAGCAGTCACTATAGCTTTTCGAACTGTCTGTACTCAACTGAGCAAACCTATGAACAGACAGTTCCGTTTGGAAAGATTCCAATTTCCACGCCCGTACAGCTGTTTAATCCACGAATAAATAGGACTAGGAAGAGAAAACGAAGATGCCACTATCACTCAAAGAAAATAACGGTAATATATTGTTATACACTGTTAGAGATCCAGGGATATAATATAAACTTTTTGAGAGTTGAATTTAGTAGGTTCATTTAAACATATTTTAAGATATTTTTACTATTTCGTGTTCCAGTAAAAATTAACTTAACCAATGAACACCGGCAATATACCAACAAAACTATAACAATTAAATACATTTTTCCGTGTCCATAAACCGACATTCATTAATAGTTCGTACAATTGGCAGTACAAATGCACCCCACCTACGATTTTGGTCAACCTCGAACCGTAATGCATGAATGAACATTAGAAACCTTTAAAATCAAGGGACCTAGAACTCAGAACGCAGATCCCATCGTTCCTGGCTTCGACGTTTTCCAACAACAGTCACAGAGGGCGGCTCAGGACAGAAAACTAAGATGTATGCAACAGGCTCGACAGAAAATAATTACGGCCGATTCAAATGTCAAAAATGACGTTTCACGTTTGTCAGGGTAAACAAATTCTAATTTATATTTATTGGCAACTATAGTTTTTAGGGCCAAATTCAGACATATTTCCTTAGGGATTAACTATACAGAAAGAGGGAAAACAAGGCTGGATCCAAGACAGACTAGTGACGGAAAATTTGTAAAAATTAAATTCGAGGTTAGGAAAGATTTTGACTAAATGGAAAACAAATCAAAATAAAACGTTCAAGGAATAAGGGAATATATTCAAAAAGGTAGGTCGAAGTCTTAAAACTCAACTAATTGTTGCAACTGCTATAATAATAATACTTTAATTTCGTATGACAAAACAAACCGTAACAACTCCCCCTCTCCTACGAAAGGAGGGAAATTTTCTCGAGAAAATTAACCGACGATAAGTACTCAAAAATCTACAGTATTTACAAGGTAAGGCAAAAAAAAATTAACTACCGGAGCTCCGGGGGTATTCCCCTAGGAAGCAACGGAAGAGAGTGAAAGATACCAGTGGATCGCTACTAACAAAACATATACTCACACCACCAGAAGAATAACTAAACCAAAAAAAAAACTCTGACATGACATGACAGGCCTGAGTGTTTCTGACGGCAGCCACCATTTCCGCACCGCAGAGTCAACTGTGCCTTAATGGTATAGTGGCCACATAGACCAAAATTGGGAAAACGTGTCCCCAGCACCGGAATTTCCGCCAAGGTCATAATACACCCGTACTCATCATATCAGCTCCCAATAAAAGAAAATAAAGAAATTAAATACCAAAGGTATGGTCTGGGTTTGGCAAAAACATACTAAGTTAAAGTTGAAGATTAAGTTTTCAAAGAAAAGTAAGACAGTGAAGAGCCAAACCGGGTTTGTAGATCATGGCCCGCTTGACGGCGGCCAAACACTTCAGCACCAAGAAAACCAAATGTGCTTTTTATAGTGTAGGGCCACGTAGATCGGTCCGGATTTGACACCCGAGAAACCGAAATTTCCGCTAGGCCAAGCATCACCATGGCCGACAACCCTAGCCAACCAAAATTAACCAAGAAAAGAAATAAAATGAAAATTCATGAACCAGTGTGGTTCCAATACAAGGACGAAAACAAACCAAAGGCATAATGGGGTAATTTCTCAAACTGCCTATAAAGACACCTACTAAAAATAATACCCGCAGCTTAGTGGATTACTAAACCCACTAACTCAGGTAATCGACAACCCAAAATAGTACAATAACCAAAATAATTCAAAATAAAAATTAACTTTGGCCCCCTTGCCGCTAGACAACCAGCGACCCCTCCAGGAGTATCTGGGGTGGAATAAAACTTCAGGGTGCAGGAAGCACAGCCTGGTAACATTAACCCAAAGATGTTAAGGGGGCTAGCATTGCGTAACACTCGAAGAAAGCGTGAGGTACCTCGTGTACTAGCCTCACTCCAGAGCGTCCCAAAACAGATAACCAACTGTCACGCGTCGAGTCAACCAAAGGGTGGAAAAACTAAAAAGAAAAGATAACTAATATACAACCAAGGTAACTTAAGAAGAGAAAGGGATAGCCCATATGTTCCACCGAGCATAAGGAAGTGAATTATAGTAGACACTAAACTAAAAGATGCACCGAATGGGTAGTACATCAGTCCCTGTATAAAACAAAATAAATTAGGTAGGGTACTCTGAAAGGTGGCACTGCCACCGGCCTGTCGCAACCTAATAGGCCGACTTGAGCTCAGGCCGAACAAAGTAGCTTGGCCCTCCCCTGGCCCGCCGAACAAGTTCGATGGGCAAAATGTTACCCCAGGGGTCAGACTTCCGCCCCCCCTGAACAGCCCTTCCAGTCGGTCTGCTCTCCGAAGGATCAATAGTTCCAACAAAGAACGTCGAAGCGACATTCGGTAGCACCCAACACCGCGCAGCCTAAACAAGGAGATAGGGACAAATAAGTCATAATCGGGAAGGTTCTATTTTGGCTAGTTAAACTATAGCCCAAATATAGAACGCCAAAATAGGGGTCTAGGTACCAAGACCTAGGCCAAAGTCAAATCCAGGATATCAAAAATAGCAAGTCAAATAAGACTATAAAGAAATATCAAGGTAAAATTAAATTAATAATTAAACACAAGAAAAGATAAGGTAAATCAAGGTAAGGTAAGAAACACCAAGTCAAATACTGAAATAAGACTTGGTAGATATGAAGGTAAAATTAACCGAATAATTAAACCCAAAATAAAATAAAATAATAAAGGTAAGGTAAGATAAGATAATCAAGGTAAGGTAAGATAATCAAGGTGAGGTAAGATAATCAAGGTAACGTAAGGTAATATAAGAAAGTCACAATAAGGACACTAAATCAGATCAAGCTAGGATAACGAAATCACTCAGCAAGATACGGATTAGTGTCATAAGTCAAATCAAGTTAAGGTGAATTAAATTATCCAAAACAAATTATCAAGTATCATTGCAATCAGTGTATTACGAAATTCAAAATAGGTAAATTTAAGGTAAATTCAAATAAGGTAATTTTGAGGTAAGTTCAGATAAGGTAAATTTAAGGTAAGTTCAGATAAGGTAAATTTAAAGTTACTAAAAGATATTAATGAATTAATGACTCAAATAAAAATACGCTAAATTTCAAGCAGTTGAACTCACAAATAAAATAAATCATCGCCTTAAGAGGGAAAAAAAACTAATGACCATGTATCGTGTCTATCCTCATCCTGTCTCGCGCCAAGATGAGTGCCTGCACGACTCCGCCCAAAAGAAAAAAAACTCTAAAATTAATGTTACTAAAGCCACAAAAGTTAAAGAAATTTAAAGATAAGGTAAAGATAGATCATACCATAAGCAAAGACGCAAAGCGATGATAGCAAGTAAAAGTAGTAAAAATGCTGAAGGCAGACTTACTACGCGCAATAGCAGCAAGTTGACTGAAGGCCTAGCTTGCCACGGCTTTCGGAGGGCTCCTACCTCCACTAGTTCACCAGTGCAGCACAATTCTAAGCGACAGTGTCCAAATCCATCAAGTTTCGCACCCAGATGGATCCAGACACAATCACGCCCATACTGCAGGGCATTAAAAAAAGGTATTAAAAGAAAACGGAATAAGGTAACGTTAAAGAAAAATATTTAAAGGTAAAACTAATCATTATCTGAACTCTCATTTGCGGTCGATGGATTATACAGTTTGAGATCTTTTACGTGCCAAACACCTTTACTTTGTCCTGCTCGATCTTGAAGTTCGTAGGTGCAGGACCCTGTTTTCTTCTTAATAATAAACGGGCCCACATAAGCCGGAGCCAGTTTGGCACTATAATAGTTCGCGGCATCGGAAAGACTTTTGTTTTTACGCCAAACCTCTTGTCCAGGTGCATACTCGACGGGTCGTCTACGTAAGTTGTATCTACGTTGATTTCTAACATGAGATGTTTTAATTTTATCCTGAACTTCGCGATATAATTTCTCAAAGGCGGCTTGTCTTTTCCTGACATAATCTTGAAGGTCTGCATTGGTGTTAGCAGTCTCTTCTGCAAAGTCTTGTCCGTACAATTTATGTTCTCTCCCAAAATTAAGAAAATGCGGAGTAAATCCAGTGGTCTCGTGTCTTGATGTTCGCAAAGCACAGCCTATAGAAGCTAGGTTCTCGTCCCAGGTACGGTGGTTATTGTTCTTGATGTAAGATCGCATCATGGTCTTTATGACTCTGTTGACTCGTTCGGTCGGATCGGCTTGTGGATGATAAGATGCTGTGTAGAATAGCTTGGTTTTATAGCGTTGACATAGGTTCTGAAATTCCTTGGACTTCATTTGTACTCCATTATCACACATTAGGAACTGTGGTGATCCAAACATTAGGAAAATACCTTCTTCAACCTGTTTGGTGAGGGATTTAGCTGTCGCTGAACGAGAAGGAAATAAAACGGAGAATTTGGTGAAATAATCGGTAACCACAAGAATGTAAGTGTTACCTGACCTCGAACGAGGAAACGGTCCAATATAATCCAGGCTGATACACTGCCAAGGTTGATTTATTGTAGGACGATCACCCATTAATCCTGCAGGGGGTTTTTGTTCTACTTTGTGCTGGGCACAAACTCGACAAGCTTTCACGTAACTAGTGACGTCACTCCTCATCTTAGGCCAGTAATAGCGTTGGCATACTTTCCAGTAGGTCTTGAATACGCCTACGTGACCTGAAGCAGGTATATCATGGCAACGAGCGAGTATCTTGCGCCTTTTATCCTTAGGAACGACAATTTTCCAAGAACTGGATGGAGTACCAAGGTCCGGATGATTGGTTCTTGCATATTTATACAACATGTTGTTTTCTACACGCCAAGTAGGAAATTTGTCTGGTTGTTGTTCAAGCCTTACAAACATATTTTTATACCATCCATCAGTGGTGGAAGACATCGGAACATCACTATCGTCGGTGTCAATAGCTTCAGCGGAAACAGGAACGGATCTGGACAGAAAATCGGCAACAATGTGCTCTTTACCAGGGCGATGGATTAAGGTAAAATCATAGGGTTGCAGACGAAGCGCCCATCGCGCTAAACGACCTTGAGGGTCTTTTAGTCTGTGCAGCCATAGTAACGAATGGTGGTCAGTTACTACCGTGAAGTGTACCCCTTCCAAATAATGTCTTAATTTCTCCACACTCCAAATCACTGCCAAACATTCTTTTTCGGTGACTGTATATTTCATTTCTTGTTTAGTCAGTGAACGTGATAGGAAGCATATTACTTTCTCACCATCATCAAAAGTCTGTGTTAAAACTGCACCAAGGCCATATGCGCTTGCATCGGTTTGCAGGACAAAAGGACGGTTAAAATCAGGACAGGTAAGTATCGGTGCTGTAACTAAAGCTTCCTTGATCGCTTTAAAGGCTCTATCACAGTCGGTTGTCCATGACCATCTGACATTTTTCTTAGTCAAGTTAGTTAGCGGAGCTATGGTGGATGAAAAATTCGGAACAAAGCGACGGTACCAAGATGCTGTACCAATAAATCGGCGAATTTCGGTGACATTCTTTGGTGGTATAATGTTTACAATTGCCTCCACTTTTAATGGATCTGGTCGGAGTCCCTGACGGTCCACAACATATCCTAAGTACTTCAATTCTGGCAGGCAAAACTGACATTTTTCTAGTGAAACTATGAGCCCCGCTTCATGTAGTCGGTCGAGAACTAAGCCCAACAGACGTAGGTGTTCATCAAAGTCCTGAGATATGAGAATTATATCATCCAGATATACCATGACCGCTGGTTGAAGGTCTGCTCCAAGGACGGTATCTACTATGCGCTGCCAGGTCGCTGGTGAATTGGTTAAACCAAAAGGCATGCGACGGAACTGAAATAGTCCTCTTCCAGGGACGGTAAATGCAGTATATTCACGCGAAGATTCACTCAAGGGAACTGTCCAAAATGCGGATTTGATATCGATGGAACTGAGGTAAGTTGCATCTCTCAGGCGGTCCAAAATGGCAGAAATGTAGGGTAAGGGATATGCGTCTTTCTTGCTCAAACTGTTCAAAATTCTGTAATCTACACAAAATCTGTAGGAATCATCCTTCTTGCGCACTAAACATATCGGACTGGACCAAGCACTCTTCGAAGGTTCGATGACTCCATCTTCCAACATTTGTTTAAGTTCTTCATCGATAATTTTCTGCTTAAATGGAGACACCGGGTAATATCTTTGTTTGACAGGTTTCGTACCTGGCTCCACTTCAATAACATGTTCAGCAACCTTGCAACATCCCAGGCCTGTACCCATTAAAGCAAGTTTTTCTTTGACTAAGTTATCAAGAGTCATTCGCTGAGCAATAGTAAGGGTACTCTCATCCCGTATGCTAAGTACTTGAGTAGAATTCAGTTCATCTGCGAAATGCCAAACATCTTGATTTAAATCCGGTACGATTCCCATGCTCTTCCAGAAGTCAACTCCCAAAATTAAGGTATGAGCCAGTGCAGGCAGGACTAACACATCTATCATGCGGGTTTTTCCCATTAAACTAAACGGTACTTGCATGTAACCAATAGCAGAACAGCTCTCTCCATTAGCAACTGTACATCTTGTTTCTTTACCTAAAAGTTGCAGTCCCAAACTCCGTAGCAACTCATATCCAGGAAGGCCAACAAGTGTTCGAGTGGCACCAGAATCCAGCAAACCTCTTATAGGTTTACCTATAATAGAAACTTCCAAATAAGGACGTTGATCTCCTCGTGCGTGACTAATGATGAAATCTAAAAGAATTTGGGATGAAAAGTCAAAATCATTGGTCGATACACGCTTGGTATTGGGAGAAATCGTACGACCTATTGATTCCCCCGGGAAGCGTTTCCCGAATTAGCACATTTTGGGCAAGATCTTACAGTGACATTAGGTGTTCCACAACGATAACAGTGTGTTTTTCTAGGGCTTTGACAATCTCGATTAAAATGTCCCGTTTGTTGACAATTCCAACAGACTACTTCTCTAGGACCTCTACTGGTAGTAGGAGGGTTGACATGTCTCACTTCATTGACCTTAGTTGGAGGTAAGGCTTCTTGCATATCTGAGACGAAGGCGAAATCAGGTTCTACAAATCCTTGTCGCTTCCGAGATGGCGGTACATAATGTTCTGCACGGTATTTCTTGGCTTCTAAAACCAGGCACTGCTCCTCTAATTCTTCCAATGAGTTCACTATGGGTAACTGAGTGGTGTAAAATGGAGCTAAATTCCTAGTTATCATGTCCAACTTTGCATCCTCACTGAGGGAACCATAACGCCGAAACAGAGCCTGCATGCTTGAAAGATAGTCCACTATGCTTTCTGATGGATCTTGAGTCCTCTCGAGCATTTCTTTAAAGAGTCGAGCACGATAATCTGGTGGTTCAAAGTGTCTGCAAAGCAGTTCAGCTAGTTCTCTCCAGTTGTTAAACCGGGAACGGTTCGCTCTAAACCAATTCAATGCCTTGCCTTCAAATAAATCTATGGCAGACTCAAACAGTTCTCTTTCTGATACATTACGAGCCAATCTCAGCTCGTTTACTCTCTCCAAGAATCCATGGACTGACATACCCTTGAGATCTCCTGTAAATTTAAGGCCCCATTTTTCAATACGTAGTGCCTTGAAGTTCGACACTGGCTGTCTATTTGGGGTTGAACCATGTTGAGTTGGTCTAGGCACTTCATCTTCTGACGAATCATCAGAATCAGAACATCCCGAGCGTGCTGCATCCAATAAGACACTCAAGTTAGGATCTCGTCTGGATACTTGCTCTAGCTCGTCAAGAGCAGATAAAGTTTCTGCAATTAATATTGCTCGTGTGTCAGCGTCCTCTAACGACAGTTGGTTAACTGGTACACGATCAATTCGGTTAAGAAGATGGACCAAGTGTGTCTGTAGACGTTCGAATTTGGTCTGGGCTTTTTCTCCAGTAACGGACTTAATCGCCAATTTAGTCTTCCTCAAGTTAGTCGCCACATAAGCTCTTTCTTCAGCAAAATCCATATTATAGGGAGGGTGACTTATAGTCTTACTAACTTTCTCCATCTGCAACAATGGGCGTAAAGATGCACGAAGGCTTTCGACAGTTTTCGTTTCATCAGCTGGAATGCCACGAACTTGCAACTCATAAATGAGCATATCCTTTCTAAGGTAATGCACTCTCATACTGTAATCCATCGTAACTTATTACGAGTCAAATAATACACAAGCAAATATAAATTAAAAGAAAAATCAATAAAATATTAACACTGATTGCACTTGACACTGTAAACTGCAAACAATTTGCAAAACTAAATTTTCAGATAATTTTCACTAATTAAACTTCACCCAAAAAGATTTAAAAATAAAATAAACCAGTTAGGACAGCGATGTCCTAACAGAAAGAATAACGAAAACCCGTCAGAACAGCGAAGTTCTGATGGCTGCTACAAAACAATAGGTAGGCCGCAAAAAAAATATTGCATTATCAGCAAAAAAATCTCATCAGAGGTAAGACAACATATCAGAAGCGCAAAAATCGATAAATGAAAGTTAAAAAAAATTTTGATAATGTTAGTACCAAAGTGCTCTATCTGGTCTCACCAAACGCAGTTTCTTTTTGTTTGAAGGCCCCACGTTGGGCGCCAAAATTTGCCACGCTCTTTTCCGCACAGAAGTAGAATTTTACTTCTACTTACCATTCATAATTAAAAATCCAAAGGTCGGTAAAAAAAAAATTTAAGAAAATAAAAATATTGAGAATTTCCAAAATTGACTCACGTAAAGAGTTGAGTTGAAGGCGAGAGGCTTGCGCATGCGTGCCAAAAAAAATTGCCCTAGCTCCAATGCCGGAGAGAGGGGTGGATTGAGGGCGCCACTGTTTTCGAAGCCGGGTGAAAAACAGAAACCCTCCTAGATGATGTTGGGACCTCGCTTTCAGCTCACTCACTCACATAAAGTTACCATATTATAAAAGTTAAAAATAGAAACTGCGCTGTCTGGTGAGGCAAATAAAACACTACCATTAAAAACAAATTTACTAATATATTACAGATTCGTTAGGGCAAAATTTTTAATGACACCTCAGTGTATCGTGTCATTTTGGGAAATTTGATACAATAAAATTATTAGGTATTATTATTAATATTATGTTATTACTGTGACAGTTTGTAGTAAACCCTGAGGGGGAAATAAAAAAAAAGTACTAATCGGTTTTAAAATTAAATATTGCTAACCATGGTTAGAGCCGAAATTGAATAAATTTGTTATCGTGAAAAAGGTGATCCTGGTTATTACAATAAAAAAAAATAAAAGGTTGCCTGAAGGGGTTCGTCCCCTGATGATGGTTTCCTAGGTCAATGCTGACGTGGCCTAGGCAGCTTAACTGACTCGGCACGATCAAAGGCTGGAGATGTCTTCCAGCCCAAAAGAAGTTGTGGGGTAGCGGTGTTCCCCAGTAAAAAGAAAGATTGTGCTGTCTCCCAGCAAAAGAGATGGTGCTGTCTCCCAGCAAAAAGAAAGAGCTCGGAGTCTCCCAGTAAAAAGAGGATCGGTGTTCCCCAGTAAAAAGACGTGGTGGGGTCGTCTCCCAGTAAAAAGACCCTGATAAAAGAAAATGTATGCGTCAAGGCAAGGTAAAATTCAGGTACTATGCAAATATAATTTAGAAGAAATATTAAATTTAAATCACAAAAAAAAAACTTTTAGTGGCTGAAGGCCTTATACAATTATTCACTGGTATCAAGAAAATAAAACCGAAGGAAATATTTTGAATTAAATAGACATCAGGTCAAAAAAAAATAAACAGGCAATATTGAAGCCAATTAATTAACAAATCAAAGTTAAGTTAAAATTTACATAAAAGTAGCCATTGTACACAGACAAATATTCATTATAAAATAATTATATTTACATAAGTAATGCAGCTACAAAAATCTTAAACAATTAGATCATACACTGGTGACAAAATAACCAAAATTGTTAGGTAATCGCTTAATTACACAAAAGAAAAGTTTAGCCGCAAAATACAATGTGATAAAATTTAGCACGTTAAGTATAATCAAAAGAGAAATTCAGTATTACTATTACTAAACATATACATCCAAATATAGTAAATGTAGCTTAATATTTATGAATATAGAATAACCATACCGTATCTGTAAGCGTAACCCAAGAATGAACAAATACCATAGGCCATAGTGAATAGTTAACGGTACTATATTACACCCACCCTGAAATTTTGTAACCAAATCTAATAATTAAGAATCAGCCCTGTCTATGTTATACCCAATATTAATTAAAAGCTAATTAGCAGCAGAAAAAGAATAAGTGAAATACGAAAGTCAACACTTCTGACTGTCAGACATTTAAAATATTTACCCAAATTACTATAGTTTTAAATTGCCGGTCTCTAACGCTGTCAGCTGACATTCCAGAACACAAGATATGAATTTTTAATGGCCTGGCTATCGCTTATTAGCATAATTAGTTGATAAAAAGAAACATCATTAGGTTCCAATTCACGGGCATACACCAATGACTGATTCACTATGACTATGAATACGAAATAACAAAATAAAATTTAACCTTGGGTCACCCGGTAGAGTTCTGACCAACATTATCAAAGAATGTAGTAAATCAAGCTAGCATAGCTGACAAAAAAAAATTAGGTATCGATAAGAATTTGACCTACAAACCTGTGAAGGTCACATAAACCCCATTTAATTTTTAATAAAAAAAAGAACCATCGGTACATAATTTTCCTACCACGAAATGTAGCGATCTACTTGTATTTAGAGAAGTTTTAACTACAGAAAAACTAATTAAAAACGTGGACGTCGTAAAAAAAAAATAGAATCAAAAAGGGAATCAACGAAAATTAATTAAAATAGCAGTTTAATCGCGGGATTCTGTATTTTTAAGGGTTTAATAGTGGCAAAAAGGCATACCTGTCGATCTCGGGTCGGGTCTAAGTCCACATGTCCGCTGTCGTCGTAAAAACCGACGAAGAGATGTCGAATTTCTTCTACAAAAACAACTAAAACGGCCTCACTGGACCAACAACGTAACGCCAAAATGGCAAACAACAAAACAACGTAAAAGAAATTAGTTGTACCGCATTCACGGATCCCAATTTTGGGTGTCTTTCTAAAGACTTTAGAATACGATACAGTCGACGACGCGATCAGTTTGTGAAAAGAACCTCTCCACACCCAATCCTTGACGAAAAATTCCAATATCGATTATTTTTTTCCTTGCAAAGCGACGTCACAAGAGGTTTTTTGTAAGTACACTTTGGTACTCAATTAGGTACATTTTCGAAGGCTTTGGTTCCATGGTATTCCCCTCAATGCATTGGCACGATGTTCTGCCAGTAAAAATTAACTTAACCAATGAACACCGGCAATATACCAACAAAACTATAACAATTAAATACATTTTTCCGTGTCCATAAACCGACATTCATTAATAGTTCGTACAATTGGCAGTACAAATGCACCCCACCTACGATTTTGGTCAACCTCGAACCGTAATGCATGAATGAACATTAGAAACCTTTAAAATCAAGGGACCTAGAACTCAGAACGCAGATCCCATCGTTCCTGGCTTCGACGTTTTCCAACAACAGTCACAGAGGGCGGCTCAGGACAGAAAACTAAGATGTATGCAACAGGCTCGACAGAAAATAATTACGGCCGATTCAAATGTCAAAAATGACGTTTCACGTTTGTCAGGGTAAACAAATTCTAATTTATATTTATTGGCAACTATAGTTTTTAGGGCCAAATTCAGACATATTTCCTTAGGGATTAACTATACAGAAAGAGGGAAAACAAGGCTGGATCCAAGACAGACTAGTGACGGAAAATTTGTAAAAATTAAATTCGAGGTTAGGAAAGATTTTGACTAAATGGAAAACAAATCAAAATAAAACGTTCAAGGAATAAGGGAATATATTCAAAAAGGTAGGTCGAAGTCTTAAAACTCAACTAATTGTTGCAACTGCTATAATAATAATACTTTAATTTCGTATGACAAAACAAACCGTAACAATATATATATATATATATATATATATATATATATATATATATATATATATATATATATATATATATATATATATATATATATATATATATATATATATATATATATATATATATATATATATATATGTCTCGTCTCTTCTAATCCTTAGACCACTCCGAAATCCGGAATAGTAGCTTTATCTTGAATTATTCGTGGAATCTGAATAGAGAATCAGAGTCCTCGTATTCAGTAACCCCCAAATCAAAAAAAGAATCTTCCAAAAAGCTGCGGTAGTCGCTGAGAAAATCCAGTGAAAAGATGCGACGCTTCGCACGGCGCGCCTGTATGTCTATATAATATGTACGCTTCCCCTCCTTCCCCCACCACTCGCTCGCTCGCGCGCCCAAGGCCATTTACACCGATGTTCAAGTGCATGTTTCATCCATTTCACTGTATTTTAATGAAAACTTGGGATATACGATTTATAGTATTTTACTTCTAGTTTTGAAAACCGGTATTAGAATTAAAATAGGACCATGTTTAACGCAAGCAAGCTCCCGGCAAAAAATGCATAAAAAAATTGAAATTGCACTTGCGCAAAAACTAATAGTCCGACAGCACCTGCCTTACGCACACTTAAAGTTGATATAATTATCTACTTCTGTGCCAAATTTCAGCTCTTAATCTTCATAAATGGAAAAGTTATGAATTTTTGAAAATAAAGCTGAATTTTCCGCTTTTTCCGGATTTTCTTCGGTTCTAATCAACCGATCGGATCGCTCCGCCTCTCATTTTCTTCGTAATTTAATTCTCTACAACTTTTCCATTTACGGAATTGAAATTCTTCTAATAGTTTTCGTTTTATAAGCAAAAAACCAAAAAAAAAGCGTTTTTTTGCACTAAATTGTTAATAACAAATTAATTAATGAGAGGTGCTAGTCGAAAACACATCAGAATACATCTACGGACTATCTTTTAAATGATGGCATAGGTGGCTTTCTACTAGTCTTTTTTCCAATATATGACTTTTTTTTGCTCTAATGATTGGCCTAATTGTAGTGTGTTTGTAAGAGTACAGAGTATAAAATAAAAAAACAATTTTATATGCAGCTATCTATATTAAATTATTAAAGTTGCACTATCTTGCGCCAACTCCAAAGCAAAAGAGTGTATTCTACTTATATTTTTGTTGTTTATATAGTTTTTTTAAACAATGTATGTAGTTTTAAAATTATTCATGCCTCCCCAGTTATCTGTAAAAAGTTTGGTTTAATCACATTATCTACATGTTGCAGAACATTCCCTGATCTGACAAAAAATATTATTTCATATATTATAACTTGGCAGATCGTTCTTTTTGAACACTTTCAACCAAAAATAACTGTACGTACGATTTCATTATAAAGTACTGTTTACGGTTTTTTTGCGGCCATAAAGTGGCTCATTATTGTTACTAGTATAATACAATTACTC
Source organism: Philopedon plagiatum (assembly GCA_963971165.1). NCBI lineage: Eukaryota > Metazoa > Arthropoda > Insecta > Coleoptera > Curculionidae > Philopedon > Philopedon plagiatum. The sequence continues at coordinate 97,184,209 of OZ020190.1, forward strand.
GATTGCTGTTGAAGTTTGTCAGTGTCTTCACAAGTTATCTTAATTGTTTTATTTGCACACCTTACAGGTGCAGCATAAGTTTCTTCATATAAATGCCTGGATTTGGATAGCAGCAAGGCATGCTTCGCAGTATTTGCAATAATTTTAACGTCCTCGGAAATTTTCATCGAAGCTACTTTTAACTTCCATTTTCTGTCTTGGCATTTATGTTTGGCAATAAACTAAAAACGCTTCGGGAACTAAGGGCAACGAGTTTTGGGGCAATCTCTGCTGTACAGGGGCGGACCGTGACTTTTGGTTGGGGGGGGGGGGGGGGGGTTGGTAGACAAAACCATTGATTTTATATAAATATGTATATACTACCGTGCTGTATAATGTTTATAATAACTACTATAAGAGATCAATGGGGGGGGGGGGTCTTAACCCCAAAACCCCCTCCCAGCGGTACGCCTCTGCTGCTGTATTAAATAACGATATTTTCATTGTTGATATTTTATTTTTTTACCTAAAAATTACTGAAAGATCGCGTAAAAACAGTATAGTATGAAATGGTACACAAAATCCTGCATGACATACGTACATACCTAATAAGGGTTTATTGGACGCGTCCTTTCATTGGCCTCGCTCGCAAGGTCACTCAACCATAAACAGACTCGTCTAATAGCGCCCCATATATTATGTACTACTGACATAAATAGCTACTAAATTGTGCCCATAAAGACCCGTAGTTAGCTTAATAAAAAGGAATTCATAAAGTTATACCGTTTTCCATTAAATAATAAAAACATATCGTACAAAGTATAGACTAATAAAATTGCCAACGCCTGACAACGCCCACTGTATTCGATTCGGACAGTGACAGTGGCGTCTGTGAACTATTGAGATCGCAAAGGGTCGTGTGAACTGTAAATTATTCATGCATATAACACTTGATGTAAACTAATGCTTTCTTCAACTAATAAGGCCTTTATAAAAAAAATTCGAATAAAAGTAAATTAAAAAAGTTTAGACAATAAAATTTAGTTTATAGTAAGAAATATTCGCCAATTAAATTATTTAACTTAAATAAGCTCGTTTTTCGTGAAAACATCGTACTTTCACTATAAATCATTTGAAAGAAAAAAGCTGGTATTGCTACAACGAAACGAACTAAACGATTTATTGATGGGTATGAGAAAAAGTTTTTATTACTGTTTGTAGTTATAGCATAGCCTTTTATATCTGCTACGCGATAGAGAAAACAGTTATCTTTCTTTTGCAACACGTAACTTTTTTTGAACAAAAAAAATATAAGTGTTTACTGTAAAAAATTCTACACAAAAGTTGCAGGATTTTTCTCAGATTATATAATAATTTTAAAGATATTCGATGTTGTTAGTAATCAACAATTTTATGAAGTTACGTTAACCGTTGAAAAAATTAAATTACAACCTAACTCCTCAAAGCCTAACCCAACCAAAGCAAACCTAAATGTTCTGTTGAATGGCAAATTGCTACTCGGTGTCATCATAACAACGCATTTTATTGATTTTCTTTATAGCCTCAAAAATACAGGTATTTTACCCTCGAATGCTCGCAACCCTCGGTTTTGGGTCTCCCGTGTACAGGAAATACTCAATTTTTTTTGAGGACACAATTTGCTTTTAAAGCATGAGAAAGTTTTATATGAAGAGAAAATTCTTCTGAATATAGCAGATAAAAATTTTCTATTTTTTCACATGCTTCATATCATGTCAGATTTTTTAATATTAATCTTAGTGTTAGCTAAGTAGAAAATTTTATAAAAAGTGACTTATTTAATAAAAAAATAAAATATTTTGCATTTTGGCGAAAACCTTTTGAGACACACTGTATACTAAGCCTCTTCTGTTTACAGGCGAAGTATTAATAGTAGTATTCTTTCCTATAAATGTTGGCTTGAATAAAAATGTGTTAATTCAGCTTTAATATTTATAACAAAAACAACCGTGTTGTTTGAAATAAGAATAATTTTTCTACCATTTCATTAAACAAAGAACTGCCAAAAACACCTCGAGATATTGTATGATGCTATTAAATTTTGTCGTCATGTAGTGCAAAAGGCAGTCATTAAAAGAAATGCTACTTAGCTAAACTCCTGCGATTTGTTAAGGCGAAAGTATCTCAATATAATCATAATTTGGGACACTCAGTATATGAGTCAGTCGTTCTGGTCTAGTTTATTGTTGGAATAGCCTTTGTCCTTGAGGAAGCCCCACAAGAAAAAATCGAGAGGGGTTAGATCGCATGATCTTGCAGGCCACCTAACCTAATCTATCACTGTAGTAGGTATTTTATATTCTGCCTGAAACCTAATCTGATCAAAGTCCCAAAACAATTTTTCTGACGTTCCCAGACCTAATTTCCACCCTCTTTATCAAAGAAAGTAATAAATTCAAACCAACTAAATAAAAAAAAACTAAATAAGTAATTATAAAAATAATTAAACAAGGACACATGCAACTTCGGCCTGAACTTTTAGGCATTTACAAAAAAATTCTCTTGACTTTCTTTGAGTTTTTGCTCTTCTGTCACCAGGAGCTTGACATTAGTCAAAATGACAATTCCTTGGGTAATGCAGAAATATTCACTTAGGATGAGGAAAAAAAAACTGTTGTCATAGGTTTGGACCAAGTCGAACACTAAACCTCAAGCATGTCGCGATATGTCAGATATATATATATATATATATATATATATATATATATATAATAAATGTAAATGTGAAGATTTACTTCTTCGCTAGTGCAGCGAAAAGGCCGTGAATGAAAAATAAAAATAATGAGGACTATCCTTGATTCTGGTCTGGGTGACCTCCTGCTATCGATTTCTGGGCCCTTACCCATCAGCGGGCAGGCTTACACCCAGGGTGGCTGAAGAACAGACCACAATTTGACCAGAATCAAAGAGAGTCCTTATATCCAAAATGATCGGAAAGGATGGGTAAGATGTAGTGGCTCGCGCCAACTAGTTCACCCAGTGTTGCTCCAAAAATGTTTGGCTGCTAACACAATAATACTCGAAAGTATGTCGAATGTCGATTTTCTCGACGTCGACGGTACAAACGCACCATTGTACAACAATAGTAGAAAAATGGAAGATTTCTTGGCCTATAGGTAATATAATAAATGTAAATGCGAAGATTTACTTCTTCGCTAGTGCAGCGAAAAGGCCGTGAATGAAAAATAAAAATAATGAGGACTATCCTTGATTCTGGTCTGGGTGACCTCCTGCTATCGATTTCTGGGCCCTTACCCATCAGCGGGCAGGCTTACACCCAGGGTGGCTGAAGAACAGACCACAATTTGACCAGAATCAAAGAGAGTCCTTATATCCAAAATGATCGGAAAGGATGGGTAAGATGTAGTGGCTCGCGCCAACTAGTTCACCCAGTGTTGCTCCAAAAATGTTTGGCTGCTAACACAATAATACTCGAAAGTATGTCGAATGTCGATTTTCTCGACGTCGACGGTACAAATGCACCATTGTACAACAATAGTAGAAAAATGGAAGATTTCTTGGCCTATAGGTAATATAATAAATGTAAATGCGAAGATTTACTTCTTCGCTAGTGCAGCGAAAAGGCCGTGAATGAAAAATAAAAATAATGAGGACTATCCTTGATTCTGGTCTGGGTGACCTCCTGCTATCGATTTCTGGGCCCTTACCCATCAGCGGGCAGGCTTACACCCAGGGTGGCTGAAGAACAGACCACAATTTGACCAGAATCAAAGAGAGTCCTTATATCCAAAATGATCGGAAAGGATGGGTAAGATGTAGTGGCTCGCGCCAACTAGTTCACCCAGTGTTGCTCCAAAAATGTTTGGCTGCTAACACAATAATACTCGAAAGTATGTCGAATGTCGATTTTCTCGACGTCGACGGTACAAATGCACCATTGTACAACAATAGTAGAAAAATGGAAGATTTCTTGGCCTATATATAATAAATGTAAATGCGAAGATTTACTTCTTCGCTAGTGCAGCGAAAAGGCCGTGAATGAAAAATAAAAATAATGAGGACTATCCTTGATTCTGGTCTGGGTGACCTCCTGCTATCGATTTCTGGGCCCTTACCCATCAGCGGGCAGGCTTACACCCAGGGTGGCTGAAGAACCGACCACAATTTGACCAGAATCAAAGAGAGTCCTTATATCCAAAATGATCGGAAAGGATGGGTAAGATGTAGTGGCTCGCGCCAACTAGTTCACCCAGTGTTGCTCCAAAAATGTTTGGCGCTGATGGGTAAGGGCCCAGAAATCGATAGCAGGAGGTCACCCAGACCAGAATCAAGGATAGTCCTCATTATTTTTATTTTTCATTCACGGCCTTTTCGCTGCACTAGCGAAGAAGTAAATCTTCGCATTTACATTTATTATATTACCTATAGGCCAAGAAATCTTCCATTTTTCTACTATTGTTGTACAATGGTGCATTTGTACCGTCGACGTCGAGAAAATCGACATTCGACATACTTTCGAGTATTATTGTGTTAGCAGCCAAACATTTTTGGAGCAACACTGGGTGAACTAGTTGGCGCGAGCCACTACATCTTACCCATCCTTTCCGATCATTTTGGATATAAGGACTCTCTTTGATTCTGGTCAAATTGTGGTCTGTTCTTCAGCCACCCTGGGTGTAAGCCTGCCCGCTGATGGGTAAGGGCCCAGAAATCGATAGCAGGAGGTCACCCAGACCAGAATCAAGGATAGTCCTCATTATTTTTATTTTTCATTCACGGCCTTTTCGCTGCACTAGCGAAGAAGTAAATCTTCGCATTTACATTTATTATATTACCTATAGGCCAAGAAATCTTCCATTTTTCTACTATTGTTGTACAATGGTGCATTTGTACCGTCGACGTCGAGAAAATCGACATTCGACATACTTTCGAGTATTATTGTGTTAGCAGCCAAACATTTTTGGAGCAACACTGGGTGAACTAGTTGGCGCGAGCCACTACATCTTACCCATCCTTTCCGATCATTTTGGATATAAGGACTCTCTTTGATTCTGGTCAAATTGTGGTCTGTTCTTCAGCCACCCTGGGTGTAAGCCTGCCCGCTGATGGGTAAGGGCCCAGAAATCGATAGCAGGAGGTCACCCAGACCAGAATCAAGGATAGTCCTCATTATTTTTATTTTTCATTCACGGCCTTTTCGCTGCACTAGCGAAGAAGTAAATCTTCGCATTTACATTTATTATATTACCTATAGGCCAAGAAATCTTCCATTTTTCTACTATTGTTGTACAATGGTGCATTTGTACCGTCGACGTCGAGAAAATCGACATTCGACATACTTTCGAGTATTATTGTGTTAGCAGCCAAACATTTTTGGAGCAACACTGGGTGAACTACATCTTACCCATCCTTTCCGATCATTTTGGATATAAGGACTCTCTTTGATTCTGGTCAAATTGTGGTCTGTTCTTCAGCCACCCTGGGTGTAAGCCTGCCCGCTGATGGGTAAGGGCCCAGAAATCGATAGCAGGAGGTCACCCAGACCAGAATCAAGGATAGTCCTCATTATTTTTATTTTTCATTCACGGCCTTTTCGCTGCACTAGCGAAGAAGTAAATCTTCGCATTTACATTTATTATATTACCTATAGGCCAAGAAATCTTCCATTTTTCTACTATATATATATATATATATATATATATATATATATATATATATATATATATATATTTATATATATATATATATATATATATATATATATATATATATATATATATATATATATATATATATATATATATATTATATATATATATATATATATATATATATATATATATATATATATATATATATATATATATATATATATATGTATATATATGATTTCAGTTAACAAAAACTTCATAATATAAATTAGATATAAAAGTATTGTAGGTATTTTAACCTACTTAATACGTTATCCCACCCCAAAAAATGTTTATATACTATTATATAATGTTGATATCGTACTTACTAGATAAATAGTAAACTTGATGGTCAACGTTTACTTATATTTAAGTTTACCATTTGACTAAACTGTATACAGGGTGCTACAAATTCGAGTTTTTGTATGGGGATCTCGGTAACCGTAAGAGATACTAAGTCGGTTTAATGGGGCAAAGTTGCGCAATTTGATGCTGATAAGCTATTTAGAAGTTTGAGAAATTCCGGTTACTTCCGGAGATATTCGAAAAAAACTGAAATTTTGCAAAATCTATGTTATTTTTTCCTACGCGTATTTGAAAAGATATTTAAAAATAAATTGAACTTTGTCATGGGCACTTTTACCATCTTCAAGATAAAATAATTAGATTTTTAATCTGACGTTCCGGATTTCTGGGATCATCATCAACTTTATTTTTTTAAATACGGACCTGCACTTTTTTTTCATTTTACTAGTTTGCTTATGATATAAGACAATAACCTACAATGATAATAGTTACGCAGATAAAAACACAGAAATGTGGAAATATCAAATGATGAACGATTTTTATTTGAAAAATAAATATTTTGGCCATTTCCAAATTTTTTAATGAAAAGTAGAAAATTTATTTTTAAATAAGTGTAACATATGATTGTTTTCGGGAGGCAAAAAGCCTTCGAAAAATGAAATATAAAGTACAGGTCCGTATTTAAAAAATAAAATTAATGATGGTCCCAGAAATCCGAAACGTCAGATTTAAAAACTAATTATTTCGTCTTGAAGAGGATACAAAGTCCCCATTGCAAAGTGAAATTTATTTTTAAGTATCTTTTCAAATACGCGTAGGAAAAAATAAAATAGATTTTTCAAAATTTCGGATTTTTTCGAATATCTCCGGAAGTAACCGGAATTTCTCAAACTGTAAATAGCTTTATAATTCAGCTTCAAACTGCGCAACTTTGCCCCAATTTAACCGACTTCGTATCTCTTACGGTTACCGAAATCCCCATACATAGTCGAATTTGTAGCACCCTGCATAGTTAGTTACAAAAAGAAAAAGAGTAAACTTTCTGAAACACTAAAAAAATGTTAAATTTAGCACTTTTATTCTAACATGTAGCCGCAGTGTTTAACCAAGCTTTACGAGATCCAACGAGAATTTCATGAAAAGTTCCTATTACATGTTGCAGAGGTTATTCTAGCGTGCAGTTGGACACAAAATGTGCAGTAGAAAAATCAAAATATGCAGCGGGAAATTAAAGTAGAAAAATACTGTTTTATTCATGACGAACATACAAAAACAAATGAAATAAATTTCTTTAAAAAACATAAAAACGACAAAAACAGAACAAACTAAAACTTATTAATATTATACGTACACCATGAGCGCCCGCAGACTTTTTTCTCAGGGGGGCAAAATAAAAAAAAATGTTTTTAAATATTTGATTTGTAGTAATCTATCCAAATACACTAATAAAAAGTATGAAGTATCACAATTTAAGGGGGGGGGGGGGGCACGGCCCCCCTGCCCCCCCCCCCCCCCGCGGGCGCCCATGAGTCGTAGACTACACTAAAAATTCTTTGTGTTTACTTTTTCCTCAGCCTCATCTTTAGACTCATCGCTTGTTTCATCATTGGCATTGGCCTCAGCAAAAATACCTTTACACCTTTTTTGCTGGTTACACTATGCCTGACTTACCCTGGATATCGGAAAATTATGTGGGAGAGATAAAAGATAAACCTATTTTTATTCGATAGAAGGAAAACATAATTTTACACCCTCGTTGGTTACGTTAAAACAGAATTAATCCAATAGCTTAAATAATTACGGACATAAAAATTAGCAAATATATTAATAAAAGACTGGCTTTTTATATCCTGTTTCTTTGGCCTAATAAAAGGTTGGTTATTTATTTCCTATTTCCTTAGGATATAGTTTGCTGCCTACTTGCGCCCACAAAGCCCTTCTTTGATTAATCTTCTTTCGTAAGCTGCCAGAATTAGCAAGGCTTTCAAAGCGATATTTCATTCGTTTACTTATCGTTTCAAACGACAATGGGCTTTTTTCGGTTTCGGTTAAAGAATGTATTTCGAGATTTAGGAAGATTTTGTGAAAAGACAGTTATAATAAACTTTTTTAAGCCTCAAGAAAGAGACAAAATAGAAAAAAGAACTGAATGTAGACAAGGCAGGACAATAACACATTCTTTTTAACATGAAGGACGGCATTTTTATATCTTTCGTTGTAGCACGATAATTTATCAACTTTATTTTTTTGTAAACTTTATAAGCAGCGGCAAAATTCGCTGTGCTGAAGGAAGGAGGGCCAAATAAAATCATCGAACTAAAACAAGTTTTTTATTTTACCACAATAGCCAAAGTTCAGACTGAAATAGACCTTATTCAGGTTTGCTTAGCGTTACGTAAAAAAAAATAAATACTATCATTATTTATCATTAAATCTAACACCCTGTATATTATTACTGATTTAAAAAGCTACTTAAATTTGCCCTTTATTTTTGTCTAATGTACCTACCTAACTAGTCAAGTTGCCAAGTAAGCCATTATTTGTAAAATTTTCTCAACAATTTAAATTCCATACCGATTTTGGTAAATTTGCCATGACAAACTATTGTTTAATATAAAAATCATGTCACTTTCGTTATCGTTCTGATATATTATTAAGTATTACTGATACTTAGTAGGTAAATACCCTTAAAAATCATGGAAAGAACCTATTCAAATGCAGTTCTTATGAATTTATTTATTTTATTTGGACAATGTGATAACTGATAAAATTATCGCCAGAACATGTATAAAATTTAATGAAATGTTCCCAAATCTAGCGCCTGTGCACCTCAGAAAATTTATACGAATCCAGAACACTTTTACTGAGTTTGGTTCAACTTTAAAAGCGCCGTAACTTCTGACGAAGAAGTTTAAAGAATTTTAGAACAGCATAAATGCATGATTATCAGTTTACTAAAGTCTGAAGATCCTCAACAGAGAGTCAAATTTTGCGAAATGTTGTTGGTGCGCACCCAAGAAGATCCATATTTTTTAAATAAAATAATTTGGATTGATGAATCGAAATATTCAAGAGAAGTGATTTACAATAGAAGAAATAGTCATTTTTGGTCAAGAGATAACCCTCACGTCTAGAAGCTGGATTTGAAGAAAAAATTAGTTTTAATGTTTTCTGCATGTTAATGGACAATCAGTTACAGTACGTAATAACAGTTGTCGAAAACTTCGTAGATAATCTGCCCCTTGAAGATTATCGAAGCTGTTGGTATCAACTTGATGGAGCTCCTGCACAGTGTACAAGAGAAGTTACAGTAGAACTTTATAGCATTTTTGACGACCGTTGGATAATACGTTTGCGATCTTGGAATTGGCCTCCAAGATCACCGGATCTCAGTCCATTGGATTTTTACTTATGGGGCATGTTTACAAATCACAAGTAAATTTAAAGAAGAGTGCTACTTCGAGTTACCCAAGCATTTAGAGATCTAGATCCAAACGAAATTAGATTTACCACGACGAATGCAGCGAGCACCCGTATTTTAAAGTGCTTGGATGTAAACAGCCAGCGCAGCGTTTTGAACGACTCGACTGTTAAAATGTTCTGTTTAATTATTTTAGTAATTTTTTGTTATTTGAATGGTTAAATATGGGTGTGTTACACAAATGCTCCTGAGTTAGTATACATTTTCTGAGGTTTATTGGCGATAGATTTGGATACATTTCATTAAACTTTATATATCTTCTGGCGACAACTTCATTACAATGTCCAAATAAAATAAATAAATTCATAATAAAATACAGGGTGTTCCATTTAAAATATCAAAGTTGCTAATACTTTTTAGCAGAAGCGGCAACACTACATTGTCAAAAATATTTTAGACAGGTAGAGCATGTTCGTTTATGTAAACGACCAAATTTTCAGAACGATTCGTTAACTGGTTCGCCAGATACATCTACCGTACCATCCACCGTGAATCACCCTATATATATATATATATATATATATATATATATATATATATATATATATATATATATATATATATATTATATCAGGGTGTTTAATATTTTATTTTTTAAATGTTTCTTTTTAATTTCTCGAAAATGCGTTAAGATATTCACATGAATTTTGATACATACCTGTATGTAATCAAAAGGTGTCTTGACGTGCATAAATTTATTTTCTAATGTACAATGTGCATTGCTGGTAAGCCTTTATTTTTAGCGAACAAAATGGCACGCCACTGATTTTTTTGATATCGTTTTCTTAAAGCCTAATTAATTCTGCGTGAAAAGTGTCTCTTGAGCTTTTTCGTTTTGACGCACCGATTTCGAGATAAAAATTAAGTTATTTCTTACAATAAACACAAATAATGAAAATGAATTTTTTAACATATTTTTTGTTCAGGAAGCAGTGCTTTTTGATTTTAAGTTTATAGTAGATGCCGGCAATGGCTTCTCCGTGCTTCAATACATGCTCCAAATCGTCTTCGCATATTTCTCCTAACTCTTCGGAATACTTGAGGTGTGAAAATATTAAACCCCTGTATCTCAAAAAGAAGCGTTTGAGGATCCATGTTTATTAAACTTATTTTCATATTTTTAGATGTAGAATCTGAACTTAAATCTCTTAATATCTTTTTGTAGCACCCTGTATATGTATATATACAGAGAGTCCCGTAACTAATGGGCCATAGAGCAACTGGAGATACTAGACATCAAACTAGACTGATTAAGTCATATAAGTTTTTTCGAAATGATACTCGTTATAGGGATACAGGGTGTTGAACGTAAAAGCTTATTTTGGAAAATAAGCCATAATTTGAAAACGGTTCAATGTATCAAATTGAAAGTTGGCATTATTATGTTTCTATGGGTGAGAAATAAGAATTTGTGTACAATTTTAAGTTTCACAATAAAGGGCGTTAGTTACATACACTGGGTTTAATAAACCCATGATTTTTTTCTTACCTGTAATATTAGGTACGTTTCAATCTAAGTTACTGGTTATTTTCAAGCTATAAAGGTATACTTGCTCGATCTTGAATCTTGATATCTCTAACCGTTTTCGAGATATTTCCGTTAATTCCGTTTCAACATTACAATTTCTTTAAAAATAATCAAGAAAAATTGCCAAAAGTGAGATGTTACTTGGTTAAAAGTTTAATAAAATGTTTTAAGGTAAACGGCGGCCACTCTCAACATCTACTGAAGTGAACTTGCTTGTTTTAACTGCACTGTTTTTAATTTATTGCATTGTGTTAATTATAATATGAATTTAATTACTTCGATTTTTTTATGCATTGTGATGTGTAAACGGAAATATTTCGAAAACGGTATACAAGTAGTAGTAGCAAGTATACCTTTTTAGCGTAAAGATAAACCTTCTTTGAGAAACTTGGATTGAAACGAACCTAATATTACAGGTAAGAAAAAATCATAGGTTAAGTAAATCCAGTGTATGTAACTAGCGCCCTTTATAGTGAAACTTAAAAATATTCACAAATTCTTATTTCTCATCTATAAAAATATAATAATGCCAACCTTCAATTCGATACATTTCAAAGTATGGCTTATTTTCCAAAATAAACTTTAACTTTCAACACCCTGTATCTCTATAACGAGTATCATTTTGAAAAAACTTACATGACTTAATCGGTCTAGTTGGATGTCTAGTATATTCAGTTGATAGGATATGGCCCATTAGTCATGGGACACCCTGTATATATAATTTATGTAACTATATAAATTGCACTAATAATGACCAACATAAACTATTACAAAGTAATATTTTTCTAAACCGAGTTTAAGCAACAACAAAATTTAGTTTTTTAACTGTACGTAGAGCGCCCTAGAGTGTCTATTATAGAACAAAGCTGTTCAGTAATTGCCGAATTGGTTTTACGATTGAACCTTATATTATAGCAATCGTACTTTATATCAGAGGGGGTTAGTAAAACTCATCAAACTTTAAAAGATATTATAGCTAGCAGCGCTGCAAAACATTTACATTTGCATAAGTTGAAGTGGAAAGAGAAACTTTAAAGTTTGTGAAAATTTATTACATTTTTCCAACTTTAAATGCGATGTGGACATTAGAATAATGACTAAAGAATATTCCGTGGAGATAAAATGTTTAAGAAAAGATTATAAAGAATACAAGAGCGCACCTGAAGTGAAAATTGTAGGAGAAAATACAATAAAGTCGTAATTTAGGTGTGTAAAATTGTTTAAGAAAAACTAAATTTGCATTTGAAGCCAATATGTTTTATTTTTATAAGATTCAGAAAAAATTATTGTTATGATCATCTAACGGTAATTCGTGTGTTTGGTCAAGAGCTATGCTATCCATGAAGACAAATCACAGCGCAATGCCCTTGTGATGTTAAGAAAATCTATACATCTTGTCCTATACTACTTCAAACAGAATGTTGAAAGTAAACACGGGGTGCAAAACATTTATTTGCAAAATGGATTTGTTACATAACCACTAATTTCTGAAAATTATATTACTTACGTCGGGTTGCACAAACAATTTAATCACGAATTAAACTAATATGACACTTGTAATGTGACAGCACTTCTGCTAACGTCATTGCCAGATATGACTCTAAACGTCAATTAAATTTACTACTTGATTAAAAGTTTTGTGCAACCCGCTGTTAGTGTTAATGTAACACGAAGAATGTTACATGTCCATGTCCATGACCCCCATGACAAACTTACTATGTTACTGTTACTTCACTGAAACAAATACCGATCACTTGACATTTGTGTCAAACACGACTTTAATTGTTATGATTTGGAGTGGAATGTTATGGAGCTCCGTACCAAAACCGAAACTATCGGATACCCGAACGAACTTGCACTGCAATTTACTTTAGCCTGATGTAAACGACACTTAACGCTTGCCTATCATAACAAGGCTTATCGCTATAGACTCATATAGATAGACAGATGAAGTCACTTTTTAGTTGAGTGGACGAACAATTTCATTTGTTGCTCTAATAAAACTCCCGATGAGGTTATTAGTTTAGCCAAGAATTGAATGTTCCCAGCAGGCGCGGCCCCGTCCATAAGGTAATTTGGTCAATGACCCACCTAAATTTATTTTCAGTGATCCACCAAATAATTTATTTTTTAAAACTAAACTTTTCTTTCAAAAAAGTGCAAGTTCCATGCGAAATCTCCCCAAAAAAGAATCAAATGCCAGTCCATCGTCGAAAGATATCCAAGCTTGCTCCTCGCTGGGTCGTATTTTAAATTGGCCTCATAGGTTTATATGGACAATATAAATTCTTTAAAACGAAGAGAGAAACAGACATACGCGCTTTAGGAAGTTAAAAAGAAACAAAATTTGTCGACGACCCACCAATAATATCACGCCACTCCCACTATGGAAATACACTCGAACCGCCCCGTGAAATATACTCTTTCAAAAGCGACCTCTATTGATGAGACGCAGACGTATCAAAACGGAAAGCCGCTAACAATCTTAGACTAAAACACATAGAAAAGTAATACTAAAAGTTATAAACATCTAGAGTAGCAATGTTCAATATACTACAGTACCTATTTTATGATTTTTGCGGTGTTTATTTGTAGGTAAATAATTTCTTGGCAAAACTAGGTACATTATTCAAAAACCGTCCTTAACTAAAAAAGCGTTTTTTTGCTTGTTGCGTTGCCTTTGTATCATATTTTCTTAAAGGGGCCGTTACTGCTGTAACGTACCTTGACATGTTAAGAGGCACTGTTATTATGTAGTATTACCGAGCTCCTCTATATGAAGGAGCAGACATACTTTGGTAAATGATGGCCCGCACACTTTGCTTGGATGTTACATTCGATAAATGGATTGGTCGTTGGGAAACTTGGGATTAGCTCCCGCCTCATGTAACTTGAGCGCAATGGACTTTTTGCTCCGGGACATTTCGAAAAACTTCGTATTTGCAGCACACCCGACCAGTAGGTAGTGATTATTCAAAGTAATTGATCGACAATGCATTTCAGCAAATTTTAAAATTTTAATGTAGCCCCTAAATATAATAAGTATCTTACCTTTGATTTTGTTCACCGCAGTTTTACAGTTGCCCAATTTACAAAGAAACCTGTAACAACACATTAAAATTAGTAATTGTTTAAATCATTTAATCGTTGTGAAATAATTGGCATGCATACTAAGATTTTGGAATAAAATACTATACTATACTATTTCCCAGATTATAGGACCACATAAAATTTGATACAACCTATCATAAACTGATCGCACTACGCAATAAAATTAAATGTAGGTAGGTCAGTTGAAGAGTTCAAAGAAATACGCCAAGAAAGTCAAACTTATGTAACGTAAGTATTGTTAGAAAACAATAATTGCAAGTAAAATACACCACTGACTGCAACACCGAGAAATAACGCAGTAGTCAAGATAATCATCTCCGTTTTTTAAATTCTTGTTGGCAAGTTTGCCGTTTGGATACAATTGTACCAAATTTGATACATTTTGGCTGTTGTGGTACAAGGATACATTTTGTAATCAAATGGGGTTTTTTTGGTACGTTTTCGTTGGTTGCAAAAATCAATTTAAAAACGATAAAAATATAAAAAATCAAAATATCAAAATAAACTATAAATATGAATTGTTTTTTTGTGAACATTTTTAATATTAGAAATAATTAATCTTTTAATATCATCGTGAAATTTAGATTTATGCCCACTTGTGCAAGTGATGATAAAGTCTTTGTCGTCACCTTCTAGTTATATATGAAGTCCTATCAAAGCCTGGGTCCACACACCAAAGGAAAACATCGGAACGGACAGTGGCCTAACTACAAGGGGGCCCTTACAGGGGGGCTATGGTCCCCAAGGCTTTCCAGCCCCCCTCCTAAAATTTTTCAAATTTTTCCTATAAAATAGGTTAACCCCCATTAACATTAACCAGGCCCTCCCTAGACCCCCCAGGTCAGATGGCTAGTTACGCCACTAGGAGCGGAAAAAGTTAAATAATTTGTGTTATTTCTCGGTCGGAACGACCTTGAATTCCATCGTATTTTTTCATTGGTCAATCAGAACGCTGCATTTTCTGTTCCGTTCTGTTGTTTTTCTCAGGTGTGGACTCACATTAATAGTCATGCTAACATTGCTTACGTGGTCACGCTGATCACGTGATTACCTATATCAAATTTAAAGACATGTCACATGTAATCTGTCAAATTTGATCGACTGCTGATCATCGGCTGACCGCAGCCATTGTTTGGTACATTTTGGTACATTTTCGCTTGGAACTTTGGTACATTAGCGAAATTGGTTGCGGCAACACTGCTTGTTGGCAATTTTATAGTAGTCGCCTTTCAGCGGACGGCACGCGCAGGCGACAATTTCGGCACGGGTTTCAACCATAGACAAGATATATTTAGACCATCACAACGTATTCGCTACACCAGCTGAATCCGTCCAATGTATGGGCGAAAAAGTGCGTTTGTACGCATTGGGCGCCTGTCAGATTTTTAAACGACGGTCCTCTCGAGGCATGCGCACTCGGGACGTCTAGCAAAAGTGGTTGTTGAACTCAATGACGCAACGCGGCGAACAGAACCGGGCCGAAAAAATCTCAGTCATTTGTATGTTATGGTATTTTTGGTTGGGGTGGCGAATATAGCGAACCTCTGAAGCTTGTTATTTCGATACAAAAATAGTCTTTACAAAGTGTTACAGACATTTCATATGTTTCGCCAATTATGTATCCAACTTTTAAATATAAGGAATTATTTCGTAGTCTATTTTTTACAAGTAGTGCATAAATAGAAATAGTTTAATTCCAAATTTAAATTATATCAATATGTGAAAGAATAGGAGGTAAAAAATATAATTTATCTTAAATGCACTCCGGTGTTGAAGTGAATACACACACGGAGAAGTAGAAATATTTGTCAGTGACGTATATTGAGTGTGGTCAAGGTGTCAGAAAGGCACTGATGGGGTGTGTGTGTATTAGGGGCATTGTATAAGGGGTAAGATGGTGTAAGAAGGTCATATATAGTGTCAATGCCTCCTTCCCCTATATTGCATAAGGGTGAGTGTGACCAAAAGGCATATTTGCGCTTTCGCCAACGGGGCACTAAAAATACTAGTGGATTAGGGTAGAGGGGAGTATTTTAAAAGGGATGGCGAAAGAAAAAAGAGCTTTCGCCAAAGGATCGCTAAGATATCAGTGGATTAGAAGGGTGTGTCCAAAAGGCATATTTGCGCTTTCGCCAGAGGGGCACTAAAAATACTAGTGGATTGGGCTAGAGGGGAGTATTTTAAAAGGGATGGCGAAAGAAAAAAGCGCTTTCACCAAAGGATCGCTAAGATATCAGTGGATTAGACGGGTGAGTGTCCAAAAGGCATTTTTGCGCTTTCGTCAAAGGGGCACTAAAAATACTAGTGGATTAGGGTAGAGGGGAGTATTTTGAAAGGGATGGCGAAAGAAAAAAGCGCTTTTGCCAAATATCAAAATAAACTATAAATATGAATTGTTTTTTTGTGAACATTTTTAATATTAGAAATAATTAATCTTTTAATATCATCGTGAAATTTAGATTTATGCCCACTTGTGCCAGTGATGATAAAGTCTTTGTCGTCACCTTCTAGTTATATATGAAGTCCTATCAAAGCCTGGGTCCACACACCAAAGGAAAACATCGGAACGGACAGTGGCCTAACTACAAGGGGGCCCTTACAGGGGGGCTATGGTCCCCAAGGCTTTCCAGCCCCCCTCCTAAAATTTTTCAAATTTTTCCTATAAAATAGGTTAACCCCCATTAACATTAACCAGGCCCTCCCTAGACCCCCCAGGTCAGATGGCTAGTTACGCTACTAGGAGCGGAAAAAGTTAAATAATTTGTGTTATTTCTCGGTCGGAACGACCTTGAATTCCATCGTATTTTTTCATTGGTCAATCAGAACGCTGCATTTTCTGTTCCGTTCTGTTGTTTTTCTCAGGTGTGGACTCACATTAATAGTCATGCTAACATTGCTTACGTGGTCACGCTGATCACGTGATTACCTATATCAAATTTAAAGACATGTCACATGTAATCTGTCAAATTTGATCGACTGCTGATCATCGGCTGACCGCAGCCATTGTTTGGTACATTTTGGTACATTTTCGCTTGGAACTTTGGTACATTAGCGAAATTGGTTGCGGCAACACTGCTTGTTGGCAATTTTATAGTAGTCGCCTTTCAGCGGACGGCACGCGCAGGCGACAATTTCGGCACGGGTTTCAACCATAGACAAGATATATTTAGACCATCACAACGTATTCGCTACACCAGCTGAATCCGTCCAATGTATGGGCGAAAAAGTGCGTTTGTACGCATTGGGCGCCTGTCAGATTTTTAAACGACGGTCCTCTCGAGGCATGCGCACTCGGGACGTCTAGCAAAAGTGGTTGTTGAACTCAATGACGCAACGCGGCGAACAGAACCGGGCCGAAAAAATCTCAGTCATTTGTATGTTATGGTATTTTTGGTTGGGGTGGCGAATATAGCGAACCTCTGAAGCTTGTTATTTCGATACAAAAATAGTCTTTACAAAGTGTTACAGACATTTCATATGTTTCGCCAATTATGTATCCAACTTTTAAATATAAGGAATTATTTCGTAGTCTATTTTTTACAAGTAGTGCATAAATAGTTTAATTCCAAATTTAAATTATATCAATATGTGAAAGAATAGGAGGTAAAAAATATAATTTATCTTAAATGCACTCCGGTGTTGAAGTGAATACACACACGGAGAAGTAGAAATATTTGTCAGTGACGTATATTGAGTGTGGTCAAGGTGTCAGAAAGGCACTGATGGGGTGTGTGTGTATTAGGGGCATTGTATAAGGGGTAAGATGGTGTAAGAAGGTCATATATAGTGTCAATGCCTCCTTCCCCTATATTGCATAAGGGTGAGTGTGACCAAAAGGCATATTTGCGCTTTCGCCAACGGGGCACTAAAAATACTAGTGGATTAGGGTAGAGGGGAGTATTTTAAAAGGGATGGCGAAAGAAAAAAGAGCTTTCGCCAAAGGATCGCTAAGATATCAGTGGATTAGAAGGGTGTGTCCAAAAGGCATATTTGCGCTTTCGCCAGAGGGGCACTAAAAATACTAGTGGATTGGGCTAGAGGGGAGTATTTTAAAAGGGATGGCGAAAGAAAAAAGCGCTTTCACCAAAGGATCGCTAAGATATCAGTGGATTAGACGGGTGAGTGTCCAAAAGGCATTTTTGCGCTTTCGTCAAAGGGGCACTAAAAATACTAGTGGATTAGGGTAGAGGGGAGTATTTTGAAAGGGATGGCGAAAGAAAAAAGCGCTTTTGCCAAAGGATCGCTAAGATATCAGTGGATTAGACGGGTGAGTGTCCATAAGGCATATTTGCGCTTTCGTCAAAGAGGCACTAAAAATACTAGTGGATTAGGGTAGAGGGGAGTATTTTAAAAGGGATGGCGAAAGAAAAAAGCGCTTTCGCCAAAGGATCGCTAAGATATCGGTGGATTAGATTGACATGGGGCCGTAAGTAGTAGCGCTTTCAGCAAAGTATCAAGTGCACACACAGGTGTAAAAATATTTACATCTTACCCTAGAACTTGCTTTGTTCAATAATTATACAGGATGGGATGCCAATCCAATAAAATATACACATGTAATTTTTTTGATTTACTATTTTACTTCTTAAACCAGTTGCATATTTTATTTCTATTGTTTAGAATACTATGTTTATATTTTATTTCAACTTTCAATTTTGTAAATGTAACGTTTAAAAAATTAAGAGGGGGGGGGACATTAAAGAGACGCACTGTATATATATAAACTGAGCTATTTTCGATGAATTATCGACAGTTTTGTATAGCAAGAAAACTCAGATTTAAGCCAACAAACTATACACTTTTTGTTAAAATCTCACTAATGGTTACATTTTTATCATTAATAAAAAGAATAATTACAAGTAATATATTTAGCATTTATTACTCGATAAAAGATTCACGTCATGTAAAATAAATTTTGAAGTACGGTCCTGTCTATCACAAGGCAAACGTTCGACAATGCGCAAGCCCGCAGAGGACCGTCTTTGTTTACGGATTCAGCTCGGTAAATTTGCCGCATTCGTAATTGACATTATTTCTCTACTATATATTTTCTCTATGGTTTCAACCCGCCTCGAGTGTATTGCTAGTCTATTTAATGCATTGAAGGCGTTCTCTCTCGATCGAGTTCAGAGGCGTATTTAATAGTGTTTAAAAATTATTGTAAGTATTGTATTTGTTGAAAAATCACCTCTCGATTTTGTAGATCCTCACGTCTCGGAGTTCCTCAAATACGGAAAACATGATTTCTCATTTCCGTGGGTTCGTCTGTCTGTTTGTTGGCGCCAAAACTTAAAAAAGTATTTGATCAAAGAAAATGAGATTTTGCATATAACCTACGCTGTACTCTGGCTTGAAACCGGCCACAGTACTGCTGAAATACAGGATGAACACTTTCAAAAAATTAATTTCTGTTTTTTGCTGTTCTTTTGTTGCGAAAACGATTAATTTCACAAAAAAATATATTTTCTATATATGTAGATAACCAAGGCATTTACCGCTGATATAGATAGAGGAATTTTTGATCCCCCAGATACAGGGTGGACAACTTAAAAAATAAATGTTGACCGTTTTTACACTAATCGAAGAACTATTTATGTGAGGCAAAAAATGTTACTCATGTACTGGTTGTATTTAACGTCAGCAAGTGATTATTTTTTTATTAAAATAGGTGCGCTGTCATAGAAGTTGTGTAGTTTTAAGTAGATTTTTTTTTATTTTTGCTTACCTACACAGCTGACGATTTTACGTGGGAAATAAACTTATAAATATTTATACAGTATGGGAAATTAGAAAAAAACTGAATGTGATGTTAGTGGAATTTTGTGTACGCATTTTTTCATTCACAAAACCAGAAGCACATTTTATTTTTAGCTAAACAAAATGATGAAATAGTCTTTTTTTATCTCTCTCGCTAAAGAAAGCAGGTATGGTGTAGGTTTAGGGTCTCGCGAAAAACATGGTTTCCAATTTCTTAAAAACTACCCAATAAAAAATTAAATTTTGCATATACATCAGGCGTTGCCTTGCTTGGACTTTCGCTTCTAGTGACATACAGGATGAGCACCTTAAAAACAAAATTTCTATTTTTGTTGTTTAAATTTTAATTCGACTCATTTTACAAACCCAGCGAAACAATATATATATATATATATATATATATATATATATATATATATATATATATATATATATATATATATATATATATAAAATAAAACAAAGTTTTTTTTATTAAATACGGTTGTAAGGATTTTGTATCGCCCAAAATTTGTTTTCAAAGCTATAACAATAAATATTTCTCATTGATTTTTTATCTTTTCCTGAAATTTCTATCCACACAAAAAAATTTTCGAATTTCAAATTCAAACATTCACTATTTATAACCCGATAATATACATACCTTGAAAAATGACAAATGTGTCAAAATTTCTAATGCAAATCGAAGTTCCTAATGAAAACCTCTTTTGATGTTTTCCTAACAAAAATTACACGAAATTATTCGTTTGAGATCCGTTAATAATACAATCTCAACAATTTCATGTGAACTTTTTCTTGCTTCACATGAGAATCTCTTCTAACAATTTCAATAATTGGGCCCCAGTCCGGTAATCTTTTGTAACGTAAATAGAATCAGAATATAAAATGTATGGATAACAATTCGACTTGTCTTATAAACATAAGAGAAGACAGTAAAAATGGGAAAATTTGAGATCACTCCGAACACTGTGTGCATATCAAAGCTTTGTTTCTTTCTCTTTCTGCCGTCGCGTCGGGCGCTTCCCTTTCCCCGTCGTCGCATACCGCAGTTTGGGTACTACCGAGAGTGAATAGGTACGAGGGACGGCAAAATAGTAAGAAAAGCAGGAAATGGGAAGGTATAATAGGCAGGTCGAGAAAGTATAATTTTAAAAGCATGAACAATTAGTAAATTTATGAAAACCCGTAATTTTAAATGCAAAGAGACACAAAATTTATGGTAACAATCTTAATATATTTTAGTTCTAGAAAATGAATTCATTTACGTAGTAAATTTCAGAAAAGAATATTAATTAACGGTACAAACACACACAAATTAATATTTACAGCGTAATCGTCGACGAAACAAAGAGTAAATTTTGCACAACCACATAAATATTACCTTTTAATAAATCAGCATTAGAAGAGTTTATTTATACTTTGTGATCTGGATTAAAAGATCCGTATAACCTTAAATGGCCGAATTAAGCGTTTTAATCGCTTTAACATTTTTAGACGTATGTACATAGACAAACTCAAAGTGTCTTTTATTATGTATTATGTAGTAAATATAAAGCAATACATAGATTAATACCATCCCTGCACGAGGCTTGTGCCTGAAAACAAGTGTAGATGTTAAATAGAGACAAAAATTTTTTATTCGATCTCAGAGACAACAAAGTATTTACAAAACATTGCCATCTGTTATAATCCAAACACTGACTATGTTAATTAAATTTAAACAAACTTTTTTAATTTGGAATTGCGGATTGTGCGAAAGTATTTTTGACTTAAAAGAGTTATAATAACTATTTTTATTAAGCGAGCGAACTTTATTAATTTTACACGTTTGGCCTATAATTTTATGGATATATATTTTTCCTACATAAAAATAACTTTCACACATTCACATGAATGACATCTTTCCATTGACTATAGAAAACCTCTAATATTTAGTTTAGTTTCTTTTTGTGATTTGAGTTAAAAGATCCTCTTCTAGCCTTCCCATCGCCTTCGAAAACTGGTTTCGTTTTACACATGGTTTCGAAGGAAAGTATTTTGAATCCGTGTTTAACAGTCGCACTCGGAACGGGGGGGTCAGCGAGTGACCCCACTGAATTATTTTTGTTATATTTTTTATATTTTTAAATATTTTTTGGTACACAGCTATGAATTTTATTTCTAATGTTGAATGAACAAAATGAAATAAAGTTTATTCAAATATTTCTTATTTCTTTATTTTTTAAGTTTTTCTTCGTAAATAAGTGCATTCTTTTAAATGTCATAATAATATTTAAATAAACAAAATAAACATATTATAGTACGTTCATTCAGTGGCTTTTTTATTCAAGTATTTAGCTGAAGCAAAAACCATCGAAGCACTGACGAAAAAATGCGGGGTCAGACACTGACCCCCCTGTTCTAGTTTTGGGGTCAATCGCTAACCCCCCCCCCCCCCCCTTCCGTGTTCTCCGAGTAGACGTTTATGTTCCCAGTGCGACTATTAAGGTTCTATTTTTGCAAAAGACATTCCCAGATGCCCACGCATCTGCCTAAAATATAATTTACAAATCAACTTAACTCCCATTTTTTTGTTTTAGAGCAATTATTTTAAAAAATACAAAAAGCTTGTTCTAATACGTGGCTAAATAAAAATATTTATATAAAACAAGATTTTAGTCAAAAAGAGTTTTTTTCTGTTAAGAAAAGGAATATTTAATTAATAAATTGTTATGGTATAGTTTGAAAATTTGTTCGAATAGCAGTTATCAGATGTTAAATTGGAATTAATAATTGGATGTAAATTGAAAGTAGAACAATTTAAAAACAAGAATAATTTTTAATAATAGATGGGTAATAAAACACTGGGGCGAGACATCTAAATCTGACGAAATATATGTGGATTTTTTTTGTAGAGAATTGTAATTTTAATTTTGTACATTAGTATCCCTAAGAAAGTTTATGGAAAACAAAATCAAGGCCAAGTAACATCCTAAGGAACAATTTAGATTTATTATCAACGCTCAGGATATGAACATCGCTGGCGAAGAATTTCTGCCTGATGGAGGAGGATTTTCGACGCATTCTGATTTTGCCGGCAAGGCATAAAACAGCTACTACATTCTGTCTATCTCCATTAGTATCTCCAGCACGATTATACATCTTGAGTACATTTTCTCACAAAACTTTAAATTTGATATAACCAGTATTATGGATGAATAAACAAAGAAAAACTTTTAAAAGGTTGCTCAATTCTTTCACGACCAATAAAGAACTTTGCTCGCTAAATGTGTGACAAGAGGTCGAAGACAAATACACATGGCTTTAAGCTGTTGACCGGTTTAAAGGAGTTAAATATGCACACAGATTTCGTAATATTTTTACTTAAAGTGGGTTCTATTTTGATCATTCAAACAATCGATAAATCAAAGTGCCACTTCGATTACAACTTGATTCAATAATCTAGTAATTTAAGAAATTATAAATAGGTTAACTTAGTAACTAACCAAGACCAAAGGCCCTCGATACAATTTGATAAACCAAAAAGTTTACTTAACTCAGGAAATATGCGTAAGGTATTAGCAAAGTCGTGATAAAATTGTAAATCTAACACACTTTTGTCCGCATGTATACCTCAAAATTTAAAATATATACATACCAGTAAAAACATGGTATATACCACTGTCTGTTTTAGGAAGGGAGGTCAAAGAACACTTAATCCAAGAAAAGTTGTGACAGTCTAATTTCGGCCCGAGTATCAGAGTTTGTTTTAAGGGTTAGTTTTGTTCACGAAGGCCTGTTTAGTTTTATTTTATAGTTTACCTTAATGAAATAGTTGTGTTTCCACACGTACACGTTTGACCTGTCCTGTTCCCAGGCTAGTTTCTACGGTTTCTGTTCTGGCTAATTGCTGCTAGCTTGTACTCAAGTCAGATGTCCTTCGTTTGAAGCTTGTGGTTTTAACATCTTTCTCTCTTGTTTGGGCCCTGAATTTTGAATTTTCGCCTTGCTTAAAGTCCACCCTGTGTATAGACAAGTCGCCCTTAGTCTATTTGTGCAAAAGTGATTTTGGAATTTGAATTTTATGGGTATACCTACCTCCTGGAGATCATATTGTTTACATTCCCTCGCAACGTTGAAACACCCTTAATTTGTTTGGCTATTGATCACATGGCCTTTACTGTCTTGGATTTAGCATTTTCTATTATTTAGATTCGTTTTCCAAACATTTTCTTTGCTCAAACATTAATTTTTAGAACTTCGGTTTTAATTTTTGTAGATTTTGTGGGGTTAGATGGACTAACGCTGTCATTGACAAGGCCTTCCGGTGTTGCCAAACCGGAGGGTTTAAAATTTGTCCTAGAGCAACTTGTCATTTTCGCGTGGCCAGCGCGGTTATTCGATGCTCGGTCGTTAAGGCCACAGGTTGTACGGAAGATTTTTAGTAGGGTTGGCCGCGCAAGGACGGAAATTCACGGGCCCCATTTTGTTAGGTGTCGGTAGTGGGGTAGCAATGTGATTCTTTTCTTCTGGACACGAGACGCCACTTAGATACTGACTTTCGACGAAGTTGCCTTGCAGTGTGGGACTTAAAAGCTTCAGTTTGGAGGCTCAAGTTTTTTTGGATTAAAGTTCGATACTGCGATTTAAATTCGTTTGCTGAATTTTTACTTACAAGACGCAGGATTTTTGTGATGACTTCGTTCGATAACATCATATCTGCTATTAACATCGCCATGACGTGTAGAACCCGCTGGTAGCTGCCTCTGGCTGCTGTTGCTGTCTGTGGAATTTTGAATATCGAGCCCTCTTAACCTTGAAGAGGGTCTTTGGTAGGGGCTACGATCCTCCCTACTTCTCTTCCGTGGGGGCTACAAAGCATCCCTATTACTTTGTCTTTGGTGGGGACTAAGAAATATCCCTACTTATTCTTCCGGTGGGAGCTAGGAGTCATCCTACTCTCTTCTTGGGTGAAGGCTAAGGAGCCTCCCTATTTGCGGGTCTTTGAGGACAGGCTTCCTCAAGATTTATTTTTTTGTATTTTATTTAATTACTTTGAGGGGGCAAAAATCGCCCAATTTTCTGATTTTGTGTAGAAACACTATTTATTTTGCGAGGGCAAAATCGCCCAATTTTCTGATTTTGTGTAACTTGTAACTTTTTTGTCTTTGTACAAATATATGTATATAGGGTAAACTTATTAAGTTGTTTTTATCCAACTCACTGCGCCCTATGTTTTTTTAACGTTCAGTTATGAATAGCAGGTTTGTTGTGTGAGAAGCAGGTTCCTAAACCATCTAGGCGACTTCCAGTTTGCGTCGGTGTAAAAAACTGGTGGCGTCCAATTGAACCTACCCGGCTAACTGAGCCAAGGGCTAATTTGCACGCGCTCTACTACACCTGCTTCCCTCAGGACACCCTGTTGTTCCTGTGTTTTTCTTTAGAGTACTTTTCAGAGTTATTTTTAATGTTCTTTCCAAGTTATAAGCGGTAAGTACTTGGTCAATGATACTCATCATAGTATCTTTGACGGTTTTTAATCAAACACTTTTTATTGAACAAAGTGCGTCGCAAAGTAGATTATTTCGGCCTAAGGTAATTTTATTTTGAGGATTTAAAAATAAATTTAAAATTTAAAATTAAACGTCCAGATTCACTAAGAAAGTTTAAGATTTAGTACTGGTTTAAATTAAGATCTTCTAGTTGATCAGTTATGTTTTGGCAAGTTTTTGTCCTGTCGTTGTTAATAAGACGTCATTGAAAATTTATGAATTATTCGGATATTTCAGCGATTTGCTTGGTCTTCAAATGGTTTTCATCTTGGAACGGGTTGCTAGAGTGAATTTAGTTCTATTATTGTCGAAAGTGCATACTAAAATTGCCCTTTTCTTTATAAATTTGCGAAAAAGCTCCGAAATAAATTCATAGTATAAAATTTAGTTGTCTTATTCTTACAGTTGTCAGTTTAAAACTTTTGGTTGTCCAATTAGACCGGACTAGCGTTGGAGAATCTGGCTGAAAATCTTTAATCTTCTTAAATCGTATTAACCTATATCGCTATTCGCTATTGAACCTAAAATGTTTGTATGAACTTGCAATGTCAGGTTAAGGCAGGGGGGCTTTTGAGGTCTATAGCTTCTGGAGGTAAAATAATGAGCGCGTTCTTTATATGCACAATAAAAATAAAGCAAATGTAAAAAAGCAAATCAGCCATAAAAAGGGATACGCCGTAAAAATATTCACCAAAATCTCCAGATCGTCCGCTAACTAAACATGTCTTGGGATATAATACACAGAAAGAACTGCTATGCTATTTTCAATAATAGTATTATTCTTGTCACATTAGTTATATAGTCTTTATTGTCCCAACAAAACATCATTGAAATAACCAAAAAAAAAAACATTGCTTTAAATATAGACTTATTATTAGAGTTCAAAAGTAGTCTTACTTCTTTGAAAATTATATTACCATTTTTTCAATTACAAAAATACTATTGGAAACCAATAAATTACTAATATTCCTTAGAGTATAGAATTGTTTAAGCTAAAACATTAAATTATTTGACGAGAATGCTCAAATATAATTGGGTGAAAAACAGCTATTGGTGGCTGGGGTGATTCAAATTAAAATATATTTTATTACACGAACAAGAGCTACAGTTTAAATAATCTAAATCTAAAAATGAAGTGAATTATCCTCATATCATTTCAATTAAAATAAACACTGTTATGAAATATATAAGGTATTAGAGAAATATTAATAAAATAATAATTCAATGGGTTCTATTGTTGGCTGAAATATTAGTTATATTGCTCGCGGAGGCAGGGGTTAAAATTGTGCTGTTGGTATTTATTCGTTCAATCGTCGTTTAAGCTTGCAGCCTGTTTGTTTATTGCGTCTTACGCCAAAAATTATACATCTCGGGGACTGGGCATCTCATTTCAGTGTTGTATGGTAAGTAAAACAAATCTAAACGGTTTGCAAAGAATAAGTTTGTTTTTTATTTGTAAATCTCTCTTGGCTAGTCTATTAAGACTCTTTACTCAGCCGATACGTATTGTTAAAAAACTATTAACATTAAATAAATGTGAAACAAATTTGTTCCATCTTGCATCTTGTACCCATACAAGCCAAAAGCAGAAAGTTTTTCAAAGAAGCAGATCCTATATTTGGAGTGAAACAAATATAAGAAGTGTACGGTGTTGGCGCCAGTGTGGTGTTAATAAAATGTGTTTTTTTATATTTAAATGTTTACAGAATGTCTAAACAATGTATGTTTAATAATACTAAATAAAAATTATTTTAAAATAATAAAGTGTGTTTCATTTGTTTCAAATATAAGTATAATATTATTGATGTAATAGAAATTCTTCATTATATTAAATAAGAGTAATTGTTCTTCAAAACACATATATGATTGAATTTAAACAAGAATGTTTTCTTTCTATTAGAAGTTACATTAAACTAATTACTGTTGTCATTGAAACAATAATAGCTATTTTGCATCAAACGAGGTGGATATTCTGACAAATAAACTTCTAGTGAAACAAATGATAGTTTGTACTGAATTTAGAATAGGGTATTACTGGCATCAAATAATTGTTATATTTGAACGATCCATTAAAAACCAATGAAACCTTATATTTCAAGCAATCTTATAACCTATTGGTTAACAATGATAAACTAATCATTGAAATAAACCGAATTTGTATTGTGCAATACGGAATAGAATGTGTCATTGAGTGAATGGGTACCCAATTCAATACACGATAGTGTTTTTTCTGTGTAGGTAGAAAAATGCACCAATTTATCTCATTCTCCAGAACTTTGAAAGCTCTCCGATATAAAATGCGATCACGATGAAAAGATCTATGCCACGTTATTTATTGCTTCATACACTCTATCCGGAAAATATCTATTAATTGGATGTTACACCACTCCACTGTTAAGGAAAAATTAACATTTAAAGAAAGAATAAAAGTTATAGCATTCAAATACCAAAAAATGAATAAATCCTGAAAATAAAATTTCCTGTGTACTGTCAATGATTTTTAATAATTATGAAAAACAGAGCCGCGCTAAGTTCTTGCAGCGGTCTGAAACAAATTCCAGTTTCACACCCTCCAGCTTCCCAGTTTTGCAAATCGTCAACTGTCGACGTTTTTTTTCAAACGTTCGACCTTTCTTTTTGTAAACGCTTCCCAAAATTAAACTATCGACCCCATTTGCAAATTATCCTAGCACTAAACTGTCGACATTTTTGATATAATCCCTAGAGACACCTCGAGGCCTCTGGCGCCATGGGGCACTGCGTCACATGCCTTATGGATGGCGTGGGCGTAATTAAAAGATTGCATGACCCTAATTTATCCCTAACGAAATATATAAGTATCTTGCCCGAAACCTCATCTGATCAAAAAAATTTTCTAACGTTTCGAGACCCTATCCGGTATAATCTAATAAATTCGAATTAATTAAATTAAAAAATACAAATAAAATGAAAAAAATAATTACATAAATAAATTTTAAAATTATATATGAAAGTTTGACCTGAAATCTTCAGTATTTTTCATAATTTCATATTACATCATTTTTTAATTTTTAGTTCATTTTATTTTTTAATTTAGTTAATTCGTATTTATTACATTTCTTTGATAACGAGACTAAAAGGTCTTAACACCGTAGATAATTTTTTTATCAGTTAGGTTTCCGTACAGTACCCGAAAATTCGAAAATGCTCGATTCATGAGCGCAAAAGTATTTTCTACGAATTTGGCTCCAGTAAGATTTTTCAGCGCCGTAGAGGCATGCGCACTCTCCATTGCTTAGGGGCCATTCATAAATTACGCAACGCTAATATTGAGTAATTTTACCCCCTCCTCCCCCCTTGTAACGATTCGTAACACAGATTTTGACCCTGTCCCCTAAAGTTACGTAACGACAAAATCCTATCACCCCCCTAATTTTATCCATCAAAAAGCTCTTATTTGAACTGTAATTGGTAAATTTACGTAAAGGTGCCTTAAACACCCCAGACCCCTCCGTAACGGCTAGTAACGACTGGTTGAACCCCTCCTCAAATTTCAGCGTTAAGTAATTTATGAATGGGCCCATAGGTACAGCCATTAGTAGAGGACAACTAAACGTCCAAAATTGAGTTAACGCTATTGATATTCCTGTGTGAAAAGCGAGCAGTGAATAATTGCTGGCGTTGTTGGATTTTATATATTCTTGTGCTTCTAGTATTGTTATTAACATTAATTCGTAACAAATTAAAATAAGCATTTGCGTATCCATAAAATATTAAGTCACATGTACCCTAAATAACAAATAGTAAATTTTAAAGTACGCTCCAATACGTGCCCAGCTAGCTGAGTGTTCTGCAGTGCGCAAGTCCCTACGGCACTAACTTTGTTTACAGGTTTGGCTCCATAAATTTGCCACTTTTGCAAATACTGTTTGAGGTTTTATAAATATCTCTTTTTATAATTAAAGTCACTATCAGAACACAGAAAATTTTCTGGGTGGTCCTACACATTATTAAAAAAACTAGTTAACCATACAATTATTTTAATGAAATTTTCATATCTATCCTTACAGTATTAGATCATGAGATCATGTTTGGATTTAGAAGGGTGATTGACTAAGTTAGCCCCCGCCGGAAAAATACTTTAAGGCAGCACTGTGAATTTGTATACGTAAGATTAGTTTTAGATTTATCTCCTTACGTATTTTAGATTATCTAGCAATCCCTCCAAATTATTAAAGGCGTAATTTGTGCACATCTGTGAGTTTGATAGACATCTAGGGTTGGATTTATTTTTCGTCATTCCTATCTGGGCTAAAATTGAAGGCCCCCTAATTCTGCGGATTGAAAGTAAAAATAGAGAAAAAAAGTTGTATAATATTTAATCAGGGCAAAACTCCTCCAAAAAATGTCAATCTGTCAGCACAAGTAACCATCTCAAAGTCAACTTCTCGTACAGCAGTAGTAAAGGTTGACCGGTCGTGAGTCTCCCAGTCACTCGCAGGTGTGCTATTGGGGTAATGACCTGAAGCGTGCACGTGTGTGATTGTTATTTGACCTTGGCATTGACCTTGACCTTAAGAAATGACCTTGAGCGGTGACATTGGCATTGATCTTGACCTTGATAAATGACCTTAAACACCCACGTGTGTGATTGTTATTTGACCTTGACATTGACCTTGGACCAAATTTGACCTTTGCCAAAACATTAACATTGAACGAGAGTTGACTTTGAAGAAAACTTGATGACCGTGAGTATTTTGGAAGGTCACCTTGACTTTGGTGAAATTATAAAAATGTTATGTATTTTAAAGGTCAAGCATCTATAATGGCCGTGTACCCGATTTGTTTCAAAGTCATGTAATTTTTATGCGTGCTAAAGGTGAAGCGTTTATATTGATCGGGTGCGCGATGATTGTTTTAAGATCAAGTAAATTCGTATTATTGCGATATAACCTACACATAACAATAAAGATGAGCAGGTGTTTCTTGAGTATGTTTTAAAAAATATGAGGAATTTGTTTTTAACTTAACCCTGGAGAGGACATGTGATTATTTTTAAATGTCCCTTGACCCTGGCGTATTTATAAAAATGATATGTATTTTACGAAAGCAGCAATAGACACATTAACAGTAGATAGTGGATCAGATGATTCTTCTGTGTGCTCATAACTAACAGTCAATGTTTTTTCATTAACAGGGAAAACGCCATTAACATAAATTCCGGAATTAGTAAACAAGGTAAAAAAATCTGATGGTGTGCTTATAATTTTTGTTTTAGGTAGATTTTCCTTCTGACCAAATTTTCCCCAAAAGGAGTTAAGTATTAACTTGGCCAAAGACCTAAGACCAGGATTCTCGTCTATTTTAGAATTCTCAAGTTTAACATCTTCTCTTTCGAAAAATTCTTCAATATATCGGTTTTTTTCTTTTTCCGTAGTACAAACATCAGGCCACCCTGATGCTTCCTGTTTTATCTTTATAAACTTGTTCATCATCGCTGTAAATAAGCCTTCCTCTAATGCATCTTTACTGAACCTTTGAATCTTATACCTCCAAACTTCAAAAATTTCTAATATCTGATATCCCTTCTCAACTGCTTTTAAGACTTCGTCTATTACCCAAGTACCTTCTAAGGACCTTTCTTTATCGGTGTGGGTACAAGAAGTATTTTGGTTCATTTCTTGCCCACATGTTTGACACAATACAAACATAAGTTTATTGTTCATTTTTAGAGGCAATACGGGATGGTAAAGGTCCTTAGGTGGAAGTATAGAGCATTTAATAAGTCCATCAGTAGAATTCAAATCCAAACGATTACAATCTGCACCCACAAAAACTTCAGGGTGACCAATGGGGAATTTGCCATATTTACAGACGTAAGGATACAAGCTGCAAACATCAGCGTATTTTATCTTTTCTCCTTCTGCTATTTCATAATATTCCCTGACATTACCAGTTCGCCCTCCAAAAAAGGCGTCTCTAGGGTTTAAAGGGATCGTAAGTAGAAGCGGATGTGTCTGAGTAAATTGTCTAATCTCAGGCTTTGATTCTAACTGCTGTCGAAATTCGCACTCCCACATTTCAGTTACTAAATAGCCAAATTCCTTTAATCTTTTAATTTTTATCTGTGTTGTCTCATAGCGCAAACTTAAAGTTGTTGTTGGGTCGTCGTAAAGGGATTCATCTCGGCCAAATTTGTAACACCTAGGACAGCCATGATAATAACATCCTTGAAACTCAAATATTTCATTAAGGTCGGAACAATACCCGTCAACCTTTATACCTCGTAGAACGGCTTCTTGACCTTTGGCTGCATGCATAATATTTATTTTTCTTTGGTTCTCCAACCACAATAACCACTCAATTGCAATACGACTCTGATTATCTTTCCAGCGATAGCCGTTTTTAGGAATAATTCCAATGGCGTTGGGCTTAAGAAAATTCCTTCGAAATACCTCATTACAGCAAGAAGCAATTGTAGTAGCCTCTGTAAAGGGGCATACGCTGGTGGTGTTAAGCATTTGATCTCTAAATTTCAGACATGACTCAGTTAAAATCTCTACATCGGAAACACAGTAGTCAACAATATCTTTTTGCATATCACAGTATATTTGTGCTCTTCATACCATTTTAGAAATTTAGCTCGTTCGTCCTCTTTCATTGCATCTGGAGAGTAATATTCGATTGGGGGAAGTGTTCCAACATAGTTTTCGTTAGCCTTGGTATTAAACAGGTGAGGAAAATATCCTTTTTTAAAGGTGTCTGGAAGACCGAAAGCTTTGGGCAGTTTTGCTAAAGCCATTGGAAAATAATTTAGCGAGTCTATAAATTTGACATTTCCCACCAACATCATAATGATTTTGGTTCCTCTCATAATAAGTTCAGGTGTTAGATCGGTTTCAGTCAGGATGTAATTTAATATAAATTGGTGATCAAATGCTTGACCATTGTGCGCAATAACAATTACTTCTTTAAAGTTCTTCCTGATCTGTAGCACGTGTTGTGCAAAGGCCTCTACCGCGTGTGAATCTTTCAGCTTTTGCAATCTTATTCCACACCTCGTATAAATATCAATCGACCGTGATTTTATGCACATGTCGCAACACTGTTGAAATACACAAAGATTGACGCTATGACCGGGTCCCATCTCCTCTTCTTGCTGCGTTTCCAAATCATAAAATACAAATATTGTATCTTTAGTTTTGGGTTTTCCTGTATCAGGTTGAATGTGACAGAGATGATTGTCGGTAACGTGAGTACGACAGATCTTGCAAAATATCTCCCGACATATATGGTTTCTGGTACTTCGAATTATTTTAAAACATTGATTACAACTTCGAAGTTCCGCGCAGACAGTAGTTTTTTCCCCTGAGCCAGCTTTTAGATGATTTTCGTAACAGTCCTTTCCTTTAAAATACCGATGACAAGAATCACATTTAACTTTAATTTGATCATTAGGACAGGGGGAAGCTTGGAGACAAGATCGACATGTTTTACTACATCTATGTTTATGTTTATGATCATAAGGAATGAAACATTGCTCACAATAATAGTTACACACAAAGGCAGCTGTTAAAGAAGTTATTACGTTGTAATGATTATTGTGGTGCAAAAGATTAAGTCTCTTGTTACTTTCTGACGACCCCTCAAATAAAATATCTCTTCCCTTCGACCCATAACTGTAGACAACAATTTTATGGTCCTTAAGATTTTCTTGAAATTTTTCCAGTTCAGAAATTCCAGCTCCTTCTTCCGGAATGGTAACAAGGGCTACCTCCAATAAAGTCTTAGTCATCTCTGTTTGAATTTTTCCAACATCTCTTCTAATTTTAGCTAATTTAGGATCCTTGTCAACACTCGCCATTGCAACAACTAATGCCCTTGGCAAACACATATTGTCCGTGTTCTTGATGGTGATAATTCCTTTTCTCATGCCACATTCCTCTTCAAAACTGTTGTAGTTTTTTCCTCTGCCTTGACCAGACGGCAATCGTACACTTGTTACTTTAAGACAAAAGGATTCCGTATTCAGACCCAACGAATTCGACTGATAAATGTTGCTTATCACATTCCAAACATCCTCATAATTTACTTCTTCGGCTGGTTTAAAGCGAAGCCATCCTTCACCACGACTAAAGTCCTTGGAGCAAAAACTAAATCCAACATAATCCGACGGTTGTAGGCCCTCTGTAGATCTCTGAATAACTTGGTGAATCGCTTCTCGCACCCAGCCAACCGGTTCAACTCCTTCGGGCACAGGTTTCAGCCTAAACTCCAATGCACGACCAGTAACATTGTATCTTCCGACTTTCTGAACGGTATCCTTGATAACAAGAAACTTTTCCATTTTAACTAGACACGTCCGTAAACTTCAGGAGACTAATGCGAAATGCTGTTTGTCACCTCTATTTATAACTTCGGTTTGGCAGAAAAGAAGGGTATTCAGAAAACCAATTGAAGTCCTGCAAAAGAGTTTCAGTTTTAGTATGCAGTATAATTAAATTATCGAGTACTTACTAGCAATATTAATAAATACGAAAACAATACCCAGCGTTCGAGAAGAATGTTCTCTGTAATGATGTGGGTTCTCACACCTTCAAATATTTTAGTTACCAAGAAAAAACGTAATTACAGAAATGCATGTCTGTAACAATTAAACAATTTACCCCACCCTTTTAAAAAAGAAAGAGAATTTTACCCCCACTACTTCGAAATTTAATATTTTACTTATCAGTTGAATAGTCTAAGCGTCTGCGACAAAAAACAGTTATCGCGAATTTACCTATTACCACTTTTCTGTACTTTAGGAGGTTAGATAGAAATATTTTTATACTTACCAAACGAAAATAAATTTCAAAATTTCTAGTGCTTGAGCCTCAGGCACACACTCCCTGTTAAATAAGTAGGAACAGGACGGCGATATCTGTAACAAATAACACAACTTTTACATCTTAGCTGTTAATATTTCGTCTAATTAAAATATTGACTAGCTATAAAAGTGTAAATAGCTTCAAAATGTATCTGAAAAATGCTAGATTTCAACAGTCTGTTTTGTCTTACCCTAAAATCGAAAAACTAATAGCCTTCTTTTTATCGTTTATTATCTTTGTCTCTCTTTTCTCAATAAAACTAAACACTTGGCGTGGCTGTTGGCTTTTAAAACACTCGAGCCGCAGGTGGTCTTTGGGTGATACGGCAAAGCTGCTTGGCACTTTGGCTACCTGTGTCAATGGTTGCGAAAAAACACCCTGTCACACCCTTATTGATTTCAGCAGCCATCTATAACATACAAAAGTTTTAACCCGCTAGCTTAAAATTTACCACCCCTATTAAAAATATATAGCAAAAATTTTACAAGCCCACAAATAAAAACTAAAAAAATGCAAATATCTTAAAAACGGTGTTTTATGAAAAAAATAAAAGAAAAAAAAAGCACCCTGTCACACCCTTATCGATTTCACCAGTCCTCTATAACATACAAAAGCTTTAAACCTCTAGCTTAAAATTTTTCACCCCTATTAAAAATATATAGCAAAAATTTTACAAGCCCACAAATAAAAACTAAAAAAATGCCAATATCTTAAAAACGGTGAGTTTTATGGAAGAAATAAAAGAAAAATAACACCCTGTCACACCCTTATCGATTTCAGCCGCCCTCTATAACATACAAAAGTTTTAACCCGCTAACTTCAAATTTTCCACCCCTATTAAAAATATATAGCAAAAATTTTACAAGTCCGCAGATAAAAACTAAAAAATGCAAATATCTTAAAAACGGTAAGTTTTATGAAAAAAATAAAAGAAAAACAACACCCTGTCACACCCTTATCGATTTCAGGAGCCCTCTATAACATACAAACGTTACCACTCCTATTAAAAATATATAACACAAATAAAAACTGAAAAACGCAAATATCTTAAAAACGGTATTTAATTCCACAAGAATTTGTCTAAGTCCAAAAAGGATAAAAACAAGCAAATGTCTCAAAAAGTGAGCCTTTTATCAAAAAAAAAATAAACGCAATTTCACCCCCAGACACCCCCTGCCGACTTTGGCAACGCTTTAACACTTCAGGTACGTTTCAACCCCCTACGCCCAAGGGTTCCATCCCTCCACACCACTAACCCCCCTCAGGGTATACCTGTAAAGTCACATAAAGTAGACCGAACTATTTAAATTTAAGCCACCAACCTTATAAACCCCGCCGACTAGACCCTTCGCGACACAACACCTTCCACATACTGAAGAAAATTCTCACCCCGCGACCTTATATAGTAAAAAGCCAACTGACGATGTACGAAATAGTTTAAAAGAGAGGTGGGATTCACTTTACAACACTAAATCCCCCCACTCCTAATATGAAGGAGTAGGGGGATATATATACATGCGGGATTCGCTTGGATATATATCCCCCCAACTCCTTATATGAAGGAGTAGGGGGATATATATATACAAGCGGGATTCGCATGGATATATATCCCCCCACTCCTTCAAACATACAAAAGTTTTAACTCTCTAACCCTCATAGAGACGTGCTAAAGTATGTTCAGTTCCTTGCATTATATCCTGTAACAACGCATGCGCAGCTCATTATGTCCACAATATTTTTAAAAACTTTTAAATCTCAAAACTATAAAAAAATATTTTTTCTAGCACAGGTTTAGCAAAAAAAAAATCAAGTCAAAAAAGAAGTAAAAATTAACATAATAATATGTACATTATCTTCAATTATGGGATAATTGAATAAAATAAATCAATCTCTGATTAGATGTACTGTGTAAGATACGCAAGGCACCCACCTTCTGATTTAGATAAATACGGTTTAAAAACTCCTTTTATTTACCTAATAACAGTAAAAATGTAATATCCTAAAACGATAATTTAAAAAATAAACGAAATAATTCATATGTCATTTCTTATACCCTGTAGTAAATGGCACAATAATTTAAAGCGCATCCCCTAATTAAATTTTGAAATATTCACACACAAAAATCATTTTGAATAGCTAAAACAAGTAATAGGCAATAATGAAGAAAATTAGAGTCTTTCCTGTCTCGACAGGTTTTGACAAGTCCGGACAAGTTTAGCGAACTACGAAAAACTACACTAGTTAAAATCAAAATACTGTATATTTAAAAAAGCATTGTTTAGGACTGTTACCTTTTTATTATCTTTCCCTAATCGCACTGTGCTTCTTTGATATACATACTAGGGTATGTAATTCCACAAGAATTTTTCTAAGTCCAACAAGGATAAAAAGCAAGCAAATATCTCAAAAACTGAGCCTTTTATCAAAAAAATAAACGCAATTTTACCCCCAGCCCCCTTGTCGACTTTGGCAACGCTTTAACACTTCAGGTACGTTTCAACCCCCTACGCCCAAGGGTTCCATCCCTCCACACCACAAACCCCGCAGGGTATACCTATAAACTCACATAAAGTAGCCAGAACTATTAAAATTTAAGCCACCTACCTTATAAACCAGCCGACTAGACACTTCGCGAGACAACACCTTCATATACTGAAGAAAATTCTCACCCCGCGACCTTATATAGTAAAAAGCCAACTGGCGATGTACGATATAGTTTAAAAGAGAGGGGGGATTCACTTTACAACACTAAATCCCCCCACTATATATCCCCTCACTCCTTCATATAAGGAGTGGGGGGATTTAGTGTTGTAAGGTGAATCCCCCCTCTCTTTTAAACTATATCGTACATCGCCAGTTGGCTTTTTACTATATAAGGTCGCGGGGTGAGAATTTTCTTCAGTATGTGAAGGTGTTGTCTCGCGAAGTGTCTAGTCGGCTGGTTTATAAGGTAGGTGGCTTAAATTTTAATAGTTCTGACTACTTTATGTGAGTTTACAGGTATACCCTGCGGGGTTTGTGGTGTGGAGGGATGGAACCCTTGGCCGTAGGGGGTTGAAACGTACCTGAAGTGTTAAAGCGTTGCCAAAGTCGACAAGGCGTCTGGGGGTAAAATTGCGTTTATTTTTTTGATAAAAGGCTCAGTTTTTGAGATATTTGCTTGTTTTTTATCCTTGTTGGACTTAGAAAAATTCTTGTGGAATTACATACCCTAGTATGTATATCAAAGAAGCACAGTGCGATTAGGGAAAGATAATAAAAAGGTAACAGTCCTAAACAATGCTTTTTTAAATATACAGTATTTTGATTTTAACTAGTGTAGTTTTTCGTAGTTCGCTAAACTTGTCCGGACTTGTCAAAACCTGTCGAGACAGGAAAGACTCTAATTTTCTTCATTATTGCCTATTACTTGTTTTAGCTATTCAAAATGATTTTTGTGTGTGAATATTTCAAAATTTAATTAGGGGATGCGCTTTAAATTATTGTGCCATTTACTACAGGGTATAAGAAATGACATATGAATTATTTCGTTTATTTTTAAATTATCGTTTTAGGATATTACATTTTTACTGTTATTAGGTAAATAAAAGGCGTTTTTAAACCGTATTTATCTAAATCAGAAGGTGGGTGCCTTGCGTATCTTACACAGTACATCTAATCAGAGATTGATTTTTTTTTATTCAATTATTCCATAATTGAAGATAATGTACATATTATTATGTTAATTTTTACTTCTTTTTTGACTTGATTTTTTTTTGCTAAACCTGTGCTAGAAAAAATATTTTTTTGTAGTTCTGAGATTTAAAAGTTTTTAAAAATATTGTGGACATAATGAGCTGCGCATGCGTTGTTACAGGATATAATGCAAGGAACTGAACATACTTTAGCACGTCTCTGTGAGGGTTAGAGAGTTAAAACTTTTGTATGTTTGAAGGAGTGGGGGGATATATATCCATGCGAATCCCGCTTGTATATATATCCCCCTACTCCTTCATATAAGGAGTTGGGGGGATATATATCCAAGCGAATCCCGCATGTATATATATCTCCTACTCCATATAAGGAGTGGGGGGATTTAGTATTGTAAAGTGAATCCCACCTCTCTTTTAAACTATTTCGTACATCGTCAGTTGGCTTTTTACTATATAAGGTCGCGGGGTGAGAATTTTCTTCAGTATGTGGAAGGTGTTGTGTCGCGAAGGGTCTAGTCGGCGGGGTTTATAAGGTTGGTGGCTTAAATTTAAATAGTTCGGTCTACTTTATGTGACTTTACAGGTATACCCTGAGGGGGGTTGGTGGTGTGGAGGGATGGAACCCTTGGGCGTAGGGGGTTGAAACGTACCTGAGGTGTTAAAGCGTTGCCAAAGTCGGCAGGGGGTTTCTGGGGGTGAAATTACGTTAATTTTTTTTTTGATAAAAGGCTCACTTTTTGAGATATTTGCTTGTTTTTTATCCTTTTTGGACTTAGAAAAATTCTTGTGGAATTAAATACCTTTTTAAGACATTTGCATTTTTCAGTTTTTATTTATGTTATTTATTTTTAATAGGAGTGGTAACTTTTGTATGTTATAGAGGGCTCCTGAAATCGATAAGGGTGTGACAGGGTGTTGTTTTTCTTTTATTTTTTCATAAAACTTACCGTTTTTAAAATATTTGCATTTTTTTAGTTTTTATCTGCTATATATTTTTAATAGGGGTGAAAAATTTTAAGCTAGAGGTTTAAAGCTTTTGTATGTTATAGAGGACTGGTGAAATCGATAAGGGTGTGACAGGGTGCTTTTTTTTTCTTTTATTTTTTTCATAAAACACCGTTTTTAAGATATTTGCATTTTTTTAGTTTTTATTTGTGGGCTTGTAAAATTTTTGCTATATATTTTTAATAGGGGTGGAAAATTTGAAGCTAGCGG
The DNA here is from genome assembly GCA_963971165.1 of Philopedon plagiatum. Taxonomy (NCBI): domain Eukaryota; kingdom Metazoa; phylum Arthropoda; class Insecta; order Coleoptera; family Curculionidae; genus Philopedon; species Philopedon plagiatum. Next base: position 97,223,348 of record OZ020190.1, read on the forward strand.
GTTAAAACTTTTGTATGTTATAGAGGGCGGCTGAAATCGATAAGGGTGTGACAGGGTGTTACTTTTCTTTTATTTTTTTCATAAAACACCGTTTTTAAGATATTTGCATTTTTTTAGTTTTTATTTGTGGGCTTGTAAAATTTTTGCTATATATTTTTAATAGGGGTGGTAAATTTGAAGCTAGCGGGTTAAAACTTTTGTATGTTATAGATGGCTGCTGAATTCAATAAGGGTGTGACAGGGTGTTTTTTCGCAACCATTGACACAGGTAGCCAAAGTGCCAAGCAGCTTTGCCGTATCACCCAAAGACCACCTGCGGCTCGAGTGTTTTAAAAGCCAACAGCCACGCCAAGTGTTTAGTTTTATTGAGAAAAGAGAGACAAAGATAATAAACGATAAAAAGATATAAACGATAAAAAGAAGTTTTAGTTTTTCGATTTTAGGGTAAGACAAAACAGACTGTTGAAATCTAGCATTTTTCAGATACATTTTGAAGCTATTTACACTTTTATAGCTTGTCAATATTTTAATTAGACGAAATATTAACAGCTAAGATGTAAAAGTTGTGTTATTTGTTACAGATATCGCCGTCCTGTTCCTACTTATTTAACAGGGAGTGTGTGCCTGAGGCTCAAGCACTAGAAATTTTGAAATTTATTTTCGTTTGGTAAGTATAAAAATATTTCTATCTAACCTCCTAAAGTACAGAAAAGTGGTAATAGGTAAATTCGCGATAACTGTTTTTTGTCGCAGACGCTTAGACTATTCAACTGATAAGTAAAATATTAAATTTCGAAGTAGTGGGGGTAAAATTCTCTTTCTTTTTTAAAAGGGTGGGGTAAATTGTTTAATTGTTACAGACATGCATTTCTGTAATTACGTTTTTTCTTGGTAACTAAAATATTTGAAGGTGTGAGAACCCACATCATTACAGAGAACATTCTTCTCGAACGCTGGGTATTGTTTTCGTATTTATTAATATTGCTAGTAAGTACTCGATAATTTAATTATACTGCATACTAAAACTGAAACTCTTTTGCAGGACTTCAGTTGGTTTTCTGAATACCCTTCTTTTCTGCCAAACCGAAATTATAAATAGAGGTGTCTAGTTAAAATGGAAAAGTTTCTTGTTATCAAGGATACCGTTTAGAAAGTCGGAAGATACAATGTTACTGGTCGTGCATTGGAGTTTAGGCTGAAACCTGTGCCCGAAGGAGTTGAACCGGTTGGCTGGGTGCGAGAAGCGATTCACCAAGTTATTCAGAGATCTACAGAGGGCCTACAACCGTCGGATTATGTTGGATTTAGTTTTTGCTCCAAGGACTTTAGTCGTGGTGAAGGATGGCTTCGCTTTAAACCAGCCGAAGAAGTAAATTATGAGGATGTTTGGAATGTGATAAGCAACATTTATCAGTCGAATTCGTTGGGTCTGAATACGGAATCCTTTTGTCTTAAAGTAACAAGTGTACGATTGCCGTCTGGTCAAGGCAGAGGAAAAAACTACAACAGTTTTGAAGAGGAATGTGGCATGAGAAAAGGAATTATCACCATCAAGAACACGGACAATATGTGTTTGCCAAGGGCATTAGTTGTTGCAATGGCGAGTGTTGACAAGGATCCTAAATTAGCTAAAATTAGAAGAGATGTTGGAAAAATTCAAACAGAGATGACTAAAACTTTATTGGAGGTAGCCCTTGTGACCATTATGGAAGGAGCTGGAATTTCTGAACTGGAAAAATTTCAAGAACATCTTAAGGACTATAAAATTGTTGTCTACAGTTATGGGTCGAAGGGAAGAGATATTTTATTTGAGGGGTCGTCAGAAAGTAACAAGAGACTTAATCTTTTGCACCATAATAATCATTACAACGTGATAACTTCTTTAACAGCTGCCTTTGTGTGTAACTATTATTGTGAGCAATGTTTCATTCCTTATGATCATAAACATAAACATAGATGTAGTAAAACATGTCGATCTTGTCTCCAAACTTCCCCCTGTCCTAATGATCAAATTAAAGTTAAATGTGATTCTTGTCATCGGTATTTTAAAGGAAAGGACTGTTACGAAAATCATCTAAAAGCTGGCTCATGGGAAAAAACTACTGTCTGCGCGGAACTTCGAAGTTGTAATCAATGTTTTAAAATAATTCGAAGTACCAGAAACCATATATGTGGGGAGATATTTTGCAAGATCTGTCGTACTCGCGTTACCGACAATCATCTATGTCACATTCAACCTGATACAGGAAAACCCAAAACTAAAGATACAATATTTGTATTTTATGATTTGGAGACGCAGCAAGAAGAGGAGATGGGACCCGGTGTTATCCGTCATAGCGTCAATCTTTGTGTATTTCAACAGTGTTGCGACATGTGCATAAAATCACGGTCGATTGATATTTATACGAGGTGTGGAATAAGATTGCAAAAGCTGAAAGGTTCACACGCGGTAGAGGCCTTTACACAACACGTGCTACAGATCAGGAAGAACTTTAAAGAAGTAATTGTTATTGCGCACAATGGTCAAGCATTTGATCACCAATTTATATTAAATTACATCCTGACTGAAACCGATCTAACACCTGAACTTATTATGAGAGGAACCAAAATCATTATGATGTTGGTGGGAAATGTCAAATTTATAGACTCGCTAAATTATTTTCCAATGGCTTTAGCAAAACTGCCCAAAGCTTTCGGTCTTCCAGACACCTTTAAAAAAGGATATTTTCCTCACCTGTTTAATACCAAGGCTAACGAAAACTATGTTGGAACACTTCCCCCCATCTAATATTACTCTCCAGATGCAATGAAAGAGGACGAACGAGCTAAATTTCTAAAATGGTATGAAGAGCACAAAGATACTGTATTTGATATGCAAAAAGATATTGTTGACTACTGTGTTTCCGATGTAGAGATTTTAACTGAGTCATGTCTGAAATTTAGAGATCAAATGCTTAACACCACCAGCGTATGCCCCTTTACAGAGGCTACTACAATTGCTTCTTGCTGTAATAAGGTATTTCGAAGGAATTTTCTTAAGCCCAACACCATTGGAATTATTCCTAAAAACGGCTATCGCTGGAAAGATAATCAGAGTCGTATTGCAATTGAGTGGTTATTGTGGTTGGAGAACCAAAGAAAAATAAATATTATGCATGCAGCCAAAGGTCAAGAAGCCGTTCTACGAGGTATAAAGGTTGACGGATATTGTTCCGACCTTAATGAAATATTTGAGTTTCAAGGATGTTATTATCATGGCTGTCCTAGGTGTTACAAATTTGGCCGAGATGAATCCCTTTACGACGACCCAACAACAACTTTAAGTTTGCGCTATGAGACAACACAGATAAAGATTAAAAGATTAAAGGAATTTGGCTATTTAGTAACTGAAATGTGGGAGTGCGAATTTCGACAGCAGTTAGAATCAAAGCCTGAGATTAGACAATTTACTCAGACACATCCGCTTCTACTTACGATCCCTTTAAACCCTAGAGACGCCTTTTTTGGAGGGCGAACTGGTAATGTCAGGGAATATTATGAAATAGCAGAAGGAGAAAAGATAAAATACGCTGATGTTTGCAGCTTGTATCCTTACGTCTGTAAATATGGCAAATTCCCCATTGGCCACCCTGAAGTTTTTGTGGGTGCAGATTGTAATCGTTTGGATTTGAATTCTACTGATGGACTTATTAAATGCTCTATACTTCCACCTAAGGACCTTTACCATCCCGTATTGCCTCTAAAAATGAACAATAAACTTATGTTTGTATTGTGTCAAACATGTGGGCAAGAAATGAACCAAAATACTTCTTGTACCCACACCGATAAAGAAAGGTCCTTAGAAGGTACTTGGGTAATAGACGAAGTCTTAAAAGCAGTTGAGAAGGGATATCAGATATTAGAAATTTTTGAAGTTTGGAGGTATAAGATTCAAAGGTTCAGTAAAGATGCAGGAGAGGAAGGCTTATTTACAGCGATGATGAACAAGTTTATAAAGATAAAACAGGAAGCATCAGGGTGGCCTGATGTTTGTACTACGGAAAAAGAAAAAAAACGATATATTGAAGAATTTTTCGAAAGAGAAGATGTTAAACTTGAGTATTCTAAAATACACGAGAATCCTGGTCTTAGGTCTTTGGCCAAGTTAATACTTAACTCCTTTTGGGGAAAATTTGGTCAGAGGGAAAATCTACCTAAAACAAAAATTATAAGCACACCATCAGATTTTTTTACCTTGTTTACTAATTCCGGAATTTATGTTAATGGCGTTTTCCCTGTTAATGAAAAAACATTGATTGTTAGTTATGAGTACACAGAAGAATCATCTGATCCACTATCTACTGTTAATGTGTCTATTGCTGCTTTCGTAACGGCACAGGCTAGATTGAAGTTATACAGCTATCTTGAACAACTCGAAGACAGGGTCCTTTATTACGATACGGACTCTGTAATTTATGTGTCCAGACCGGGTCAAATTGATTTACCAACAGGTGAATTTATCGGAGATCTGACTAATGAATTAGAGTGCAATGGTTCCGGTAGTTATATCACCAAGTTCGTTTCTGGAGGTCCTAAGAATTACGCATTTAAAGTTCACTCGACAAAATGCAACACAGAAGAAGTAGTTTGCAAGGTAAAAGGTATCTCTTTAAATTATGCTGCATCAAAATTAATAAATTTTGAAAAAATAAAAAATATGGTTCTCCACAAGACAGACCCAGTACCTATTATATCAAAGAACATTCGACGAACGTAAGACCATTCTGTAACAACAAATACGGAAACCAAGCTCTATAGACCGAATTCAGTAAAGAGAAAGTTTCTTCCTGATGGTAGCTCTGAGCCCTATGGATATAAGAAGCAAAGAACAGACTGTAATTAAATAATAAACTCGGATATAACAAATACATAAAATTGTAAAGTAAATGTAATTAATAAAGAAACTTAAAATATATAATTAATTTGTTTAAGTAAACATGGTTTTTGCTTTGAAAGAATCGTTTTATCCATAAAAATCGAGCTGGAGCGCGTTTGAGGGATCAGTTCACGTCTGGCAGCTCTGTTAAGGTGTTCTTTTACAATTGTTATATACATGGAATTAACAAATATTAAATTAAATATTATACCTGTATAATGTTTAATAATGTTTGTAATAATTGCCAGAACTTTATAATTAACGCTCATAAAATAAGACTGACCGGAAGCCCTCAACTAAATACGTTCCAACATAGGAATAACCTCCTTAATAAGTTATGCGAACAAACGAACTGACAGACGAGCATTCTTACAAGCTAATGACTAAAAAGATGTCAGCATACAATTATTGTCCTCTACATGTTGTTCAAATCTCGTTTCGACAGTCCTAGTCATTAAATATTAAAATTCAATAACTAACCACGAGTTATGACGTCATCCTCAACATGTGATCTGAATCAAATCTTGATTTTGACGTTTAACATGATCCGTGACAAGTAACATTCGCAGCCTTTTCTTTCGTTGATACTAGTTTACTATTTCATGTATCATCTTATCATTCACTGAGGAACTATACGTTTTAAATCGCTGAAATATCGTTTAAATGTTGTAATAAACTGTATGCTAATATTTTGACTGTCTCAAGGCAGTTAAAGTAAGACAGGGAAAGTGTTGTTTATATTGCACAAAAATATTAGGGTACGAAAATGTAAAATAGTTTATTGAAAATAGTCTTGTTCTTGCAAATCCTTGTAATTACTTCTTAAACCTTCTTTTATTCGCAAATAACTACATATTACGAACCCTCTTTGCTACTTTTAACACCTTCACCGTTTTGTCGGAAAACCCAACCTATTTTAAAGTTCCTCACACTGAGCCTATTTTAATACCTTCTACATTCTATCCTCAATACAAAAACACGTATACTTAGTCATTTTGTCCTGAACACTTAGCGATTGCTGTTTCTTTCAATGTTCTACTACGTTACACGTAATTCTCTGCCCTAAGTGTGAGCTCGTTTAAATCTTTCCATAACTTTCGACCCCATACCAACGAACATAAAACACACCCATACCCGTGAATTCTATCGCCTTCGATTTCACAGAGTAGCGTATATCATTTTATCCTATCCTTAAAATCATCATTTTGTTATTTTTACATTACTACCTTTGAGTTTTAAACCTCAAACAGGTTGCGCACTCTACCATGGAAAAAGTTTGTTACGCCGCATATCGAATGACTTGGACTTGAAAGGCAAAATTATAAATATACTTCGGTGGCTCGATGGATACGGCGTTGGAGTTCTAATCGGAAGGTTGGCGGTTCAAGACTCGTTCGGTCCGAAAACTTTTTTTCAATTTAATACAAGATTAAATCGAATGACTACAACAGCGCGTCATCTATATCCCTGTAAAAGTGAGGTTATGTACACATTCTTCTTCTTCGTCTAAAGTGATGCCATACCTACTTCGTTTGTTCACGGTATGACCTCTCTGGTTTAGCCAACAATCCCTTTAACTTGGATACGGAACTTGGACACTCCGCTTCTCCCACGACACCATCGCTTATAATAGTTATATTTTGTTGCTGCACGTTCGCTTTTTCATGCGTTTCAGAGCCCCCAATTATCTCGGCACAAACTATATTCGTTGCTTCATCCATACCATAGCTTAGCGTGAATTGTAAATACAAATCATCCTCCATAACTAACGGCTGAGTTACATTAACCAACTCCAAATTTGAAGATATATCACTAATGTCGCTAAAACTCATTGGTAAATCCACTAATTACTGACACACTGCAGCAAAACTTACCTTAAAATTATTATATTCTTTCACCGATTTCTATAATAAAAACAGTTTCAGACTAAAAAGCATTAGCAAACGCATCGTTTTTATATACATTCCCAGTAAAAAGTTCCTCCCACCCCAATATTATTGCTTAAAATCACACAAAATGTTAAGGGCAACTCAATGACATGACATTGAGGGTCATAGCATCTACATTTCTTCGTTGTAAAACAAACAAGCGCAGTTATTTGCCAACAAGGTCAAGGTGACCTTTCAAACTAATCACACGCCCTCTCCAGCGTTAAGTTACAAAACTAATACCTGCTATTTTTAAAGCATACCCAGGAAACATCTGTTAGTCTTTATTCTTAAGTCAGGGTGATATCGCAATACTAATATTTACACGATCTTGAAACAATCATCCTACACCAGGCCAATACAAACAAGTGATCTTGAAAATGTAACACAAATCGAAAACACGCTCCCCTTATAGATGTTTGACCTTTAAAATACATAACATTTTTATAAATACGCCAGGGTCACGGGACATTTAAAAATAATCACATGTCCTCTCCAGGGTTAAGATAAAAACAAATTCCTCATATTTTTTAAAACATACTCAAGAAACACCTGCTCATCTTTATTGTTATGTGTAGGTTATATCGCAATAATACGAATTTACTTGATCTTAAAACAATCATCGCGCACCTGATCAATATAAACGCTTCACCTTTAGCACGCATAAAAATTACATGACTTTGAAACAAATCGGGTACACGGCCATTATAGATGCTTGACCTTTAAAATACATAACATTTTTATAATTTCACCAAAGTCAAGGTGACCTTCCAAAATACTCACGGTCATCAAGTTTTCTTCAAAGTCAACTCTCGCTCAAGGTTAATGTTTTGGCAAAGGTCAAATTTGGTTCAAGGTCAATGTCAAGGTCAAATAACAATCACACACGTGGGTGTTTAAGGTCATTTATCAAGGTCAAGATCAATGTCACCGCTCAAGGTCATTTCTTAAGGTCAAGGTCAATGCCAAGGTCAAATAACAATCACACACGTGCACGCTTCAGGTCATTACCCCAATAGCACACCTGCGAGTGACTCGGAGACTCACGACCGGTCAACCTTTACTACTTACAGCAACAAAACCAAGGAATTTCCAATTTGTTTTATTATTATATTTTGCTGCTCTAGGCTTAAAACTAGTCAGCATCTGCATTAAGTTCAGCACTGCAGATGAATTATATCGATATTACTCCAGATCTCAATTAACCTCACAGAGCTAAATCCCTAGCAGCAGGAGGTGTAAACTGGGATGGTTCACAAAGTTCAATTTATTGGAGCAAACAATATCCAATTTGTAAGCAAGGCTGCGTCTTAATCGTTATGTAAGCAGCCAATCGTTAGAGATGCTGTCTTTAATATCCCGCAGAGAAAATTGACAGCGTTAGCGTTAAAACAGCATGCTTAATCCTCTTCAGGCACTAAGGCGCCGATAGAATTCCTAATGCGTAAAATGATCTCCCGCCGACTATCGAAGACAAGGGGCTCAACAGGATTTAGGAAACTCGATTAACGATAGAATACAAAGCTATTTCTATATATGAGTGCAATGAAATGAGTATGATGGCAAAAGATGGGTTTATTAGTAAACCATTGAGCGTAATAAAAAGTTATTATGACATTCTGATTGAGATATACAATTTACAAGCAATATAAATAATTTTTTTTTTCAAAAGACTTTACGAATAGAAAAGCACCGAAAAGCTTGGAATAATATTTTTACTGATGTTAATGGTAAGCTTAATTTTGTCTAAATTTAGGTTACTTGTACAATAAAGTTCAAAATTGTGAAGTCGGTGCAAATTTTAAAGCGTAATAGGAATCGTTAATACTAGTACATTAATAAATTATTAATAGAAAGTAATAGTGTAGTTATTTATTACTGAGCCTAATGGTAAGCCTAATAATTGTGTTCAACTCTAAATAATTTGTACACCAAAGTTCCAAACTTTGAAGTAAGCGCAACTCCTTATTAACTAGTTATAATTATGGATCATTATTATACAGTGGAATTGCGCCGACTTCACAGTTTAGAACTTTGGTGTACAAGTTACCTAAATTTGAACATAATTAGGCTTGCCAGTAACCTCAGTAATAAGTACGTAAAAATATTATTTCATACTTGTCAGTGCTTTTCTTTTTGTGAAGTCCGTTAATTTTTTTGAAAAAATAAACTTTATTTTTAGTGCACCTATTCTTCCTCCCCACTCCCTCTCATCTTGCCCTCTTTTACTTGTACTGTTCATTAATTATAGACTTTTGACCCCAATATCACAAAAAAATATTATATTATACAAAGCTTAGAACAACTAAGTCGTTTCTCAATACATTTCATCGCACTCATCCCACCTGCTTTATCTTTTTCTCTATCTTTATCTCGCCCCACTTCTTTAAGATATTTTAACATTTGTTAGACAAAATTCGATTTTTTTGACCTAAATAGCCCCGAAAACGACCCATTAGTTAACATTTTTGGACAAATTACCAGCCGCTCCGTTTAATCCCCCTACCTCCCTCTCCCAAATCGTTAATTTCTTTGACATCTGTTGGTCAAAATTAGATTTTCCAACCTCAATAGCCAATAGACATTTTTGGAGAAATTCCCAACCGATCCTTTTTATCTCCTCTCCCCATTATTTTTGTCCATCTCGTAGACAAAATTAGATTTCCTGACCTCTATAATCAATCAATATCAATCAATAATCAAACCCCGAAAATGACACATTAGTTAACATTTTTAAAGAAATTATCCGTCATTCCTTTTTACCCCCCCCCCCTTCTGTTAGTTTTTTTAACATCTGTAAACTAATTAGATTTCCTGACCTCGATAACCCCAAATTGACACATAAATAACCTTTTTGGAGAAATTCCCAGCCGATCATTTGTGTTTGTGTTTTATGAAAAAAGTGGTATGAAAATTTTTTAAGGTGTATCATCTTCTTTCAAGTCGTAAAGCCTGTTTACATTACTTGCAATTTATAGCATGACAGTTATACGAGTAGCAAGGCAATTAATTGCACTGCATGACCGTTTACACATGAAGCAATATGTATTTGTATGCAACAAAAGTTACTAAAAATGCAGGCTACTTGCAATTAAATTAGAACAAGTCCTAATTTCATGCAATGCAAGTAAAATTGCATCAGCTGATCGAAAAGCCACCATGCTTGGAGGCAATTTTTTCTTGCATGGCACCAACTTGCACATAATGTAAACAGGCTAATAGAAACAAATATTTATTTTTAAACAGCTTGGCTAATCCTGAAAAAAATGAAAAAATGAGTTTTTCGTCAGTTTTTGGTATCCATCTCTTAAATGGTACGTTGAAATACGATGGTTTATAAACTCATTTTAACGATAATGCAAATATCTACAAATAAAATAAATTGCCTTTCTACATTTGTTAAAAAGATATAGATAACAGAAGGTTGAAAAACTCGGAGAAAAAAATTATATAAATATGGATTATTTGTATTAAACTTTTTCAAAAGCTATTTTTTCGAAAATAATGGCTTTTCTGTCCTTGTAGGGTAATGTACTAATATTTTTACAGTATTACACGGCATTAACTCAGCTTGTCTGAAACCAAAGGACGACGCGATAATCCAAGGCCAAATGGCAATGTGTTTGCCCGCAAAGCAGGGACCCTCCGTTAAAATCCCTAGGGTGACAAAAACCATTTTTTGGGAAAACGAAAATTTAATTTTCTGCCCGCAAAAGGGCTTACTGCGACATTTTAATTTTATTAGTTTGAATAATTAATTTAAAAAATAAAACTGCGGTATTGACGCCTTAAACACTGTAATACGCTAAATTGATTTATAAAAATTTACAAAAATAATGTTTAAAAAAGCATTATCTTACTTAGGTTTGCTCAGGTTTGTGTGTATTTTGGCGTATGATTAATTTGATACAAATGTGTCATTTAATACGTGCAATAATTACTCTGATTCGATGTTTATCAATATCAAGTAGGATGAACAATCATACATTATTGTAGTATGTCATCTGTTCTATATTATATATAGTACGTATCCTGAATCGTTGATTTCAAAAACAACATAAGTCAAAAAGTTAAATTTTCAGTAGAGCTCATAAACTGTTTTACATAAAAAGTATCTTTTATGTCAAAAAAAGAATTAATCTATACTAATATATAAAATAGTAAATTGACTGACTCACTCATTCATCAACGCCCAGCCAAAACTACTAATGATAAAGAGTTGAAATTTTGCACACATCTTTATTTTACGCCGTAGGCGTCCACTAAGAATGGATTTTGCAAAACTCGCCCTCTAAGGGGGTAAAAGCAACCCCTAAAAATTAAATTATATTTATTTTAAAAACTACTAAGTCTTAAGGAAAACGCCAAAACATGTCAATTTTAGTTTATTTTTTTACATGAGACTACTTTTTTTCGTGTTGGAATTTTGCCCCTAGGGGGTAAAGACACACCCCTATCACTGATTTAGCAAGGCCCAGCCCTAACTATCAAAGATTGAAAGTTGACATTTTGCATACATCAGATTCAATTTAGGCCCCAGACGTCCAATAAGAAAGGATATTGCAAAAGTTACCCTCCAAGAGGGTAAAATCAACCCCTAAAAATTAAATAATTGTTCAAGCTCCAAAAAATAAATGATTAAACACATTTTTTACAGTTTATAATAAGTCAACTCCTAAAGGGGTAAAATGGGGGCTCAAAGTTTGCAATGGAGCAAAATTTTTATACCGCGAACGAAGTCGCGGGCGCAAACTAGTGTAATATAAAGTATTTATGTGGTCACATAAAATGTGAAGAAAATTAATATAATATTATGGATGGTTTGTGCAAAAAAAATTCTGGATAATGACTTATGTGGTTTTTGCACGCTATGCTCCTTTTGGGTATGAAATTTTAACTTTAAAGGAAATAAATAAAAAACTATATGGATAAATCGTTTACTCAAGTTATACAAAAAATACCACAAACAGTAACATTAATAATAAAAAAATTATTTCACATCGTATTCTTCGTCGTTCTTGACATCTCGGGTTGTCCATTGGAACATTTCCTCATAGGATGGAATATCTTCTTGGATAATACTGTTTTTTTATTAAATTTTGGCTACCATTTTAAGAAACGCAAAATCTGATTTGTTGATGATAACATAAATGCCTTAAAATTGGAGCTTGTTTCTGACATAATCTTATAGTAGGTATTCTTTAGGAACATATACGGTCGCGCTTGTTAATCTTTTTTTTACAACTCCGAAGTCTCTACCATTTGGAAGGAATGAATGGCCTCTTATGAGGAAATAATGTGATCACAGGAGCAGAACGGAACTCCGTATTCTTTCGCGTACGCCACTCTGTTATAAAATAATAATTATTAATTGTAGAAAAATGAAAAGTGTAAAATAAGAAGACATTATTAATATCATGAAAATGACTGTTAAAAATATTTTCTTAGTTACGTCATAGAATATTTAGTGAAATAATGTTTTTACCATATATACTTTCGGGGTGGGGGGGCTGCAACCCGCATTGAGACAGCGTGGTAAGGTACATCTCACAACCCCTAACATCATAAGGGAGGCTACACCATAATTACAAATGGTTAAAACAGCTGGAAATTATGATGATAATGATATATACATAATATATATATATATATATATATATATATATATATATATATATATATATATATATATATATATATATATATATATACTTGGTAGAAACTCTTGGGAAGTTGGGCATATACTAAAGGGCTAGGAGAAAAAAACTCTGTTTTTTCACTACTGCCGAGCTTTCGGTAATTCTTTATTACCTTTTTCAAGGCTAAAAAGTATAGAGCTGTATAATGTAATACTATAGAAGTTAAAAATGACTTACGTGCAAAGTGAGAGTTGATATAAAAACATCATCACATAAACAATGGTAAACATTTAAGAACAATACATATTTAATTTATTATTGAGGTTTATTTTTGTTAGAAATGCATTTTTGTACTGAATGAACTGGAAGATAATCTCGTTTGATATCATGGAATTTTAGTCAAAAAACGGTTTAATTAAGGGTCCCATGATTCGAGTATTAATAACATTCTGGGTTCTACTATGGTTCCTGAGGATTTAGTTAAATAATATTCTTGTCGCTCCATTGTAGGTTACATTCATGTTATTTGTTGGTTTTTGTAAGAGTTGAGAGTAAATTATGTTGAGATCTTGAATGTCTCTGTTTTTGTTAATGCATGAAGGTTCTTGGTAAATCTCAACCATTTCTAAGAAAGTTCGTTTGTTAGTGTTTTGTTGGGAGGACAGCACTTTAGTATTACTAAAGGCAAAATCGTGCCCATCTTTGATGTAGTGTTCTGATAAAGCACATGATTGTTTCCCTAGCCGGCAATCACTTTTGTGTCTAGTGAGCCTATCTCTGAGGACTGTGGATGTTTGTCCTATATACACCTTTTCACAGTTGTCACACGGTATGCGATAGATTACTGATGACTGAAAGCTCGGCAGTAGTGAAAAAAGAGAGCATATATATATATATATATATATATATATATATATATATATATATATATATATATATATATATATATATATATATATATATATATATATAGAGAGAGAGAGCATATACATATATATATATATATATATATATATATATATATATATATATATATATATAGGGGGGTATGAGGGTGTTATGGAATTCACTGCATATATTAAAACCTGTAAATCCTGACTTGAATTCAGATTGGGGAAAAATCGTCATAAATGGCGCTTCGCGATAATAAGTTAGGTATCGCCCCTCAAAAAAAATTGTTTAATCACTTCACACCACTGATAATAAAACACATGGCCATATAAAGAACAAAAGAACAGTGAGCTAGATTGTTGTGTTGCCAGGTCTCTTAACAATATTTCTATGTATCAAGTTTGAAGAAATAATATTTTTATTGCATTACCTTTAAATACAGAAATCCTAGTACTTAATTCTTCCAAAATTCTTAATTTCATAAAGTTAAAATACTACCTATAACACAAATTTAATAAAACACTCTAGAGAACAGCTGTTTAAACCAACAAATATAAATACCTTAACTTCAACTAACTACCAAGGAATTAGTGTTTTACTAATTTAAAATGAACATCACTAAGCGCGAGCGATCTTTTGTTAATATTAAATGGCTTTAACTTTTCTTAATATTTAACGGCTTTAACTTTTTCCTTCACAAATTAAAGGAAAACAGGATAATGTACACGGTATTATTAAATTCGGTAAAATGCATCTTTGGTTTGGATTATGTAGCTGACGCTGACGCACGAGTTCGGCCGGCCAATCAGAAAGGTCGGAATCACCCACCAATCAGCTAAGCGCTTGAATTACGCTGCGGAATGGGCAACAACCCTTCAGCGTGGCTTCGGCGGCTATATAATATCACCGTCGAAAGATATATTATTATTATTATTATGTATTTAAACAGAATATTTTTTTAACAATTTTCCAAATAACCAAAGAATTTGGTTATAATTTTATAATAGTGTGTAGTTGTGTTCAATTAGTGTGATAGTGATAGTATTAAAATTAGTGGGATACTTTTTAATTCCTAACCATTTTTTAAAGACAGAAAGTTTAAGCTAGTAGAAATAATTCTCATCTCATTATTAACGTAACAGGTAAGTCACAATTGTTTTTGCTACCATATAACATTGCCTATTTCATTCTGCTTACAATGTCAACCTAATTTCCCAATTGCATATTTTCCCATATTAAGTAAATTGCTGTTACATTAAATTCACATTTTTGGTAAAATGCGCCTGTGGAATTAAAAATTGGATTATTTTCGGTTTTCCCTAAAGCTGATAAAAAATTAGATGTCACGATAATATTTAAGTTTGGCAATGCTCTGGCTGGATCATTTGTTTTTTCTTAATAATAGCTCTGCCATATGGTAAGAACTAGATACAGTGTGACCAGTAAAGTCCGCATCATATGGGATTTTTTTTTATTAATAGCTTTATTCGAAATTTGACTTTGGCATCAATTTCTGCTTCGATCGAGATGAAAATTAACCAAAAAAATAGTAGTCACGTGATTCGTATTATGTGCCAAATTTTAATTTTTTCCAAAAAAAATTCAAAAGTGAGGTTATTTCTCAAAATATCGAAAACAGTTATTAGAAAAAGTTTTTCTAAATTCAATTTTTAGCCCATATGCAAATTTCAGCTGCGTAAGATAATTTTGATTTTTTGCCCATTTTTTGTAAATTGCACCACTGTTGCCAAATAAGACTCAACGCAACCTACATAAAACTTCTTAGTTTTGACAATGCTTTTTTCCAGG
Source organism: Philopedon plagiatum (assembly GCA_963971165.1). Classification (NCBI taxonomy): domain Eukaryota; kingdom Metazoa; phylum Arthropoda; class Insecta; order Coleoptera; family Curculionidae; genus Philopedon; species Philopedon plagiatum. The sequence continues at coordinate 97,238,530 of OZ020190.1, forward strand.
GACATTTTCTTTAAAGTAGCGCCATATTAAATGTGTGTTTGTCTACAAAATCCAAACAGGACTATTAAAATTTGGTCACATGTGATGCATAGTTTATTTGTTTTTGACCCTGTATAAGGTAACTATTTTTGAAAACGTAGTTTGTGTCTAAAAGTAATACACATTATAATTAAGAAAAGTGTAAAAAAAAATAGTTTGTTATTAAAGAGGTTCAATGTTAAATGCGTTTAATTTTCATATTATGATTTTTTTATTAGAAAATTTGACTTTTCAGTTAAACAATTTTCCTAATATTAAGGTGTATTACTTTTAGATACAAACTGCGTTTTCAAAAATAGTTATTTTATGAAGTTACCTTATACAGGGTCAAAAACAAATAAACTATGCATCACATGTGACCAAATTTTAATAGTCCTGTTTGGATTTTGTAGAAAAACACACATTTAATATGGCGCTACTTTAAAGAAAATGTCTCTGGAATAAAGCATTGTCAAAACTAAGAAGTTTTATGTAGGTTGCGTTGAGTCTTATTTGGCAACAGTGGTGCAATTTACAAAAAATGGGCAAAAAATCAAAATTATCTTACGCGGCTGAAATTTTGCATATGGGCTAAAAATTGCATTTAGAAAAACTTTTTCTAATAACTTTTTTCGATATTTTGAGAAATAACCTCACTTTTGATTTTTTTTTGGAAAAAATATAAATAAATTTAGTTTCTCCATATAAACTGTCCCTCAAATTTATACAACAAGAAATATATTTTAAAGCCATCTCGTATCGCAAAATACAAATCGTTAAATTATGTAACCTAGGTTACTTTTTAAAAGTTAGGTGTTTTTACCTTTCCAGCTCTAGAGCACCTTCTAAAGTCTAGGCGATATGAATTTCCTTTCCCAGTTTTGTGATTTTGCTGTCCTAGTTTTTTATCGGCACGATGGTACGTCCTTTAACAAAAATGATTTAGATAACAAACACCCTTCTATCTGTGACACGGATAGAGTCAACCTGATATTACACCAGTGAGAGAAAGCAACCTATGCCTAACGAACAAATTCGTTGTCTTCGTATGTATATATCTAGGTACTTAGTAAATAAACACCTCGTACGTACTGCACCATTGCGCCGAAAAAGAAACTGGATAATGTACCTACTTTAATCTCTTGGACTATTAGAAAATATTTGCTTTTGAACTGATAACCCGTTAAGTTGTCAGTTTGATTTAATTTTATCAATTGACGCCTGTTTAAAAAATGCCCGCGTTAACCACCGAGCAAAACGCGATAATTTACACGCGATTGAGAGATGGGGTTCATGTGAGGATCATCGCAGATAATCATTTGGAATAGCAATAAAGCTAAATAAGAAACCAATTTTCCTGGTTCGGCTAGTACGGCTCATAGTAGAATTTGAAGTTTGGATATAAAAAATCGTTGTGCTGCCAATAAAATGTTTTCGATCGAAGGAAACGAGGAGCAGAGGAGGAGAGAAGGTTACAATTTGCTCTTGAATAGGTACCTAAACCAAAATAATCTGTGGAAAACTGAAATTTTCGATGAGAAAAACCTTTCAAGCGTGATACAATAGGAGAATCCGCGTTCGTACTGGTATAAGGTGCGAAGACCAATCAAACTAGACGTTTTTCGCTTTTCTGTAATGATGATGTACTTTTTTTTATAAAATTTGAATCTACGTAAAAGCTACGTATGTGTACAAACATTTTTTCGATTTGCTCTTTCGGTTACGAAATAATGATTAACTAAATTTTGATTCGATTTAAAAAATTTATAAATTTTACCAATAAATTAAGTTCGCTTATTTCAAATTATTGTTCGTTTCCATGGAAATGAGTTATTTTTACTTAAGTCAGTTGAGAATTTTGACGTATTAACGATTATTTCTCAGTTTACTGCTCAGGTTTGCTCGTGTTTGTTATTGCACGCCTTTGTTATAACAAGCCTGAGCAAACCCGAACAAACCTGAACAAACCTGAGCAAACCAAAGCAGTAAACTGAGAAATAATAATAATAATAATAATAATTCCGTAACCGAAAGACGAAATAAAATAAAAATACTTGTACACACACGTAGTTTTTTACGTACATTCGAATTTTACAAGCAAAAGTATATCATTCCATTTAAAATTACAAAGTTATCTCACCCCTCAAGATAGAGGGGGTAAAAATCAAAAATATGTTTATATATGTCCCCCCATCTCCCTATTAACTCACCAGAATTTCATAAAAATATTTTAAACCGTTTTCGAGATATCGCCTTGTAACACTTTAAAAAACTCACCCTGTATAGAATAAAATCATATTCGTACCATTATTCACATTTTAGAGCGATCAGGGCTTTCCAAGTTATTTATAACCCGGCCAACTTCATGGTTCCCCACCACTGACCTTCAGCACAGCAGCCGTTCAGTCATAACTATTCTTTTGTTTCATACATTGTACGTGTGTACTACAAAGACCCACCGCTATAATTCCGACTCCGCGCGCCACGGTAATGACTTCTTATATTCTGCATTCCATCTAGCAAATCTCTGAAAAGACATTTCCGGATGAAAAAACATTTTTTGCAAAACCCTTGACACTGACACACCATTTTTAAAAGTTTATAGATAAAGTCATTTTAAGGAAAATTTAAAATCATTTAAAATTTTACTATACACATATAGTCCGACCTGCCTGGAACGTTACACACAAAACATTACGCCTCGACAAATCTGTAATTATTAATGAAAACGGGGGAAGAAACGTATTCTGTGCACCAGCGACGTTGCCAAAAATCTGCGACGCACTTTGTTAAAGAAAAAGTGTTCAGTTAAAGCTAAAGTCGAAGAAAATATTTAAAGTTCCATCCAGCTCACTATACGCACAAAAGAGAAAAATTAGCGAAAAAAGCCTTTATTTTATTTAAATATGCCCCACGTTGGGCGCCAAAAATTTAGAGTGATAAATTTCGTTACCAAGCAATGGAAATAAGCTACTAAAAATCTACTATGACGAGAAATAATGGTACATTGGTATATCTTATTAATCCTTAGACGTGCCAGTATGGGGATCTCGGTTATGGTTAGAAATACAAAATTGGTTAAATGGAAAAAAGTTGCGCATTTAAAGAACTAATAAAATAATGTTTCGAAATTTTTTAGATGATTTTTCATTTTCGAGTTATTTTGAAAAAACTAATTTAATTTTTTTCTGGCGTTAATATGAAAGGTAGGGTAAAACTAATAAAACTTCTTTATAGCAACTTTAAATGAACTTAGATATTACGTTATCAATTTTTTTAGTCGACGTTTGGTCTTTGGGCAGCGATCATCAACTTAATTTTTTTAAATACAGTCCTGATTTTTTGATGTCAAATTTAAGAAGCCTTTTTTATTCTGAATTCGAACACTGTACTACACATAATGGTTAAATTACGCTTTGAGTCTTTTTTTCGCCATTTTTAAGAAATTTATGTGATACGGGCCTGTCTCCTAGAACAGTTCACACATTGTTCCAGTTTTTGTTGAAGAAAATAATGAAGCATACTCAATCTTTCCTATTTTAATTATGGATTGTAAATAAGAAAAATAATCAATTAATTACTCTTAAAAAATATTCCAAGACCAGTTTGTACCACACATTATGGTTTAATTAGGTTTTGATTTGAGCCTTCTTTGGCCATTATTGACAAATTTTAGGTTCATACATTTTTTAGTTCCATTTCTGTATTGAAATGCATGTTATAATTAGTATGAAACATTAATTTAATAACCAACCAATTACTATCAACAATACACCACAAATAACTGAACAAAGGACATACATGGATGGTAGGTACTTATCATTAGTAAAACCTAACATATTCGTTAAATTCTTGTGGCCGCTGTTTAAGAAATGTTTTTGAGGGTTAAGGCAACTCTAGATGTTTTTAATCCTTACTAATCATTTGGAAAACAAATGCATTTCTATTTCAACAGTAATTAATAGACTATTTTACAAGCCATAATTAAAATAAGAAATTAAAAAGATTGAGTTTGTTTCATTATTTTCTTCATTAAATTACAAAATCTGGAACAATGTATGACATGTTCTAGGAGACAGGTCCGTATCACAGAAATTTCTTAATAATGGACAAAAAAAAGACTCAAAAAGTAATTTAACCATGATGTATAGTACACTGTTGAATTCGGTATAAAAAAGGGCTTCCTAAATTTGACATCAAAAAACCAGGACCGTATTTAAAAAAATGAAATTGATGATCGCTGCCCAAAGACGAAACGTCGAATATAAAAATTGATAACGTAATCTACAAGCTCATTAAAAGTTGCTGTAAAGAAGTTTTATTCGTTTTGCTCTACCTTTCATATTACCGCCAGAAAAAAATGAAATTAAAAATTCGAAAACTTAGTTTTTTCTAAATAACTCGAAAATGAAAAATCATCTAAAAAATTTCGGAAGATCATTTTATTAGTTCTTAAATTTCGAAACTTCCCATTTAACCAATTTTGTATTTCTAACTATAGGTAAGCGAGATCCCCATACTGACCTTCTTTATCTTGGACACCGTATATATATACCGGGTGTCCCAAGGGGGTGGCTCGCCCCTATAACTTTTTTGTTTTTTAAGATAAAAAGATATAATTTGGACTGTGTTTGTAAGAGATAAAATTGCATTTTTTAACAGATGACTTGACCTTTTCCAGCTTCCGGTTTAACCGGAAACGAAATCAACTTTTAATTTTTAAATGGGACACCCGGTATTTTTTTCTTGTTTTTGACTCAGAGTAACATCCTGAATACAAATATTGGTCACTTTTTGTCAAGTAAAAAAAGTATTTTTCCAAAATTTATTTTTTAGTCTAGAGTGCTATGAGAATGTTAAAGTCGTTTATGTCAGTTTTAAAAACAAGGGAAAAATTACGTTTTCCTGTTTTTATTCATAATTTTCAAATTATGTGCAATTTAATTTTCAAATTTATTTTACCCGTTTCTTTCAAATGGGAACATGGTGGCTCGTGCAGTTAGAATAAAAGAGCATTTTATTACGAATAATTTGATATCCCACATTATAAGGTTTTAACTCAACTACTCCTAAAAGACTAAAAAAACGTTACCCCTACGTTGAACCAATGCATTGTTCCATAAATGGATTTTTATAGCGTTTAGTCAAGATAGTAGGTCACGACTGAGAGGATAATAATAGTAATGTCGTGAAACAACCGAACTAAGGTGGCTTTGAAACCAAATGTCTATTGAATGTGGATTTTTGTTGTCAGTATTGTTTAATACTTTTGGAATTTCTAATCTACAAGATGAAAAATTATTCAAGAAGTGAAAAAATTGACATGCTTTTAGTTTTTGGTGAGTGTAGACAAAAGTAAACTGATGCAGTTCGACTTTACACCGAAAGATATCCTGAACGCCGTCACCCAACACGTCATTATTTCTTAAAGCTAGTCCAAAAATGCGCAAATAATAAAAATGAACCAGTTATAATTAATCAGTGAAGAAATAGTATATTGTACAACGAGCATGGAATGACATGCATTTCCTACGAGTATCACGTTTGCAGCATGAGCCGCAGGCGAATGCTGCAAATCATACGAGTAGGAAATGGTCATTCCATGCGAGTTTTACACTATACTTTTTCTACGAATGTTACTGTTACCTACATAAAATGGGATTAGTAATATTTTTCCTTTTAAGATGTCAAAAAATGTCAATCTGACATTCCACAAATAAAAATTATAAAGATTTTGGATGTCAACGCCACCTTTGTAAAAAATACCCGTGCACAATGGGAACTTTGTAGTTCAATCACCATGGTGATTTCAGCACAATGAAAATGTGTAAAACACAATGCACCATGTTCCGAAATTACTATTGAACATACAATAAAGGTTTTTATTGACATTCGTAGAAAATAGTATATTGTACAACGAGCATGGAATGACATGCATTTCCTACGAGTATGACGTTTGCAGCACGATGCCGCAGGCGAGTGCTGCAAATCATACGAGTAGGAAATGGTCATTCCATGCGAGTTTTACACTATACTTTTTCTACGAATGTTACTGTTAATAAAATGGGATTAGTAATATTTTTCTTTTTAAGATGTCAAAAAATGTCAATGAAATTATAAAGATTTTGACGCGGCACCGGTCAACGCCACCTTTGTAAAAAATTCCCGTGCACAATGGGAACTTTGTAGTTCAATCACCGTGGTGATTGAAGCACAATGAAAATGTGTAAAGCACAATGCACCATGTTCCGAAATTACTATTGAACATACAATAAAGGTTTTTATTAACATTCGTAGAAAAAAGAAATTGAAGTCTTGGCATACGTGCCGGTAAATATTAATGCTTTAGTTAGGGAGATCTATTTAGTGTGTCAAACTTCCAAATCATCTTCATGGATATAATAAATAATATCCGTTGCACCAACATCTTTACGAAAATAACAATTATCGAAGACTTCAATATTGCAACTGGTACTTAGATAAATATTTTGAATATAACACCTTTTCCTCCAAAATTATTTATTCTGACAAAAGCCGTTTTACGAATTTGGGTGTTTTTAACAGAAATACCAAACGATACTGAGGTTTAAGAAAACTTACATCGGATGGAGGAAGGCAATTTTCAGGAATGTTTTGGGTTTAATTGTCGGATTGGGATTCTTGGCGACAGTATTTCAGGTCCTATAATCTTTGATGGGCACTTAACAGGGGAAAGATATTTAAAGTTTCTTACCCAAGAAGTTGAGCAGCTTCTTGGCGAAATTCCAATGATTAATCAAGAAAACCTATTCTTTCAACAAGATAACGCCCCTCCTCATAACATAGGAGCAGTGAGGGATTACCTAAATTATACTTATGGTGAAAAGTGGATTGGAAATAACGGTCCTGTTAGGTGGCCACCAAGGTAAAACCGAACTCAGTTATAAATTTATAATTTTATTTATTTCATTTTCCAAATATTTCAGGTCACCTGACCTCACCCCTCTAGATTTTTTATAGGGTACAATTAAAAATGAAGTTTACGATCAGGGACGGACTGGCCCGGCGGGCTAGCGGGCGCAGCCCGCCGCGCCTTTTGTTTACAAGACGCCCTGGCGCCCTTTCGTGTAAGTGAAAATAATAGTTAAAAAAGCTTATTAATTTAAATCGGCGCCTTTACCTTTAAATAGCCCGCCAAATTTTCCGGACCCAGCCCGTCCCTGTTTACGATATTCCTTCAACAACTCGTCTCGAATTAGAAAATAAAGTGGGGGCGGCAATCAACAGGATTAATCCGAGAATATTAAGGAATGTAGTTAGAGCAACTGTCGAAAAGGTCCGGCTTTGCCAACAACAAGATTGTGGACATTTTAAACATTTGGAACCATAAGTAGGGTATTTTACTATTGTTGTTATAATTTCGGTTTCCATTAAAAACATTTTCCTCTGTTGCTAATACCAATATTAACGACTTAAACATATCCATGGCGCTCTAGACTAAAAAGTTAATTTTGAAATACACTTGTTTTTGACATAAGAAAAAGTGACATGCGGCAAATAGTTATATTCAGAATGTAACCCAGAGTCAAAAATATAAAAAATATACAGGGTGTCCCATTTAAAAATCAAAAGTTGATGTCACTTCCCGGAAAACCGAAAGTTGAATAAAGTTGAATCACTTGTGAAAAAATGTACTTTAATGCCTTATAAATATCCTTAAAATTGCAAATTTGTATCATCAAAACCAAAAAAGTTATAGAGGCGAACCACTTTCCAGGGACACCCACCCGGTATATATATATATATATATATATATATATATATATATATATATATATATATATATATATATATGGCATACCTTGCCGTCCCAGTTATTAACCCCGTTCAATGCGATTTGACAATCCTCTCAACTTTACACTATTGACTTTGCTGGACTGCTGGTAACATTCAGCTGGCGACTGTTAACTGTGTGTCAGCAGTTGATAATCCCGAGCACCCTCTGCTTGACCACTTTTTTTACTTCAACAACCTGTACATACAGCTATACATTTTTAATGAAACTTTTATTGTTTACTGCAGTATAAAATTTTTATCGGTACCTTCCTACCTACTATAAACACTTTTGTAGCTCGGTATTCTAATAATAATACGGTATAAAGTTAGTTGTGTATGAATTTATTCAGTTTTCGGGGATAAAAAGGTCTATCGTAAAAGTTGTAAACTTTTTAAAGCGGTTTTATTAAACATCTTGGAGGTAATACAGTGCATTTAATCAGTGTTTGCTCTTATTTCTGAATTATAGCAATATTACTATCAATGATTTTTTAGAATCTGTGCGGTGAGCGGTGCATCGCAGCTCATTTGAGAAGTTAACTCTTCCCAGGTACGTTTCAAAAATTGCACCAGTCGAGTTTACTACTTGAAATATACCCTACAGTTCGTTCTGTATTACTCGGCTAGATTGTCAGCTGATATACTGAGTATTGATTGCACTTTGTAAGTCATTGCCATTCTTAAAGATTTAAAAACTTCTATTTATGACTACAGGTACAGCCACTGATAACTCAAACCTTTAAATGGGCATTGCATTTCTATTTGGACCTGAAAGTTTAAATTGTTAATGGGTGTTACTATTTTTACTACAATATTTTAGGTGAAAGCTTGCTTCACCCGGCGAGCCGCCACTGAACTGGCATATTTTCAGACTGATAAACTATACTAAAATATCGTAATTACTGTAGATTAAACCTGCAGTCGTAAATACCACAGGCATATGGCTAAGGATTAATAAAATACATTTACCAATATACCATTATTTTTGTGATAATAAATTTTAAGTACCTAATTTTATTTCCATTGCATTGTGACGAAATTTAGAGTGAGTGGCAACGTCGTTTTTTCTCCACAGCACTTGCCGTTGTCTCGTCCATTCATGGCTTAACCCATGGATTTATTAAGAATGGATACGGGATGATTTAACATTCTTTGAAGCCAAAACAAACCATTCTAAACGACACTGTAAACACAATTTGCAAACATTGGCCACATCTTATTTTACCTTGTATTTTTGTACAAAAAATACGTTAGAAGCATCATAAGATTTACTAAAAGTAATAAAAGTCCTAAAATATTTTATTTTTCTGCTAAATTATAATAAATTTAAGTTAAACAGGTTTTATTATTTATAGGGTATGTTATTTCTAAAGGTGTTTATTTAAAGTCGCTCAGAGTCATTTATAAATCTATAAGTCGCACTTTTTCTTTTCTAGTTCATTAGACAAAGACGTACGTGTAACCGAGCGTTCGCAGACGTTTTTCCTAAGCAACCAGCAGACAGCAACACTTCTGAGCTCCAACACTCCAATGCTATTTTATCTCTTTCTACTATACCATTCTTGATTCAATTACGTAGTAATTCGTAGTTCGTAAACTCTTCTCATAGGAGAACTGTTTTCATAACAAACAACAAATATAAGGCTTCACGTTCGATACGCTCACAGTATACGGACATCGAATCCTTTCTTAATAAATCCATGGGTCTGCTCCAGACGAGATAAATCGCGGTACAAAATTAAATAGAATCTGACTGCTCCAGCCGGAAATACTCAGCATATTTTGCGCATGTTTTTGGAAGGGATTAGATAGGTTAGTTTTGGGAAGTAACAGTAAACAGCTATTGTCCTGACAGCAGTATGTAAACACCTGTTTCTGCCATTGTTTTAGTGCATTTCAATGAGTTTTTTTTTTTATAAATGTATATGCTTATCTCATAACCATTGGAGGGTTACCAAAAAGAAAAATGACCATCGGCCATATTGTGAGCCTTGCCACAATCACTAACTAAAACGATACAATTGGGTACCTTCGAAAAACGAGGTTTATAACAAACGGCCCTCTCTTGCCAAGACTCTTTGGCCAAGACTGTCCCCCAAAAACTTCTCTCTTCTTAAATTTACCCCAAAAGTCTCCCACCGATATCAAGTGCTCTTGCCAATCGCAACTGAAACTTAATGTATCACGCTTGACCAATCAGAAAGGAAAGCCACATGTCACGTTTGGCCAATCAAAGCATTCGAAGACTCGGCTTCGACATATATTTTGTCGTTCCCAAACGATGTTTTGAAATGGCAAACTTTCCAATTTCTCGGGAATCCTATTAGAAAATGAAAAGAAAACAGAAGATGCTCTGTACCAAAAATTTGCGACGCACTTTGTTCAAGAAAAAAGTGTTTAGTTATAAACTGTCAATGATACTATGATGAGTATCATTGACCAAGTACTTACCGCTTACAACTTAAAAAGACTTGAAAATAACTCCGAAGGATACTCTAGAGAAAGACAGAAACAACAGGGTGTTCTGAGGGAAGCAAGTTGTGGTAGGGCGCGTGCAAATTAGCCCTCAGCTGAGCCGGAAAGGTTCGATTGGACGCCACCAGTGTTTTTACACCGACACAAACTGGAAGTCGCCTAGATGGTTTAGGAACTTGCTTCTCACACAACAAACCTGCTATTCATAATTGAAAAAAATAAAACATAGGGCGCAGTGAGCTGGATAAAGAAACAACGTAAATACATATAACCCTATATTTATACGTACAAAAAAAACGCCAAAATTTTGCGACGCACTTTGTTCAAGAAAAAGTGTTTAGTTAGAAAACGTCAAGGACACTATGATGAGTCCCCTTGACCAAGTACTTACCGCTTACAACTTAAAAAGACTTGAAAATAACTCCGAAGGATACTCTAAAGAAAAACAGAAACAACAGGGTGTTCTGAGGGAAGCAAGTTGTGCTAGATCGCGTGCAAATTTGCCCTCAGCTCAGTTAGCCGGATTGGTTCGATTGGACGCCACCAGTTTGTTACACCGACATAAACTGGAAGTCGCCTAGATTGTTTAGGAACTTGCTTCAACACACAACAAACCTGTTATTCGTAACTGGAAATTAAACATAGGGCGCAGTGAGCTGGATAAAAACAACGTAATAAGTTTACCCTATATACATTTATTTGTACAAAATAAAAGGAATTTGTCACAAGTGTTGTTTACAAAAAAAAACACATATGGTTGGGCGATTTTGCCCTCGCAAAGGAAATAAACTAAACGTAAAAACTCCCTGAGGAAGTCGGTCCTCAGAAGCACAGAAATGGGGATGCTTCGTAGCCCCTATCGAAGGCAAAGTAATAGGGGTGTTTCTTAGCCCCTGCGGAAGACAATAGGACTAGGGGTACTTCGTAGCCCCCACGGAAGACCCTAGGAATAAAACAATTCCTAGTAATTACAGTAATTTAAATCTAATTAATATAATATATATATATATATATATATATATATATATATATATATATATATATATATATATATATATATATATATATATATATATATATATATATATATATATAATTATATATGATCTTTGCCAAAAATGTCAAACTTGGTAGAAACTCTTGGGGAGTTGGCCATATACTAAAGGGCTAGGAGAAAAAAACTCTCTTTTTTTCACTACTGCCGAGCTTTCGGTAATTCTTTATTACCTTTTTCAAGGCTAAAAAGTATAGAGCTGTATAATGTAATACTATAGAAGTTAAAAATAACTTACGTGCAAAGTGAGAGTTGATACAAAAACATCATCACATAAACAATGGTAAACATTTAAGAACAATACATATTTGATTTATTATTGAGGTTTATTTTTATTAGAAATGCATTTTTGTACTGAATGAACTGGAAGATAATCTCGTTTGATATCATGGTATTTTAGTCAAAAACACGGTTTAATTAAGGGTCCCATGCTACGAGTATTAATAACATTCTGGGTTCTACTATGGTTCCTGAGGATTTAGTTAAATAATATTCTTGTCGCTCCATTGTAGGTTACATTCATGTTATTTGTTGATTTTTGTAAGAGTTGAGAGTAAATTATGTTGAGATCTTGAATGTCTCTGTTTTTGTTAATGCATGAAGGTTCTTGGTAAATCTCAACCATTTCTAAGAAAGTTCGTTTGTTAGTGTTATGTTGGGAGGACAGCACTTTAGTATTACTAAAGGCAAAATCGTGCCCATCTTTGATGTAGTGTTCTGATAAAGCACATGATTGTTTCCCTAGCCGGCAATCACTTTTGTGTCTAGTGAGCCTATCTCTGAGGACTGTGGATGTTTGTCCTATATACACCTTTTCACAGTTGTCACATGGTATGCGATAGATTACTGATGACTGTTTCACTGTTTCGTCTTTATCCTTAACTTTTGTGTATAAGTTACCTATTTTTTTAATTTGTTTGTTCGCTATTCTAATTTGTGGATGTTTTAAGATGTTTGTGATTTTGAATGTTAGTTCTTTAATATATGGTAAAGCGAAATATTTAAACGTCTCTGCCTCTATGTTGGAATTTTCTCCAGTTTGGGACCTTATTGTTATGTTAACTGTAAGTGTGGTATTATATAGATATTTCTTAATTAACCAGTCTGGATATGAGTTTTCTTTTAGAATTACGTGAAGCTTTTTTAAATTTTTTTCCCTTAATGACGGATGGGCTATTCTTTCTATTCTTTTACGTAAGCCTAGAATTACGTTAATTTTAGTTTTTTTAGTGTGGTAAGAGTGGTAGTTAATATAGCGTCCAGAACTGGTAGGTTTTTGATACCAGTCTAACATGATGTTGTTATCATCGTTTCTAATTACTAGAGTGTCTAGGAATGGAACGCTATTGTTAGTTTCTTCCTCTATGGTAAATTGAATGTGAGGGTCATAGTTGTTAAAGATAGAAAGTGTCTCAGCTATTTTATTCTTGGGTACTGCGCAAATCAGGTCATCTACGTATTTTTTCATAAATGGAGGTTGGAATGACAATTTTTGGATGCTGTCATTCAAGAGGTCATCCATGACATACTGTGCTACTATGGGTGATAGAGTAGCTCCCATTGGAGTGCCCAATCTTTGCTTGTAGTATCTGTTTTGAAATCGACAGTAAGTTGAATCGAATATAAATTGTACGATGTTTAGAAAATCATTTTTTGGGATATTCGTATGTTGTTCTATTTCATGCCAATGAATTTCTATGCTATTTTTAATCAAATAATAAGGAATGTTACTGTACAGAGATACCACATCAAGACTGATAAGCACGAAAGTGGGGGGTAATCTCTTGTCATTTACCACTAGAGAAAATTCAAAAGGATCAGTGACAAAGTAAGGATTTTCTTTGTTATAAGCTTTAGTTAGAATATCTGTGACTAGTTGAGCCAATTTACTATTCGGGGCATGAGCTGGAATAGTAAATTGGCTCAACTAGTCACAGATATTCTAACTAAAGCTTATAACAAAGAAAATCCTTACTTTGTCACTGATCCTTTTGAATTTTCTCTAGTGGTAAATGACAAGAGATTACCCCCCACTTTCGTGCTTATCAGTCTTGATGTGGTATCTCTGTACAGTAACATTCCTTATTATTTGATTAAAAATAGCATAGAAATTCATTGGCATGAAATAGAACAACATACGAATATCCCAAAAAATGATTTTCTAAACATCGTACAATTTATATTCGATTCAACTTACTGTCGATTTCAAAACAGATACTACAAGCAAAGATTGGGCACTCCAATGGGAGCTACTCTATCACCCATAGTAGCACAGTATGTCATGGATGACCTCTTGAATGACAGCATCCAAAAATTGTCATTCCAACCTCCATTTATGAAAAAATACGTAGATGACCTGATTTGCGCAGTACCCAAGAATAAAATAGCTGAGACACTTTCTATCTTTAACAACTATGACCCTCACATTCAATTTACCATAGAGGAAGAAACTAACAATAGCGTTCCATTCCTAGACACTCTAGTAATTAGAAACGATGATAACAACATCATGTTAGACTGGTATCAAAAACCTACCAGTTCTGGACGCTATATTAACTACCACTCTTACCACACTAAAAAAACTAAAATTAACGTAATTCTAGGCTTACGTAAAAGAATAGAAAGAATAGCCCATCCGTCATTAAGGGAAAAAAATTTAAAAAAGCTTCACGTAATTCTAAAAGAAAACTCATATCCAGACTGGTTAATTAAGAAATATCTATATAATACCACACTTACAGTTAACATAACAATAAGGTCCCAAACTGGAGAAAATTCCAACATAGAGGCAGAGACGTTTAAATATTTCGCTTTACCATATATTAAAGAACTAACATTCAAAATCACAAACATCTTAAAACATCCACAAATTAGAATAGCGAACAAACAAATTAAAAAAATAGGTAACTTATACACAAAAGTTAAGGATAAAGACGAAACAGTGAAACAGTCATCAGTAATCTATCGCATACCATGTGACAACTGTGAAAAGGTGTATATAGGACAAACATCCACAGTCCTCAGAGATAGGCTCACTAGACACAAAAGTGATTGCCGGCTAGGGAAACAATCATGTGCTTTATCAGAACACTACATCAAAGATGGGCACGATTTTGCCTTTAGTAATACTAAAGTGCTGTCCTCCCAACATAACACTAACAAACGAACTTTCTTAGAAATGGTTGAGATTTACCAAGAACCTTCATGCATTAACAAAAACAGAGACATTCAAGATCTCAACATAATTTACTCTCAACTCTTACAAAAATCAACAAATAACATGAATGTAACCTACAATGGAGCGACAAGAATATTATTTAACTAAATCCTCAGGAACCATAGTAGAACCCAGAATGTTATTAATACTCGTAGCATGGGACCCTTAATTAAACCGTTTTTTTGACTAAAATACCATGATATCAAACGAGATTATCTTCCAGTTCATTCAGTACAAAAATGCATTTCTAATAAAAATAAACCTCAATAATAAATCAAATATGTATTGTTCTTAAATGTTTACCATTGTTTATGTGATGATGTTTTTGTATCAACTCTCACTTTGCACGTAAGTTATTTTTAACTTCTATAGTATTACATTATACAGCTCTATACTTTTTAGCCTTGAAAAAGGTAATAAAGAATTACCGAAAGCTCGGCAGTAGTGAAAAAAAGAGAGTTTTTTTCTCCTAGCCCTTTAGTATATGGCCAACTCCCCAAGAGTTTCTACCAAGTTATATATATATATATATATATATATATATATATATATATATATATATATATATATATATATATATTGAAGCTACGTTAATAAAAAAAACCTACTAATAAAAGAGAAAGCAATCATTTGCAAAATACAAACGAGCTCAAGATATGATTAAAAAGTTACGTTAATAAACAAAATAAATTATTATTAAAGGGCATCAATAACTAAATTTTAAAGTTCATTTACTTTAACGATAATCGTTAATATTCACAAAAACTAAAGGTCCATTAACTGACCGATTTAACGCTGTATTATGCTACCTTACATTAACAATAAAGATAATAAAGGTCCAGCAAAAGCAAAATAATTGATAACTAAATTATGAGTTCATGAAGATTACAAGTATAAACAAAGAATAAGGCTTAAGCGTAGCCTGTAAAATAACTAAAAGGTGAAGCCCCATTTAGCTTGACTTAAGATTTAAACGTTAGCACTACTCGTGTAAAGCGAATCAATGTAAGATAACATAAGAATAATAATTGACTTCAGAAAAATTTTAATCATTTAAATTGAGAGAAAGCACCCTGTGTAGGGAGAAACCGTTTAAATATAAACAATCAAAATACACACAGCTTATGTACATTTATAAAAGCACAAATATTAAATTAAACGCAAAATATACCGTTAAAGCAAGGCATCTACTTGACTACGTTAAATTCCAAAAGCGAATAATACGATATACCAAAAGTATAAGCATAGATATATACAAAGCATCTACATAACTACCTTACGTTCCCAGAAGCAAACAATACGATATAATAAAAAGGTTGTAAAATGTGTACGAGCATAATAAGTTTCTAAGCACACCAAAATATTCGCCAAGTGACAAATTTAAAATAAAATAATAGGTTAATGAACCTCTGAAAGCACAAAATATTACTTAACCACTCATTACCAATAAACGCAAAAATAAATCTAAACTTTCCAACTTCATAAGCATAAAGCCCGAAACTTCCAGCTCATACACCTTTTAACTTATAAAAAAGAATAAAGATCTGTGGCACTTATATTAATATTATTTAATTTAATTTATTTAAGTACATTAAAAGAAGCCTTCCTGATAAGATGGCGACTAAAATAATAATCACAAATTAATAAATTTAAAAACACTGGCTATATCGCTTTAATCTTCAAGGGAGGTATATGACAGGCTTGTCAATGTCAAACTAACCAGTACCACAAATCTCTTTATACCCATATAAATTACGGTTTTAAATTAAGATTACAGATAGCAAGACCCTGCAAATGATTCTATAGCACCAAGCCGATAAAAAAAAATCCAGATAAAACTACTGTATATTAAGTAAGTGATTATAGACATAACTTATAGATTGTAAGGATTACTCAAGCTTTCAAAAGAATGCAAATTAGGTAAGGTATAATTAATAATAAGAGAATTGAAAAGTTTGATTACTATAACTCAAAACATGATGTAGCACTATGAACTACCCGAGAAAACTAGAGTCTTACTTAGAACATAGTACCGTAAAGCAGAACGATAATTACGGTTCGTTAAAATTTTAATTATAATTTTATGGGCTTAAATTGGCGATTAATAAGTATTAACAAAAAAATCGTGGGACTAAAAAAAAAGACTTCAAGGACTTACCTCTTCAAGGATAAAGAGGGCTTGAAGTTCCAAATTCTACAGGCAGCAAAAGGGCACCACACAGCAAAGGTTACCACAGGGTTTGGACCTCCAAACGAACAATGTTCGTGGCTTGATAGAAATAAAGAAAGAAATCCTTAGTACTTGAAAAATTCTACCATGCACGTGGCAGACTAGCAAAAAACCAACATCTTTAGAAAAACTAGCTCACCTGATTTAACGAATGAAGTTGCCAAAACAAAAACGCTGCTCTTAGCAGTCAAAAATTCAACAAAAGAATTAAATTGCAGTCCCGAAAATTTAATCCAAGTAACTTGAGCCTCCAAACTGAAGCTTTTAAATCCAACACTGCAAGGCAACTTCGTCGAAAGACAGGATCTAAGTGGAGCCTCGTGCGAAGAAGGAAATGACTTGCTACCCTACTACCAACACATAACCAAAATGGGGTTCAAGAATTTCCGTCCTGCGCGGACAACCCTAAGGAAAATCTTCCGCTACAAGCCTGTGGCTTCAACGACCGAGCGTCGAATGACCGGGCTGGCCAAATGCCTTAGTTGCTATTTGACAAATTTGCAAATTTACGAAGCGGCAACGCTGGAAGACTCATAGTGCCAGCTGTCAACCATAAATTCTAACATGACAGTGACTATTTTTTAAAATCAAAACAAAATCTATAAGAAAGGTATCCCTTGTAAACAATCTAGAATGCCCAAGAACAAGGCAGAAACTAGGACAGTACAGGCAATGTGATCCATAACCCACAAATCAAGGGTGCCCCAATGTTGTCAGAGAATGTAACCAGCTGATTTCTAAAAGGTAGGTTGGTCTTCAAAATTTACTATTTAAACATGTTTGCTTAATAGACTAAGGGCAACTTGTCTATACACACAGGGTGAACTTTAAGCCAGGCGAAAATTCAGGGCCCAAACCAGAGAGAAAGATGTTAAATCTACAAGCTTCAAACGAAGGACAGCTGATGTCAAGCTGAGTTGGACGAGATAAAAGACAAACAACACTCCCAGGGGGTAGCCTGGAAAGCAAGGGCAGGGGGCCACATAGTGGAAGAACGAAAATAGAACTTCTCAATCAAGGTAAATAATTAAGTAAAAACAGGCGTTCGTGAACAAAACTAACCCTTAAAACAAACTCTGATACTGGGGCCGAAATTAAATTGTCACAACTGTAGCCTTGGCTAATCAAGGTATTCCCATCGTTAATTAGAATTAGTAATCAGTTATTGCTTAGTATTTTATTTTAGCATAAAAATAATCAACAGCCCACTGTATAAAACAAAAAATGAGAGAAACGTGCTATAAGAAAAGGAATTTTTACCAGGACCAGTTGTTACGTAGTTCTTAAAGTACCCGCAATGATAAAGGTAATATTCTTAAGAAATGATATCTATCTATCTTTTAGAGTGAAGTAAGTCAAGTGCAGAAATAAAATTAAAAACATTCGGGACCCGCAAAATACTATGTACCATGGGTCGAGCTGTATAGAATAAAAAAAAGTATGCCAAAATGCACAACCTATATCCTTGTAAACATGAATGCTTGTTACTTGCGTAAGAAATTAATAACTTAATAATATAAGATTTTATGAGATATTTAGTGTTTGTCTAAAAGTAGTAATGTCAATTTTTTTTTAAATTACCTTCACCATTTTGTCAAAATGCACTCAATTTATAATTTGGAAAATAATGTAGCATTGCAAATGCTACAAGGTGCTGTTTAATAATAAAATTCATTTGACGTAAAATATTTTAAAATCATAAAACAACCAAGAAAACAACAAAACTTTAAGGCAGAAACCGTAATTAGAGGAAATGAGGTTTATTGTTAAAGCTTAATAAGTTAAAAGGGTTTAAGCTCTGAGGCAACCTCGATTAGAGTTTTATTTCTGCATAGCTGATGCTATGAAAATTTAAACATAAATTTCCATCATCTGAAATGTGACTTGCAGATATACGGAAGTGTAAAAGCGAATTGCGGCCGCCGCGCTAGTGGGTTAAAATTTAGATCGAGAAACTTTTCAATTTGCGGTGTGTTAGTTGAGTGTGCAGGCGATTATTCCGGCATATCATTCGAAAAATATGTTTTCTCGTATACAAACTTATTGAATTATTACACAAATTCCAGCAAGAGATAACCACAAATCCATTTATAAAAGTTCCCTTTTTGGTATATTTGGGTAAATTTCAAAAGCGTTCTACAAACGAAAGCTGAAGGAAGCCACTTATTTATTTGAAAAAAAGGGTCACATTCTGGCACTTACAAGACTAGCTCATGACCCGTTAAGGAATCAACAGTACAAAGAGTTAATTTTTTTGAAGTTGCTTTTCATCGCTATTCGCACCTTAAGTGAACTTTTTTTGATAAAAACTATCTAAGGAACCAATTTTATTTAAAAACGTTTATTTGTTACGCGTAAAATTTCACCATCATCCGGAATTCCAGCGGCGATACAAAGCTTAACCAAGACAGAAAGTAAAGAGATCTCGAATCGGGTATATATAAAAACTCGAATATTACCGACCCATGGCTCGACATGCAGTAGCTAAAGATCGTTGGGGGCCAGCGGATTCGCCATCTAGCAGGAGTTTATTTTGAAAATTTAGTTAGGGTACCTTATCCTCTGGGCAGAGGGGGAGGTCGATAGGATACTGGTGCACTCCTTTGGGGTTAGAGCTAGCAGCCTGCAAAATATGCTTTATATGCCTTACGATTTTTGAGATATTTTTGGCCGGAAATCGGATCCCAATTGGTAATTATTAGATAGGATAAGTAGAGCTAAAAAAGTACATATAGCATTTTAAGGAAAATCGTGTCATTTATTACACCTTTTCTCTATTACTCCAGGTATATTATCTTTTAGTTACTGCCTTGCAGTAGAAGAAGAAGCTTTTCGTTAATCATGATTAGTCTGTATTTCAAATGAATTGATACAATACTGATTATCCAAGAGGGTCCCAAATGAGTACAACAAGTGCTTGGGTTTGAGTGGGTGCTTGGGGGCAAAATATATGAACAAGTCACGATTCCTTGTACTAAATGGGTGAAAAGATAGAGACAGATTAGAATCGTCAATGACCTTCCAGAAAGAGGAAAACAGAGGACACTGAAACTAGAGGTCAAAGCTATTATTAATCTCTGAAGCAAATTCCTTGCTAAAATTGGTACAAGCACGCTAAACATTCCTTTAAAAGCACATAGACATCAGCATCGACACCATACTGCGTTTAGTAGAGGCCGGTGTGAAGCCGCGCTCAACAATACCAAAACACCGTAAAAATCGATTACTCTGAGATCAAGAAAATGACAACGAAGATTGGTACCGTGTTATTTTTTCTGACGAATATCGTTTTGATTATTAACACCATTAAGAAAAGCATTACGAAAAGAAGATAACAGATTCGTAATTCGTACGGTGAGATCCTAGGAAGGTGCATGTGTTACAAAATTCTAGATATAAACGGATTTTAAAAATAATTAATTGAAAATAACATATTGTAACGTGTCACCACCAACTTCTATACACTTTTCAGTGTTATTATATTATTAACGCCTGTATAAAAATTTCAGAAATTAGGTATTATATTTTTGGAGAAATCTTAATAGTGACCTGCATAGATGAAAATGTCTCAAAATGCGCAAAAAATAAATTTTTAAATAGCAGCCCGGGATCTATATCTAGTCACAAAATTTAATTCTAAACATCTCTAACATATTATTATTTTGCCTAACTTTTAAAATAACAGTGCGACTTTTTTTATATGTTTGTAATTTTTAAATACTTATATAAAATTAGAAAATCAATATTATTTTTGGCTATTTCAAAACAAGCAGGCGTTTTTGTAAAGAAGGTTTGCTTTGTAAACCCGTGGAAACACTCTATGTAAATTAAAAATAAGATTTCCCCAACAAAAAAATATTTCACCTACTTACCAATCTATGCAAAATGTTATGTTTAAATGTAGTTTTTTATTTAAAACAAAAATAGATAAAATTAATTTTATATGGTGCTTACCCTGTATTTGATCTGCAATATAGCGAATATATAAGCTGAAGTAAATTGTGTGTATTTGGTTACGATGTTACATAATTTATAACCCCTTTCACGACGCTTAAATTTTTAAATTAAGTTTGGTTAATTTGCAATCCAAAAGAATGCAAGCGTGCGTCGTGCTGTGATAATGTAGTTAAGGTAAGCAACGGCCATACCGCCATTTTTGTAATAAAATACGCGACATTAACACACAACACAGTTATTTAATTTTACATTGTAAAAACTTACTATGGCTTGTGAAAGGGTTGTACGGTTCGAAGCGAACTGGTTAAACCTATCGTTGTTAACATTAGGGTAGACTGGGGTCGAAAGTAACAGGGGTCAAAAGTAACATCTCAAATATCTTCATAAACGTAATAGATATGCATGCGCTAATTTGTCAAAGATTCCGCCTATTCAGGTGCTAAACTCCCATTAGTACCATTACCGGCTCCATGAAACACAGTTGTGCGTATAGAGCCATTTAAATTTTTTATATCAAAAAGTAACTTTTTTCGTGTTCGTTTTTATTGTGATAAAGTGCAGAAAAAGCCATGTAGGTACAATTTATCGTACTAGACATTTTTTTTTAGGTATTTTGTTATTGTATAGGCATAATTTTGTACCGTGTTGTTGTGTTTTTTGCTTAAAAATTGTAATACAAATTTGCAAGTACAGTCGGGGACGGTTGTAACAAGGCAACTCGGGGACGGTTGTAACGTTACAACCGACCCCGTTGTAGTACAGATAATATAGTTTTTTATTGCTTTTTTTAAGAATGCCCCGTACGAAGAAAAGGAAGACAGACCGTGGTACGAAAGATATAACCTTTTACGAACCAGCATATAAAGAAGTTACTAATGGGAATCTCTCTATTAAATCATAAGCAAGACAATATGAATTATGCCACGTGTCATTGACAAGATACAAGAAGAAACTGGAAGCCCCCAATGAAAATTTACCAGTGTCCATGATTGTCCTATATAAATATTTTATTATATCCCCAATTTTAGGCATAGTCCTATCATAAATGTGGTGTTACAACCGACCCCCCTTAGTGTTACAACTGACACTGGGTGGGGGCGGTTGTAACAAATTACATCACTTTAATTTTTAGTTACCTGTGAGGTTTTTACTTTGTTCAGCCCTAAAATATCACTTACATAATAAAGCTAACTAATTACCTTAACTATAGCCATACAAATAGTATTTCCAATTCTAATAGTTTTTTCATAATTAAATACTAAAGTCAGAATGTTACAACCGACCCCGGTCTACCCTACTATAGTTTTAATTTGCTCAAAACAAGCTATTATTATCAAAAAGTAAAAACGTTGAAAATTCAATTTTTCCTTGGTGTATACAGTGGCACCGAAATCAAAATTTTGTAAAAGAGTCCACTGCACAATTGGACAGGGGATAGAAAAAGTATGCAAAATATTAGTACTCGTATATACATATTTGCTTGTGGGAACTTTTTTATTTCGCTGAGCTATTTAAATTTTTTGTAGCTTTTGGTACACCGTCTATATAAACCAAAACATTTCAAATGTTCCACTTCCGAGCATATAAACATCAGCAATCAGGTAAATGAATTTTCACAATACAACCAATATTAACACAGCATTTTTGTGGAAATTCCTATACCTTAGGTTTCATCAGATCGACAATAAAGAATCTAAACTACAATCATCAGATTTCAGGAAACTAATAGGTAACGTTTTATCAGATTTTAGATCTTCCTATCAATATTGGTTTTGGTAACGTACATTATCTATATAAAAGGGAAAATCTTGTCCTAAAATTTATAATAATGAAGATATTTTTCTTTTCACGGTCCATTACTTAAATGTAATATTGGATCGCCCAATCGATCATTTATTAGTCTATCCATTTTTCTGTTTATCTACTAGCCGGATAAAAGCCAGCAATAAATAAAAATGTTTTTTTTTTCTGAATAGAGCGCATTTCGTATGTATTATTCTTAAGTGAAAAACGTTGTAATTTTTTTCACATTATTATTCATTATTAGAAAATTAGGGCAACATTAAGGGTTGTATTTAGTAATTATAGACTACGAGCTGGCTACGTTTTCAGTTGAGGTATTTCGTTAAGACATTTCATTTTATTTCTTGAAAACAAAATGGGACGCCTTAGTCTGTCGTCGGCTGCTTTGTCAGCTATAGTTATTTAAGGGCGGATAACAAGATGATAAAGTTGCGTCATGTCAGCATAACTGGTTTTTTGATTATATTATAGAAAGAAATACTTAAGGTCGGAAACTCGTAAAAAGAGAAAGACTGTTTTTATTATGCAACAAAATTAAAATATTTGGATAAATACACAAAAAAGGAAATTTGAATACAAACCAAAATAAACTAATTCAATCAATTAAAGAGTTCAATAGGAACAACAACATAATCCGGTTGAACCAATCATGTGAAATTGTTAATTGTTCGTATGTTAAAAACCAACCTAATACTTGAATTCTCCAAATTGCAAAATTCATAGAATAATAACTTTCCGTGCATAATGTTTTTAGAAAATCATTTTGTTAAAATAACTTTATAGAGATAATTTACAATCCAGTTTCTTTGAATTTAGTTATAATGCATATTATTATATTAAAAATTATTCAATGATTTAGAAATAATTTTAGGCACAACGAAAGAAAGGGTTGAGACTTTAATAATGGTGAGATATGGGATATTAACACTAAGGTTAATACACCTTCCCCAATACCTAGGTTGTTGGATTAAATAAAACCCCTAATAACTGTTCTTAATTGAAAATTTAAGATTTTATTTCTGTAAAAATGACGTTTAGCGGAAATTTCTATTATATATACTACATTATATATACTACATAAATTCTGAAACACAACATAGATACAAGTACATTTTAAAACAGATAAATATCTAATTAGCATAAATAATTAATTTAGGGGGTAGCCCGGGGGAGACTTTCCACCCTCTCTCGACCGCAACTCGAAAAGGATAAGTCGAACTTCACAAAATAATATTAATTTTTATTATTAATTTCTGATAGCATGTACCAAAAACAAGAAAATTATTAAAATATACTTATAGTTATTAATTGTACCCCCTTATTTATTTTTCATTTAAAAAGAGTTACATGTTCAGTTTAAATGTTTAGGACCGGCAGTAGCCATTTAGTCGCCCTCAACAACGAATGAATCCCTTGGACAATGGAAAAAAAGAAAAATCAAGCCTAATCGCAACGAAAAAAAAATCACAGTACACGTACGTACATAAGTAGGTACGTAGTAAATAAACATACGAACATTATATCTGCAATTTGTTTTAAAAAAGTATCACGTATCTTGTTTCATAATGAGTGTGAAATAACATATTAATAAATTTACTCAAAAAAATTTACAAAGTAGAACACTATAAGTTTGCGTTTAAAAGCGAAATTAAATTATTGGTAATGCCGATGATAGAACATACACAGAAAAAAAGGGCTTCAATCAAGAAATCCAAATTGTTTGAATGGTAATTATTTAAGACAAGAAATTGATTCTTGTTTCATTTAAACAGTCTGAAAAGTATATTTTCAAAAAAGTATATATTATGTACGTATGAGTCAAAAGTAGGTTATACCTATATAAATATACTTATATATATGTTTAAGAAATTTTATTATTGCTATTATTTGACGTGTGAAAACACGCACTGTGTAGTAATTTACAATTTAAGTTTGTTGTTGTTTGTTGCAAAATAATCTTCAAAAGTCAACCGCCATTAAAGTCCGGCAAATTTCTTTAACTTTAAACAAAATGTTGGCAACCAGCGTAACCTTAATGCGCGTTCTTATTCTCCCAAGATGCTATTTTAATCAAATTTTTAACCTTTTAATAATAAATACTTGTATAGCAACTGATTTTATTGTGGTACTTTTTTATTATGGTTGTTTTTATCGTGGATTCATGTCGCAGCACCAAAGAATTTTTAAAAGGCCTACAATTAGGTCATCTTTGGCCAGTTTAGAAAATTAAAGTACTTAATGTGTTTCACACGTATTGCCAGTTTTAATAGGGCAGCCATTTTACTCGGAAATGTTATTTTGTAACGAGTGGTTTGGTACAAATAAAACTTGTGTTTTCTTTACACATTTCAGGAATTTATAAAATATGGCTTTTACGTAGTTTATATTTTTAAAAAACGGAGACGATGTCGATGAATCTGTAAGGTGAACAGGGGGTCATTTGTAGTGACGTCATTTCGACAGTTTGATTTTTCAAATTACGTCAGCCTCCTTGTTCATCGTTGCAGAACGTAGTTTCACTAAAGTACCCACTATGACTTAAATTATCTTTTTTAGATGGAACTTTGGGTTACCAGTTTTTTTTTTTGGTAAAATACATGACACTGACAAAAAACTGCAGTAAAAATAATGTTAAATATTCTTTGTCGACAGATTCTCACCAATCATTACCCTGATGTGTTGCCAATTAGTATTTCCCTTTAATGAAGATGTAATATTTGTATATTTTGAAAATAATATCATTTTGAGAATAGAAACAACTTTAAAGTATTTTTCATTGTTTGAAAGATATATTTGAACAAAAAGTTCCATTTTTTGACTGCTTAAGAGGTTATTATCAAACAAATTTTCATTTCTATCGATCAAATGAATACTTAAGACAGCGTTAATTACATGAAAATCTTACTTTGCCAAAGCTTCTATAAATATTCCTTTTTTTAGAGCAAAAACTTCCGAGATAGACATAATAAAATTATTAACGGACGAAGAAATATCCCATCTCACCACAGGTATAGGTGATAAAATTCGGCTCAAAAGGGACATACAGCATTTATTAGAACAGGTAAGTTAGGAGCCTGAAAGCAAATATTTAATATTTGTTTTGATTTTAAGATGTTAATTGGTAAAATTTCAGTTTTGGGTCAAAGAATAAATTTTGTGTGGATTTTTTAAAATATTTTTGAAGTGATTTAAATTTACAGTTTTTTCTGTTGTTTATTTTAAATTTAACTGTTTTAGTTCTAAGAATATTAACAGAATTATTTGCCCTTTTTTAATATTTGTACCGGTGTAGTGGAAAATAAAGTATGTTATTGGATTACCATTATCGCTACTAATTTTTAAGAAAAAAAAACTTGAAAAATTTGAAAATTGCAAAATTAATTTTTTTTAGGAGAAATTATTAAACATAACTATTCAAATTGAACAGTTTGTTTATTACCTGAATGTTTTTTATAGAGTTGGAAACTGATGGACATGTACGATTTTTAGGGAGAAGGAAACACTTTTGAAAAGCAATATGGATTTTTATTTTTTAAACGTTGCCTCGGTATTATCAGAATTTATCGTGGTTCTTGAACACCTCAACGCAATGCGTAATATCTACGGACTAATTGAGGGCGAAGTCACTACTGGTAACTTTTATTTTTCTTCATATTAAGTAACCTAGAATATTAAATGTGTAATTTATATTTTAAACGAAAAGGGGATTTTTTACCTGCGTAAAATAGTATATATATATATATATATATATATATATATATATATATATATATATATATATATATATATATATATATATACAGTGACCGGCAAAAAGTTCGCAACATATGGGAAAAATTTTTATTAGGAGAGTATCGGAAAAACTTTCCCAGGGGATCGGTTCTGCATGTCCGATAACCTAAAAATCGATTTTGACATACGTCACGTGACCACTGGTATAGCGTCAAATTAAAAAAAAAATTGTTAATTTACAAAAAGTGAGGTTAGTTGACGAGATATCAAAAAAAGTTATTTGAAAAAATTGCTTAGAATTAAATTCTAGGTCCTTGTGCAAAATTTTAAGATTTTATTTAAAAAAATTGGAAAACTCAATTTTTTTTAAATATTTTTTTATCGATTTACAAATTTCCGGTTTTTTTCGTTTAGATAGCTTGGCTAATGTAAAGCCCATGTATTTGGATGAAAATAAACGAATGTAGTAGTTTTTTCTACAATTGACAGGACAAAATTAAAAAAAACAGGGTTTCGCCGGACGCTAGCTGTTGCAATGATTTGTATCTAGCAGCAGTGTCAAAATTTTAGAGACATTTCAATGAGATTACATTGAGAAAACCTTAATCGTCTTAAATATATCTGAAGTTCGACTTTTTGTAAAGTTAAGGGGATTAAAATAGATAATAAACAAAAAATTACCTGTTTATTTAATCGAAATTTTATAAACGAAAACCAATGTAAGAAAAACTTAAAAGTAGTCAAATTCTGTACTAACAACACAAAAAATCATTGTTTTTCCTTGGGTGCACAAAATTTAAAACTCAGTATGACCACCATTTCTCTCCATACATACTGTTGTTCTCGAGCGCAACTCTCGATTAACATTTCGGAGCATTTTACGATTTATTTGCAATACACAATTTATAATGACATTCTCTAAATTTTGTATATTCCTAAAGGGTCGATGTTTGTACACAGGGTTCTTTAGGTATCCCCACATAAAAAAATCTAACGGAGTCAGATCTACAATTCTACAATTGACAGGACAAAATCGAAAAAATAGGTGTTCGCCGGACGCTCGCTGTTGCAATGGTTCGAATCTAATGAAATGACTGTATCAAGATTTTATTAAGATTTTTCGCACATAAATTTAACAACCAGGTCTATTTAGTTGTACTTAAAACTACCAAAGCAGGCTCTGAAATTAAAACAACCAAATAATCTAGTAGGTTAAAAACAACAGAAAAATGTCAAACAAATTATAATTTGTTTGATTTCAACCTATGTCATTGGTTTATGTCTCGCATCTTACTAAGTTTGATATTTTACATAAGTTTATTAATATTTTATTCCTTAAAATGGCACCCACACTACTTCTTCAGGAAAAGATAGAAATTATTTTAATTTCTGGAGATAATTACAAAAGCCATAGAGAAACAGCAGCAATTTTTAATGAGAGGCACCCCGATAAATCCCTCCATTATTCCACAGTATCTCGTCTAGTCAATAAATTTAAAGAAACGGGATCGGTAGAAAATCAGTATAAAGTTTCCCATGAAAAACCGGTAACAGGTGACGAAGGTTCTCTGGATGTGTGTTTGTCGATCACAGAAACACCCCAATTAGCAGTTAGTCAAATATCGGAGATCACTAACATTCACGAAAGATCTGTGCGGAGGATATTAAAAAGAAACAAATTTCATCCGTACAAACCTAAATTTGTACAAGTATTAAAAGATAGGGATTATGACGCCCGCTTCGATTTTTGTGCCTGGTTCCAGGGTATGATTGAGGAAGATTTTAATTTCCCAAAGAACGTTCTTTTCTCGGATGAAGCTACATTTACCTCTAACGGAACCGTCAGTTCACAAAACTGTAGATGGTGGGCCACCGAAAACCCAGACTTTGTAATTCAGAGTAAAGACCAATATAGTTTTAAGGTTAATGTGTGGTGCGGAATTTTCAACCTCAGAATAGTGGGACCTTTTTTCTTTAGAGACAATTTAAATTCAGAACGATATTTAGAATTTCTACAAACTGAGATATC
Source organism: Philopedon plagiatum (assembly GCA_963971165.1). Classification (NCBI taxonomy): domain Eukaryota; kingdom Metazoa; phylum Arthropoda; class Insecta; order Coleoptera; family Curculionidae; genus Philopedon; species Philopedon plagiatum. Next base: position 97,266,860 of record OZ020190.1, read on the forward strand.
TGACTTTTTAGACAATTTGTCATTAGCCGAAAGAAGAAATTTATACTTTCAACAAGACGGAGCTAGCATTCATTCCACAAATGAGGTGAAGAGATGGCTGGATCAAGAATTTGGAAACCAGTGGATAGGACGGTTTTCTGAAAATCCGTGGCCTGCGAGATCACCAGATCTGACTCCGTTAGATTTCTTTATGTGGGGATACCTAAAGAACTCTGTGTACAAACATCGACCCTTTAGGAATATACAAAATTTAGAGAATGTCATTAGAAATTGTGTATTGCAAATAAATCGTAAAATGCTCCGAAATGTTAATCGAGAGTTGCGCTCGAGAACAATAGTATGTATGGAGAGAAATGGTGGTCATACTGAGTTTTAAATTTTGTGCACCCAAGGAAAAACAATGATTTTTTATGTTGTTAGTACAGAATTTGACTACTTTTAAGTTTTTCTTACATTGGTTTTCGTTTATGAAATTTCGATTAAATAAACAGGTAATTTTTTGTTTATTATCTATTTTACTCCCCTTAACTTTACAAAAAGTCGAACTTCAGATATATTTAAGACGATTAAGGTTTTCTCAATGTAATCTCATTGAAATGTCTCTAAAATTTTGACACTGCTGCTAGATACAAATCATTGCAACAGCTAGCGTCCGGCGAAACCCTGTTTTTTTTAATTTTGTCCTGTCAATTGTAGAAAAAACTACTACATTCGTTTATTTTCATCCAGATACATGGGCTTTACATTAGCCAAGCTATCTAAACGAAAAAAACTGGAAATTTGTATATCGGTAAAAAAATATTTAAAAAAAATTGAGTTTTCCAATTTTTTTAAATAAAATCTTAAAATTTTGCACAAGGACCTAGAATTTAATTCTGAGCAATTTTTTCAAATAACTTTTTTTGATATCTCGTCAACTAACCTCACTTTTTGTAAATTAACAATTTTTTTTTTAATTTGACGCTATACCAGTGGTCACGTGACGTATGTCAAAATCGATTTTTAGGTTATCGGACATGCAGAACCGATCCCCCGGAAAAGTTTTTCGAATACTCACCTAATAAAAATTTTTCCCATATGTTGCGAACTTTTTGCCGGTCACTGTATATATATATATATATATATATATATATATATATATATATATATATATATATATATATATATAGATGGTACTGAATAAACTGTATATAGTAAAATATTCCTGCGTCTCATAACATAATTATAATTACCCAGTACTTTACAAATTGGCGACGAGGAGTTAAACTTCATTAAGTTTAGAATCTACACAACGGTAAATTTTGTTCTTTACAAATTTTCAAAATAAAATGACTGAAAAAGAAAATCCGTCATATTACGGACAACTTAAAATGCTCAAAATAGCGACTGGGAAATTTATCAGAGACGCTTGGATAATTAATTATTTTGCAGTGAATTCCATTAAGAACGGTGATAAGAAGAAAGCATTTTTGCTTAAAGTCTTGGATGAAGAAGCATACAAACTTATATTTAATTTGGCTCTTCCAAAAGTACCCGAAGATACAACATTATTGGACACTCACTTTAGAGTATCTGAATCCGTATTTGTGGCAAGATCAAAGTTTTTTTCGTGTTTTAAAGATGTACACGAAAGTGTTACCGAATGGGCGGCGAGAGTAAGGAGTTTGGCAATCAATTGTAAGTTTGAAGAGGCTGTTTTTGACATGATGTTACGAGATCGTTTTGTCATTGGATTTGATGAAGGTGCAGCACAATCAAACCTTTTCAAAATGGATATTTCCAGTAAATTCGCTGATATTGTTGATGTAGCGGCTACAGAATTAGCTGCTGACGAGACTTCTTTACATGGTGGTCAAATTTCAATTAAAAAAGAAACATCAGTGCAACATATTAGATCAAAATGTGTTTCTGGAAGTGCTAGCGGCTCTAAAAGTGCAGAAAAATGTGCGTGTTGTGGTCGGTCAAATCATGTTACGCAAAATTGCCGTTTTCGCAATTACGTGTGTAATTCCTGCAATGTAAGAGGTCATTTGGCGCCTGTGTTCCAAGAGAAAAGGTAACAGTGGTAATAATAAAAAATTGAACAAAAAGAAAATGGTACAAAATTTTGTAGAGTCTGAGGACATTTCTCGATACAAGAAAATCGGGTTTTTTCACAAATCCTTTTGTAGTTCAAATTTTAATAGAAAATAACACTTATTCTTTTCAGCTGGATACAGGAGCTAGTATATCCACTATTTCTGAAATTTATTACAAAGAAAATTTTTTAAATTAGTTATTTCCACCTAATAAAAATTTAAAAGTTTATACAGGAGAAAAAATGTTGGCTCTTGGATTCTGCAAGATTAAAGTAAGCTACAATAATTTAACCAAAATGTTAAATGTTTATGTAATTAAATATGGAGGTCCCCCAATTTTGGGTAGAGATTTCATGTATCTGTACAATTTGAATATTTCACAAATAAAATTTTTTGAGGAATCAAATAAAGCTGAATGTCTTATCAAGAAATATGATAAACTTTTTTCTCCGGGTATAGGTACATTTAACAAGGGCACAATTTCACTTAAAATAAAAGATGACACAGTGTCACCAAAATTTCTTAGGGCTCGTCCAGTACCTTACGGTATACGGGAAAAAGTTGAGCAAGAATTATGTAACTTAGAAAAATTGGGTATTATTAAACCAGTGGACTTTCCACATTGGGCAACACCCATTGTGCCAGTTCAAAAAAATTGGGAGCGGTTAGAATCTGTGGCGATTTTAAGGTAACCTGGCCTCGCATTGAAGACCTTTTTTCTAGACTTCAGGGAGGCCTTATTTTCTCAAAAATTGGCCTTTTACGAGCATATGCTCAAATTTGTTTAGACGAAGGATCGAAACACTTTGTTACAATTTCGACCCATAAGTGATTATTTCAGTATCAAAGATTACCATATGGCATTGCCTGTACACCGGCAAAGCTTCAAAACATCATGGAGTCTGATACAGGATTTGGAAGGTTGTGTGTGCTTTTTGGATGATATTTTAGTAGGTGGTAAAAATTCTGCAGAGCACTTACAAAGATTAAATAAATTATTGTCTAGGTTACAGAGCGTGGGCTTAAAAACTGAACCAGGAAAATGTACTTTTTTCCAGGACAAAGTATGTTACCTTGGCTCTTGGCTATATAATCGATAAAGATGGGCTTCATACTTATCCTGAAAAAATTAGTGCAATTAACAATGCGCCGCCGTCTAAAAATATTAAAGAATTGCAATCAGTTTTATATAGGTATGATCAATTATTATGGAAAATTTGTACCTAATTTGGCAACATTGTTGAATCCTTTGTATAGTCTTTTGCAAAAAAAATTCAAAATGGTTTTAGAGCAAAAGATTGTGACGAAGCATTCCGTAAAGTTAAAAAAATTTTGACATCTGCGGACATTTTGGTACATTATAATCCGAACTATGAACTTAAATTAATTACAGATGCAAGTCCTTGGGGTGTAGGTAGTGTTTTGGCACATGTTCTTCCTGGTGGAAGGGAGCGTCCCATTGCTTATGCGTCGCGTACCTTATCGTCTGCAGAAAAAAAATTACCCTCAAGTAGAGAGGGAAGGTCTCGCGATTATTTTTGGATTATGTAAATTCAATTAGTACTTATACGGTCGCGAATTTATTCTTGTTAGTAATAATAAACCCCTGATTGCTATCTTTCATCCGAAAAAAGGAATTCCTCAATATTCCGCAAACCGTTTAAGACGTTGGGCAGTAATTCTGTCAAACTATAGATATAAAATTCAATATATAAGTTCGAAAAATAATTTAGCTGATTGTTTGTCAAGATTACCAGTAAAAAACTACGAAAGTTGGGAATTAGTCGAGTTTAATTACACATATTAATTATTTTTCAGAAAATACTATTATTTCAACAAATTTTGATTCTTCAATTAATTATCAAATTTTTTAAAAATTCTTGGCCAAAATCTTCAAAAACCGATTCTAAGTTTAAAGCTTTCTATGTGATTAGAAATCAACTAACAATTGAGCACGAAATTTTGTTGTGGAATAACACAATAGTTATTCCTGAAAAACTGCAAAATCGTATGCTTGAACAGCTACATTTGTCACATTTAGGAGTAATCAAAATGAAAAATATTGCTCGTTCATATTTTTTCTGGCCAGGTATCAATAAGAGTATTGAACATTTTGTCCTAAAATGTGAAAATTGTGCGGTTAATGAAATATCGCCACCTAAAACAAAATTAAATTCTTGGGAATGGCACTTGGAAGTTTTTTCTAGGATTGACTATATGGGGCCCTTTCTCAACAAATATTTTTTCATTATTTTAGATGCACATTCGAAGTGGGTAGAGGTGTTTCCAACTAATAATATTACGTCACGTTTTACCATTTCCGCATTACATAGAACTTTTGCAAGGTTTTGGTTGCCGAAAACCATTGTTTCGGACAACGAGCGAAATTTTAAAATTTTTTGGACAAATTTAATATTAATCATACTACGACAGCACCATTTCTTCCACAGTCACATGGAGCTGCGGAAAACGCAGTCAAAAATATTTAAAATGGCTTAGAAAATTGCTTGGGTCGTAACAAAAAATTAGACATACAAGTAGCATTAAATAACTTTTTATTTGATTATAGAAATGCGCATCACGCTACAACAGGTGTAACTCCGGCAATGCTTATATTTGGTCATGAATTGAGAACGCGCTTTGCTGTTTTAAAATCTTTTAGAAAATATTCAAGAGCGGGTTTCTAAAAAACAACAAAATCAAATTAAAAATTTTGGAGGCAAAGAATGTGCGAAATTTCAAATAGGCGATAAAGTGTTGGTAAAAGATTATCGCCAAATAAATAAATATTCATAAAATAATTGGTAAACGTACCTATATTGTTAAAATTCCAGATATTAATAAAATTTGGAAACGTCACACTAACCAAATTCAGAAAACTAAAATTCAAAGTGGTTTGCCCAATACAGATATATCTACTAAAAATAGGGAAAATAAAGACAACGACATTATTGATTTGACAGACGAGCAAGAAGATCAACATAGTGATAATTCAAGTAAACTCATTGATGTTCAACTTGGAAGATCTCAGGTCCGTATTGAGAGAAAATACTGATGATGTTGCTATTTTTGATCAAAACGTCGAAAAACATATTCAAGTTATACACAGTTGTAAAGGGTATGAAGTATTCTTTCAAAATATGCAGCTAAAAGTTCAGGTCCGTATTTGGGAAAAACAAGCTGGAATCAGTAACTCAATAAAAACAAATGGTTTAAACAAAACAATAACGTTACTTTAGAGAAGGTCAAGAGTTGTGTGATTTTTGTTAAAATATTTTTTTTCTAACTATAATAGTTTTCGAGATATTTAAGAATTAAATTTTTGACTATTTTTTTAAAATCCCCTGTAGATAAGAAACTATAGAGAATTTGTCAACTCCGGGCCAAAAATGGCGCCATTTTCTATAATTTAACCGACCTTGTATCCTTGTTCCGGAGATAGCAATAGTGGTATCACCGATTTTAGACACCCTGTATAGGATTATAGGGACAAGAGAATTTTATATTATTACATATTTACATGGTAAACATATATCGGTGTTATCGAACTTTTTAATTTTGACAGATAGATAAATTGGCGGTTAGATTAATATCGACGAGGCCATCCATTTTGCAAAATTGTCTGTATATAAAAGTTTGTTTACCTGATAAAGGCTTTATTTATTTATCTGTTCATTTATCAAATGTTTATATCAGGTAGAAATTGTCCTGTCACTAATAAAATAAGTCGCCTTCAACAACTTATGAGTTATTTTACTGTTTGTGATTTTCTGGGTTACCAAAGGAACTTGGAGTGGAATTTGTTTGCTAAAATGACTTTAGTTGTATTATTGTGAGAACATAATTAAATTGTCCCTTAGTTCATCAACCTGTCAGAGTTGGTACGGCGCCAGCTTTGCAACCGAGAGGCGCGGGTTCGAATCCCGCTTCGACCATGGATATTTTCTGATTGTAGTTGGAAGGTGGTAGAGGAATTCTTCCTCGACCGAGGTGGTACTACCCCACACATCCTCTTAAAGGGCTGGTGAAATCCGTACGGATGTTTCCAGCTCTTGATGTGTGAGTCGATTCCCCAGTACACCCACGGTACATAGTACTTAGACTTCGGTCTTCGTGGGCTGTCAGAAGATAAAAAAAAACTGCCAGAAAACTAAGAAATAAATACATAATACAAAGCTTAGTTGCTTTATTCTTATACAGTTGCCAATTTAAAACATTGTTTGTCAAATTAAAATGGTCTTAGCAATAGCAGATCTGGCCGAATGTCTTTCGTAACTTCTTTTATGTCCCGGACGCAAATTCTTTGTAGAAAAAATATCTTATGTATATGGATAGTAAATGTGTCTCTACCGCACGCATACCCTCGGCTCGTTTTGCCAGTTTAACTTTCCTGCGAAGACGTATGTATCTACAGGGTTTTTCATCATTATCTGCCATACACAAGTTAAATAACGTTACATAAAGTTTTGTAAATTTTCCCAAAATTTCTAATATGCTAACGAGAACAACAAAGGATAATTGGACAGTAGACAAATCTGAAAAAGACTCTCTTTTATTGAAATATACTAAAACAATTATTAATAAAATTTCGAAATCTTACTTTTCTCTTTCTGTGGCGGTTCAGTAGTTTCTGTTTTCTACTTTGCTCCTTTACCTTTTTAAAATCATAATGATTCAACTAAGTAATTTGTCCATCCATAATTAAAACCGAATATTTAACAATGAAACCGAATATTCACTATAGTTCCGTCTATTAGAATGACATTTCTTGTTTGCCTATTTATAAAGAAAACAAAAATTGTCAAAAAATAAGAACATAGAAAATTATATTTTTCCTTGTGGGTACTATACACTGCCACCAGAATCAAGATTTAGCGAACGAGCTAATTTTAGTGATATTGAAAATAATATTTAATAATAATGAGGCATATATTAAATGTTAGATGGAAGTATTTTTTTTATTTCGCCACATGTAATTAAGTTTAAACTTTGCCTTAGCAATTTGGAGAAGCTACGCTATACAAAGAAAAAACTTCCGGTTTCCGAGGAGTTTATTAAATGAGCGCCAGTTGTATCACATTGGTATTTTACTGAAAAGGAAGGACGTCTCTATTGCCGTCAAAGCATGCCTTTGTGAGCAGAATTAGTTTCTAATTTTGTTTGAAAAGGTTGATGAAATTTTGAAAGATGAAAGAAAAATAAAAACGTTAGTAATATTAGTAAGTAATACAAGAGAAAAGACAGGTCCACTCTAACTTCTTAATTTAATAAGGTTAACAGATTTGTAAACGAATATAATAGCCCTCTGCTGGCTCGAATAAAACGGAAGGTTTAGTAATTACTGACAAGACTTCGTTTACAGTGTGATTAAAAATAATGGCTAATAATTTAATTTACTTGGTTGCTATAATTTTAAAAAATTATAGCTTTCAGCAATATCTACGTACTTCTTATTAATATTTATATAATTATGGAATGACTTTTGAAATCTCTTAGTTTAAAGCTTCTTTAGCAACTTATATATTTAACCATGATTGAATGTACAGCTTAAACTATTAGATATGTATTGCGTTTTTATTTAGATCTGACAGTTTGCACTACCAGTCAATTAAAACAGTTTTTTAAAAATACCATTCTTTACGTTGTTTCTGATGTTAATTTTATTTATTTATTTATATATTTAAGACAATAACATGCACAATGGACTAGTAGTATGTGTGTGCATTTAGAACTATTTACAATTTAATATTACAATTTATAATAATATAGTTTCACAATATATTCTAATAATAAACTTATAGCTAATAAACGTTATTTTATATGTATAGTATTTAGTGATTTGAGAACCAGGATATATTATTCTCCCTTAACCAAACAGTCAGTTTTCTTTTAGCATTTCTTATCTTTTGATTTGTTACATCAAAGTACTAGTTTGCCAAATTTATTTACAATTCTACAAAATGTATTTAAATATTAATATTATCTTATTTCTAAAATAATAATAAGCATTAAACTTCATAAAGTCAAAATAACTCGACGCTCACCAATACAAGAATGCCTAATTCATGCATACACAGTATTTAATTTTTAAATTGTTTAAAACTTTCTTCCTATATATATATATATATATATATATATATATATATATATATATATATATATATATATATATATATACAGTGACCGGCAAAAAGTTCGCAACATATGGGAAAAATTTTTATTAGGAGAGTATCGGAAAAACTTTCCCAGGGGATCGGTTCTGCATGTCCGATAACCTAAAAATCGATTTTGACATACGTCACGTGACCACTGGTATAGCGTCAAATTAAAAAAAAAATTGTTAATTTACAAAAAGTGAGGTTAGTTGACGAGATATCAAAAAAAGTTATTTGAAAAAATTGCTTAGAATTAAATTCTAGGTCCTTGTGCAAAATTTTAAGATTTTATTTAAAAAAATTGGAAAACTCAATTTTTTTTTAAATATTTTTTTATCGATTTACAAATTTCCGGTTTTTTTCGTTTAGATAGCTTGGCTAATGTAAAGCCCATGTATCTAGATGAAAATAAACGAATGTAGTAGTTTTTTCTACAATTGACAGGACAAAATTAAAAAAAACAGGGTTTCGCCGGACGCTAGCTGTTGGAATGATTTGTATCTAGCAGCAGTGTCAAAATTTTAGAGACATTTCAATGAGATTACATTGAGAAAACCTTAATCGTCTTAAATATATCTGAAGTTCGACTTTTTGTAAAGTTAAGGGGATTAAAATAGATAATAAACAAAAAATTACCTGTTTATTTAATCGAAATTTTATAAACGAAAACCAATGTAAGAAAAACTTAAAAGTAGTCAAATTCTGTACTAACAACACAAAAAATCATTGTTTTTCCTTGGGTGCACAAAATTTAAAACTCAGTATGACCACCATTTCTCTCCATACATACTGTTGTTCTCGAGCGCAACTCTCGATTAACATTTCGGAGCATTTTACGATTTATTTGCAATACACAATTTATAATGACATTCTCTAAATTTTGTATATTCCTAAAGGGTCGATGTTTGTACACAGGGTTCTTTAGGTATCCCCACATAAAAAAATCTAACGGAGTCAGATCTACAATTCTACAATTGACAGGACAAAATCGAAAAAATAGGTGTTCGCCGGACGCTCGCTGTTGCAATGGTTTGAATCTAATGAAATGACTGTATCAAGATTTTATTAAGGTTTTTCGCACATAAATTTAACAACCAGGTCTATTTAGTTGTACTTAAAACTACCAAAGCAGGCTCTGAAATTAAAACAACCAAATAATCTAGTAGGTTAAAAACAACAGAAAAATGTCAAACAAATTATAATTTGTTTGATTTCAACCTATGTCATTGGTTTATGTCTCGCATCTTACTAAGTTTGATATTTTACATAAGTTTATTAATATTTTATTCCTTAAAATGGCACCCACACTACTTCTGCAGGAAAAGATAGAAATTATTTTAATTTCTGGAGATAATTACAAAAGCCATAGAGAAACAGCAGCAATTTTTAATGAGAGGCACCCCGATAAATCCCTCCATTATTCCACAGTATCTCGTCTAGTCAATAAATTTAAAGAAACGGGATCGGTAGAAAATCAGTATAAAGTTTCCCATGAAAAACCGGTAACAGGTGACGAAGGTTCTCTGGATGTGTGTTTGTCGATCACAGAAACACCCCAATTAGCAGTTAGTCAAATATCGGAGATCACTAACATTCACGAAAGATCTGTGCGGAGGATATTAAAAAGAAACAAATTTCATCCGTACAAACCTAAATTTGTACAAGTATTAAAAGATAGGGATTATGACGCCCGCTTCGATTTTTGTGCCTGGTTCCAGGGTATGATTGAGGAAGATTTTAATTTCCCAAAGAACGTTCTTTTCTCGGATGAAGCTACATTTACCTCTAACGGAACCGTCAGTTCACAAAACTGTAGATGGTGGGCCACCGAAAACCCAGACTTTGTAATTCAACCTCAGAATAGTGGGACATTTTTTCTTTAGAGACAATTTAAATTCAGAACGATATTTAGAATTTCTACAAACTGAGATATCTGACTTTTTAGACAATTTGTCATTAGCCGAAAGAAGAAATTTATACTTTCAACAAGACGGAGCTAGCATTCATTCCACAAATGAGGTGAAGAGATGGCTGGATCAAGAATTTGGAAACCAGTGGATAGGACGGTTTTCTGAAAATCCGTGGCCTGCGAGATCACCAGATCTGACTCCGTTAGATTTCTTTATGTGGGGATACCTAAAGAACTCTGTGTACAAACATCGACCCTTTAGGAATATACAAAATTTAGAGAATGTCATTAGAAATTGTGTATTGCAAATAAATCGTAAAATGCTCCGAAATGTTAATCGAGAGTTGCGCTCGAGAACAATAGTATGTATGGAGAGAAATGGTGGTCATACTGAGTTTTAAATTTTGTGCACCCAAGGAAAAACAATGATTTTTTATGTTGTTAGTACAGAATTTGACTACTTTTAAGTTTTTCTTACATTGGTTTTCGTTTATGAAATTTCGATTAAATAAACAGGTAATTTTTTGTTTATTATCTATTTTACTCCCCTTAACTTTACAAAAAGTCGAACTTCAGATATATTTAAGACGATTAAGGTTTTCTCAATGTAATCTCATTGAAATGTCTCTAAAATTTTGACACTGCTGCTAGATACAAATCATTGCAACGGCTAGCGTCCGGCGAAACCCTGTTTTTTTTAATTTTGTCCTGTCAATTGTAGAAAAAACTACTACATTCGTTTATTTTCATCCAGATACATGGGCTTTACATTAGCCAAGCTATCTAAACGAAAAAAACTGGAAATTTGTAAATCGATAAAAAAATATTTAAAAAAAATTGAGTTTTCCAATTTTTTTAAATAAAATCTTAAAATTTTGCACAAGGACCTAGAATTTAATTCTAAGCAATTTTTTCAAATAACTTTTTTTGATATCTCGTCAACTAACCTCACTTTTTGTAAATTAACAATTTTTTTTTTAATTTGACTCTATACCAGTGGTCACGTGACGTATGTCAAAATCGATTTTTAGGTTATCGGACATGCAGAACCGATCCCCCGGAAAAGTTTTTCCAATACTCACCTAATAAAAATTTTTCCCATATGTTGCGAACTTTTTGCCGGTCACTGTATATATATATATATATATATATATATATATATATATAATAAAAACAATGGAATAACGGGAATATAGGTCACAGGAAAGACTATTTATTTCACAATTTTAACATAAACCAAGCTTTCGCTGAATTTTTCAGCTTCTTCAGGGCTAAAATATTATAACATTATAACTATATAACATTTATTATATAGAAAAATAATTTAAACTTACTTTGTTTTTTGTGAAATAATTATGTTACAATGTGGATGCTGTATGGTTTTTTTAATTATTATATGTATAAATTATGTATATAAAAATATTTGACGTTTTATCTTTTTGTAAAATTGAATGATTGACATATAAAAAAGGTGAGTATTGTTGATTTGGTGTTTTATTTATTTTTATTTTTAATATGGTTAGGAATCATCATAGTAAAAGTGTAATGAGGAAAACATTATAAGGATTAAAGAATATCTAAATTATTGTTATTATTTTGTAAAAATTCTTTTTTATTATTATCAATAAAAAGTAAGTAAGAATAAATAGAACTTAAATCGTTTATATCACTTCTTTTGTTCATAGAATTTGGTTCTTTTTGAATTTCTATCATTTCTAAAAACGTACGTTTATATGTATTTATTTCATTGTGTAAAATTTTAATTTTATTATAATTTGGGTGGTGACAAGTTTTTATACAGTGTTCTGTTAACGAAGATGAAGATTTATTTATATTTATATCACTTTTATGTCCTGATATTCTTTTTTTAAGTATTTGTGATGTTTGACCAATGTATTTTAAGTTACAGTTAGTACATGGTAAATAATAAACTGTATTAGGTTTGTCTAATATTTCAGTATTATCTTTTAATCTTGTTTTTAAAGAACCTATATTTTTAATATTTCTTTGTGAAATTATTATGTTTTCATTTCTAACACATTTAATAATACTTTCGGATAAACCTTTTATATAAGGAATTGTAGTATAATGATTGTTATTATTTATTATTTCTTGATTATTGTTATTGTATGTATTATTATTATTAGAATTATTATTTATATTAAATAAAATTTTATTGATAAATTTAACTGGATAAGAGTTTTCTATAAGAATTTCTCTTAATTTAACAAAATTTTTATACTTTAAGCTAGGATGAGATACTTTTTCTATTCTATTTTTCAAATTTAAAATTAAATTTATTTTCATTTTTATATTATGATAAGAATGAAAATTTATATATCTTCCTGAATTTGTTGGTTTTATATACCAATCAGTTATTAAAGAGTTATTTGTTTGTCTTAAAATTTTAGTGTCGAGGAAGGAAATACTAAAATTGTTTTCTCTTTCTATAGTAAATTTTATATGAGGATTATAATTGTTAAATATATTAATTATTTCTGTTTCTTTATCATTTGGTATTGTACATATTATATCATCAACGAATTTTTTTAAAAAAGGTATTTGAAAAGATAATTTTGAAATACAGCTATCTAATAAATCATCCATTATATATTGAGCTAAAATAGGTGAAATACAACTGCCCATTGGTGTACCAAATATTTGTTTATAATAAGTTTTATTAAAAGAAAAATAATTTGTTTCAAAAATGAGTTGTATTATCTCTAAAAAAGTATCTTGATTAATATTACAATTATTTTCTATAGATTGCCATCTTTTTTTAATACTTTTATTAACCAATTCTAAAGGGATATTACTAAATAAAGATATAACATCTAAGCTTATAAGAATATGATTTTGCAGGATTATTTTATTATTAATAAAATTAGAAAATTCAAAAGAATCTTTTATGAAATAATTATTTTCGGTATTATAAGACTTAGTTAATATATCACATATAAATTTACTTATATTTGAATTTGGTGCATATAATGAACTTATTATGGGTCTTAGTGATAAAGTTAGTTTGTGAATTTTAGGTAAACCATAAAATTTTGGGCATTCAGCATTATATATTTTAAGTTTTTTTTGCTGTATTTTCATCAATCATATTATTTTGTTCTAATTTAGAAACTATTTTATTACATTTAGTTTCAATTATTCTTGTAGGATCTTTATTAATTATAATATAAGAATTATTATCATTTAATAAATTTTTGGAAAGGTTAAAATATTGTTCTTTATTCATAATAACAGTAACATTTCCTTTGTCAGATTTTGTTATAATTAATTCATTATTGTTTTTTAAGAAATATTTAGTTTTATTAAATAGTTTGTTAAAGTAATTGTTTTTAAATTTTGTTTTATGTAAATAATTAGTAATTATATTAGTTAATTTTGCTCTAAAAATATTCTTTTTATTGTCGTTTAAAATAGAAATTAAAGTTTCTATATCTGTTAATAATCTAGGGATGTTAATATCATTAAATGATGGTTCTATACAAAAATTAAATCCTAAACCTAAAAATATTTTAATATCTTCCGGTATATTTATATTGCTTAGATTTTTAATCCAATTATTATTAATTTTAATAGAATCATTAATTTCTTTTTTTAAATTATTTATTTTGTTAATATTATTTATTTTAATTTTATTAAATAATTTTTCATAATTAATATTTTGCCTATTATTATATTCTAACCAAATATTATTAGGAATTAAATTAGGAATTTCATTAAATAATTTAGTATATTCTTTTTCAAGTCTTAGTATGTTATTATGTGTAAATTTGATTTCTTTATTTAAGATTTTTAATGATAAATTAGAATTAAAATTGTGTACCTCATTTACACTTTTACCATCATGCACTGTGAAAATATTTGTTATATTTTTTAAACTATCTTTAATGTGTTTAGGATAAAGTCCATTTCTTCTACATTCTAATAAAAATATCTTTCTGTTTCTGGTTGATGCAAGTTTAGTGTAAATCTTGGAGTATCTCTTGAGTTTTTGAACAACTTCTCTGCCATATAAAGTAGAAATGTCTTGGAAGAATCCCATCTAATGTTTAGTGACTTCTAATTCACGACCTTGTATAATTGTAATAAAAACAATGGAATAACGGGAATATAGGTCACAGGAAAGACTATTTATTTCACAATTTTAACATAAACCAAGCTTTCGCTGAATTTTTCAGCTTCTTCAGGGCTAAAATATTATAACATTATAACTATATAACATTTATTATATAGAAAAATAATTTAAACTTACTTTGTTTTTTGTGAAATAATTATGTTACAATGTGGATGCTGTATGGTTTTTTTAATTATTATATGTATAAATTATGTATATAAAAATATTTGACGTTTTATCTTTTTGTAAAATTGAATGATTGACATATAAAAAAGGTGAGTATTGTTGATTTGGTGTTTTATTTATTTTTATTTTTAATATGGTTAGGAATCATCATAGTAAAAGTGTAATGAGGAAAACATTATAAGGATTAAAGAATATCTAAATTATTGTTATTATTTTGTAAAAATTCTTTTTTATTATTATCAATAAAAAGTAAGTAAGAATAAATAGAACTTAAATCGTTTATATCACTTCTTTTGTTCATAGAATTTGGTTCTTTTTGAATTTCTATCATTTCTAAAAACGTACGTTTATATGTATTTATTTCATTGTGTAAAATTTTAATTTTATTATAATTTGGGTGGTGACAAGTTTTTATACAGTGTTCTGTTAACGAAGATGAAGATTTATTTATATTTATATCACTTTTATGTCCTGATATTCTTTTTTTAAGTATTTGTGATGTTTGACCAATGTATTTTAAGTTACAGTTAGTACATGGTAAATAATAAACTGTATTAGGTTTGTCTAATATTTCAGTATTATCTTTTAATCTTGTTTTTAAAGAACCTATATTTTTAATATTTCTTTGTGAAATTATTATGTTTTCATTTCTAACACATTTAATAATACTTTCGGATAAACCTTTTATATAAGGAATTGTAGTATAATGATTGTTATTATTTATTATTTCTTGATTATTGTTATTGTATGTATTATTATTATTAGAATTATTATTTATATTAAATAAAATTTTATTGATAAATTTAACTGGATAAGAGTTTTCTATAAGAATTTCTCTTAATTTAACAAAATTTTTATACTTTAAGCTAGGATGAATAAAGAACAATATTTTAACCTTTCCAAAAATTTATTAAATGATAATAATTCTTATATTATAATTAATAAAGATCCTACAAGAATAATTGAAACTAAATGTAATAAAATAGTTTCTAAATTAGAACAAAATAATATGATTGATGAAAATACAGCAAAAAAACTTAAAATATATAATGCTGAATGCCCAAAATTTTATGGTTTACCTAAAATTCACAAACTAACTTTATCACTAAGACCCATAATAAGTTCATTATATGCAACAAATTCAAATATAAGTAAATTTATATGTGATATATTAACTAAGTCTTATAATACCGAAAATAATTATTTCATAAAAGATTCTTTTGAATTTTCTAATTTTATTAATAATAAAATAATCCTGCAAAATCATATTCTTATAAGCTTAGATGTTATATCTTTATTTAGTAATATCCCTTTAGAATTGGTTAATAAAAGTATTAAAAAAAGATGGCAATCTATAGAAAATAATTGTAATATTAATCAAGATACTTTTTTAGAGATAATACAACTCATTTTTGAAACAAATTATTTTTCTTTTAATAAAACTTATTATAAACAAATATTTGGTACACCAATGGGCAGTTGTATTTCACCTATTTTAGCTCAATATATAATGGATGATTTATTAGATAGCTGTATTTCAAAATTATCTTTTCAAATACCTTTTTTAAAAAAATTCGTTGATGATATAATATGTACAATACCAAATGATAAAGAAACAGAAATAATTAATATATTTAACAATTATAATCCTCATATAAAATTTACTATAGAAAGAGAAAACAATTTTAGTATTTCCTTCCTCGACACTAAAATTTTAAGACAAACAAATAACTCTTTAATAACTGATTGGTATATAAAACCAACAAATTCAGGAAGATATATAAATTTTCATTCTTATCATAATATAAAAATGAAAATAAATTTAATTTTAAATTTGAAAAATAGAATAGAAAAAGTATCTCATCCTAGCTTAAAGTATAAAAATTTTGTTAAATTAAGAGAAATTCTTATAGAAAACTCTTATCCAGTTAAATTTATCAATAAAATTTTATTTAATATAAATAATAATTCTAATAATAATAATACATACAATAACAATAATCAAGAAATAATAAATAATAACAATCATTATACTACAATTCCTTATATAAAAGGTTTATCCGAAAGTATTATTAAATGTGTTAGAAATGAAAACATAATAATTTCACAAAGAAATATTAAAAATATAGGTTCTTTAAAAACAAGATTAAAAGATAATACTGAAATATTAGACAAACCTAATACAGTTTATTATTTACCATGTACTAACTGTAACTTAAAATACATTGGTCAAACATCACAAATACTTAAAAAAAGAATATCAGGACATAAAAGTGATATAAATATAAATAAATCTTCATCTTCGTTAACAGAACACTGTATAAAAACTTGTCACCACCCAAATTATAATAAAATTAAAATTTTACACAATGAAATAAATACATATAAACGTACGTTTTTAGAAATGATAGAAATTCAAAAAGAACCAAATTCTATGAACAAAAGAAGTGATATAAACGATTTAAGTTCTATTTATTCTTACTTACTTTTTATTGATAATAATAAAAAAGAATTTTTACAAAATAATAACAATAATTTAGATATTCTTTAATCCTTATAATGTTTTCCTCATTACACTTTTACTATGATGATTCCTAACCATATTAAAAATAAAAATAAATAAAACACCAAATCAACAATACTCACCTTTTTTATATGTCAATCATTCAATTTTACAAAAAGATAAAACGTCAAATATTTTTATATACATAATTTATACATATAATAATTAAAAAAACCATACAGCATCCACATTGTAACATAATTATTTCACAAAAAACAAAGTAAGTTTAAATTATTTTTCTATATAATAAATGTTATATAGTTATAATGTTATAATATTTTAGCCCTGAAGAAGCTGAAAAATTCAGCGAAAGCTTGGTTTATGTTAAAATTGTGAAATAAATAGTCTTTCCTGTGACCTATATTCCCGTTATTCCATTGTTTTTATTACAATTATACAAGGTCGTGAATTAGAAGTCACTATATATATATATATATATATATATATATATATATATATATATATATATATATATATATATATATATATATATATATATATAATAAATGTAAATGCGAAGATTTACTTCTTCGCTAGTGCAGCGAAAAGGCCGTGAATGAAAAATAAAAATAATGAGGACTATCTTTGATTCTGGTCTGGGTGACCTCCTGCTATCGACTTCTGGGCCCTTGCCCATCAGCGGGCAGGCTTACACCCAGGGTGGCTGAAGAACAGACCACGATTTGACCAGAATCAAAGAGAGTCCTTATATCCAAAATGTTCGGAAAGGATGGGTAAGATGTAGTGGCTCGCGCCAACTAGTTCACCCAGTGTTGCTCCAAAAATGTTTGGCTGCTAACACAATAATACTCGAAAGTATGTCGAATGTCGATTTTCTCGACGTCGACGGTACAATTGCACCATTGTACATCAATAGTAGAAAAATGGAAGATTTCTTGGCCTATAACACTGGGTGAATAGTATACTATAGTATGTTATGTCCACGTATAATAACAAATAATTGTTGACTTTAAGGTTAAATAAACTGATTTTATTTCTAAAGTTTAAAAAAAATACTAAAATAGATGTACCTTTTCTTTAATTACATCTCTACGGTTGCCGTATGTTTAGATAGACTTGTTTTATTAAATAGAAGAACTGTATTTCTGACGCCGTATTTCGCGTGTTCTTAAGTTTAACTGATTTTTAAAGCGTTTCAGTTTCTCTATACAACAATTATTTGACACTTAGGAATACGTTATCGTTGAAAATTACTTATTCATGATATGATTTTATTTAAGATATCAGTAACTAAATTATGAAATGTAGTTATGTTGAAAAGGGGCAATAAAGATTAATTCTATATTCACATAAAAAGCTAATATTCAATTAATGCTAATAGTAATTTCAACTGAAACTATCTTCATAAATAGAAGTTAGTGTTGTATAAGCTTAGTTTGAAACTAGCTTAGACTGTTAAGGCATTATCATCTCAACAAACTTTGTTTACCAGTCAACTGTCACTGAAGTTTAATTTGAAACTAAAAAAGCTATATAAAGCACTAGAATGTACGTAATAGATATTATGTTTCTTAATAACCCAAGCAAATCCAAGAAACACTAACGGTCAGATTCTCCAACGCTAGTCCGGTCTAACTTGACAACCAAAAGTTTTAAACTGACAAGGGTAGGAATAAGACAACTAAGTTTTACACTATGAATTTGTTTCCGAGGTTTTTCGCAAATTTATACATAAAAGGGCAATTATTGAGGATCTCCATTCAGTAATGGGACATGCGCTCGCCTCGGCCCGGCCCGACCGGACCCTACCCAACCCTGAATGTATGTAAATCCAACCTTTGTGCGTAGAATTTTAGAAACAATGAAAAAACAATACCTTAACGTTGATTTTCAGCAAACTTCCAGCGGGAAAGTTGTTCCTTATAGTCTAAAGAACAATCGTGCGAAGGCACGAGATATTTTGACAAAAAATAAACAAATTAGAGCAGGTTTAATCCAGCGTTGCGCGCCGCGCGTATATTTCGATGCGTGCGTAGTAGTAGTTTGAACATTACAGAAGATAATTTGACGTTTAAAAGATGACACAAGAATTGTAAAAAAGTGTTACAAGAATAAAAATTGGTTTATTAAAATTATATTATCGAATATAAATTTTTGTTAACACAATAAAGCATTTTAATACAAAGGATTTTTTAATATGAAACATTATAGCATTCATGTTTAAAACGTAGGAAAAGCATGCATCATAATCATTTCACTTTTTTGGATTTACTGCCTGTAACAGCTGTGTTTTGAAAAAGGTTTTCATAAAATTTGCAACCTTCAGGACTAAGATATTTAACCAAAGTTTTCAACTGATTCAGTTGTTCGCGAGAAATTCCGACATCTTTAGCAAGCGCCGATTTTTCTACATTTTCAAAAGTGATTACTTGCTCGAGAATAATAGTTGCGTGATTTCATTATAACTGGAACAGACGTCAATGTGGCCATGTGCAAAATAATTAATTTTCACCACTTTTTACAATTTAGAAAAATCGTCGCTTGCTAAAAATGTCGGAATTTCTCGCGAAAAACTGAATGATTTGAAAACTTGGTTAAATATCTGAGTCCTGAAGGTTGCAAATTTTAGGAAAACCTTTTTCAAAACACAGCTGTTAAAGGCAGTAAGCCCAAAAAAGTGAAATGATTATGATGCATGCTTTTCCTACGTTTTAAAAATTAATGCTATAATGTTTCATATTAAAAAATCCTTTGTATTAAAATGCTTTGTGTTAACAAAAATTTATATTTGATAATATACTTTTAATAAAACAATTTTTATTCTTGTAACACTTTTGTACAACCATTGTGTATATTTTAAACGTCAAATTATCTTCTGTAATGTTCAAACATTACTACGCACGCATCGAAATGTATATACACGCGGCGCGCAACGCTGGATTCAACCTGCTCTAATTTGTTTATTTTTTGTCAAAATATCTCGTGCCTTCGCACGATTGTTCTTTAGACTATAAGGAACAACTTTCCCGCTGGAAGTTTGCTGAGAATCAACGTTAAGGTATTGTTTTTAATTGTTTCTAAAACGCGACGCATAAAGGTTGGATTGCATATATATTCAGGGTTGGGTTGGGTCCGCCGGGCCGGGCCGAGCGCATGTCCCCTTATTGAATGGGGCTCCTCAATTCTGGTACGCACTTTTGACAATAATAGAACTAAATTTATTCTAGCAACCCGTTACAAGAAGAAAATCATTTGGAAACCAAGCAAATTGCTAATATATGAGAATAATTTCTAAGTTTTTAATGACAGGACAAAAACCTGTCAAAACCTAACTGATCAACTAGAAGAATCTTAATTTAAGCCAGTACTAAATCTTAAACCTTTTTAGTGAATCTGAACATAAGTGTTCACTACATTCTTGTAAACGACAAAATAGTAATACTTAAAACAATAAAATGGTAATACTAGAAAATGTAGAATTAGTATTAATAGCAGGCAATGGGTATATTTTCTGCAAAACACAGAAATATTCAAATGTTTTAATTCTTTACACAAACAGTACTAATGAGTAATATTTTTTATATTAGCAATACAAAGGTATTAGTGAGTTTCAAATAGATTCGATGATTCGAAATAGTATGTACAGATTTGGGCTGGAAATCTCTAGATAGTTCAATTCAGAAATAGCATATATTACACAACGTTAGAAGAGCTTTACGACCAACGAAAACACTTGAAAAAAGGTTTTCAAATTTAACTTTTTTATATAAGGATGAACAATAGCACAATTAGCAATGACAAATAATTTATAATTAAACCTATTCATCTGAAAACGCCAATCTTTTTTATTTTTAAATAAAAGCCGCAAATTTTTGTTTAAAACATCTCATATACTATAGTAAATCTCTACGGCAGAGAAACTGCCAATGATCGACAGTAAAAGCATTTTAGTTAAACCAATGAAAATATTTAATAAATGTTTCCAGTTTTAATTTTTCTAGTATAACGATGACATAAAGCAACGATGCGGATAGTCACAATTTGTATTAGCCAATAATTAAATATATTATACTGAAAAAGGTAAACGGTAGCAACCTTTTTTTTTAATAAAACCCGCAAATTTTTTTTTCAATTACCTTATATACTATAGTAAAACTCTACGATATAGGAAATGCCAAAGATCAATAATATAAGCATTTTAGTTAAAATAATCATCAGATTTTTGCTGTCTTCCAAGCACATTTTCATTTTCTAATGGGCCCAAATGAGTTATTTGACTAAGTGGGTAAAATCAAAACTAAATAAAGTAGTAGCTTTATCACCTATTGTGTACCCATCAGTAAATAAAATGTATTATAGAATAATAGAATAACAGGATGTGTATCATAATTCGTCGTATTGTGAGAAACTTAAATAAACGTGTGTCATTGACCAATTGGTAAAGGCAATAATTATTATTAAAATTGCAAAATAATTACCATTCACCTTATTTGGTTCGTCAATCCTTTGCTTTAAAATATTTTTCAAATAAAAAATGTAATTGAAACAAAAAAAGGTCTTTAAAAATTATTATTACAAGCGGATTATTTAAAAAATATGTAAAGCCAAATAGAACCGGCATCTAGGATTTTCTAATTTAAACTAAAATCATAGCATTCATCTAAATTATAATTTTAAAACTTTAAAACTGCAGGGAATACTCTGATGATTTTATAACTTTACATTAACATTTCTAGCAGCTTTACTAACATTTCTCTAGACAACCACAAATAGCAGAAAATTCACAACTCTCAACGGCATTGAATGTCCTTCATCCCATTACAACCTATACAACTTGTATAGCTTTTTGTAAACTGGGCCCCGGATATCAATCTGTTGGGATTTTAACGGTATAAATCCCGAACAGGGCCGGATTATAAACAAGAAAAAACAGAAACTTGAGCAAACGTGGTGCTTGTACGATTTATAAAAACAGGCCGTAGCATTGGTATTCAGGTGAAATAGTTTTAATAAATTGATGCAGTGTGTCGCGCTTGTTAATGAAAAACATAAACAAACACCCTTGTGGTGGATCCAGATTTGACGAGCCAAGTCTGTTATGTAATGCATAATGTAATGAGCGTTTGCACACGCTGCATGAGCACGCCACGAGCAACTCATCGCGGCATTGCCTCGCCTTTATATCCACGTAACGCCTGTACATCGAATGAGGCGATCTGTTGCTTATAGGTGAGTGCCCTTGTTAGAAATTCCGTAAGGACAATCGAAACAGCGCGTACTGAGGTGATGCGGAGTTGATAAATCAGTGACAACACTTACGCTTTGGCTTGCGTGGACGGTGCCGCGCGTACCGTCCGGCATAGACGTTATCCGCGGCGAGATCAATCCAAGAGAGCCAACGCATGTGTCCTAAGTTGACGTTTTCTTGCGGCGCTGGCATCATGGTCCGGTTTGAGCGGTTCGGGCGGTCAAATTATTTAATATTCGCCGGTCGGACACCGCGAAAAGTTAAGGTGAAGCGACTCGTTGAGCTTAAAAAATTGAAAACTGGTCAATAAACCTTACCTTAAAGTTACTGTGAGTCTTTCTTCTAGATGACTGCTGAAAATTTGTTTGGGCATAGGCTAAGTTTACAGAATATATACATATATCAGTTACCTCACTTCCTCGAATATTCAAAACTACCTGCTCCTTGCACCGCCTGACCGATAGGCTAGCAGCAGTGTCTCGACGTCAGTTGATCAATACAGAGTAGACCATTAAGGGCGGAAAGTTAATTTACGGCAAAGTTTATAGGGTGTCTTATGTATTAAAACATTTGTAAACACATTTAATTCTGGTCAAAAATATAAATATTTTTTCATGATATGTAATCATTATGTTTTCAGGATAAAAATAAAATACTGAATAAATACTGAAACGCCTATAGCATCTGTAATTTACAAGACCAGTAACTTAATTTTGCGTCTCATTCTGATAAATACTGAAGTATGTTTACAAAATTTAATTGCCACGTTCGGAAGGCATATTTATTTTTTAATTATCTGTACATTACTTGTATAACGACTTGCCTTCTTTTCATTTGTGTTATTACCAAATACTTTAACTTTTTAAAATTCGTTTTTTGCGAATATTTGAAATGGTTCAAGAAAGTACCTACCTATGTAAAAATGTGTGTTTTTTGATCAGTATATTTTATAATTTGTTTAGAATTTGTTAATTTTTTGTGTTTACTGTATATTATTCCCGTTAAACTACTAACATAAAAACTTATTTTTTACGAACACTATTAAAAGTAAGCTTTTCAACGTAGCATTCTAATGTTAAAAGTGACATTTTTTTAGTAGTGTTAAAATTGAATTGACAGTCGCCCAATCAAACCCAATCAATAATATTGTAAATAGACTGTCATTCATTTTTGAAATATATTATTTTTTCGACAGTTTATTACATTTTTTGAACTAAATATGAAGTATTTTTAGAAAAAAATAGTGTATGATACATCTGTTAAAAGTGATTTTATTTTGTTCGAAGAAATGAAATACTCGCTGCGCTCGTGTCCCAAACTTTCCTTTTTACAAAATAAAATGCCACTTTTAACACTTGTATCATCAATAACTATTTTAGAACAAACACTACATTTTGCATTTTAATTTTGCCCCCCCCCCCTTCCCTCCTGGATTATTTGCTGATTTTGATTTTTATTTATCTGTATAGTTACCAATTTCCAAAAGTGCTTCATTTCTTATGGCCCGCTTTAAGCGTAAGTACTTTGATAAGGTAATATATTTTTGTATTTTTGAAATGGTCGGAAGCCTATCTACCATTTTTAAATTGATAATTAATTTATATTTCACTAATTTTATGCATACCTACCTGTTTTTCTTTATTAAATTAAACTAATTTACTTAAAACTGCACATTGAATAATTTGTTTATACAAATTGAAAATCTCATGCTGCACTTTTGGAAAACCCCAGATATACAAATATTCCACATGCGAAAACAAACTACCCTTATAAGTCCCCCGTAACGACGGAGTTTTACGACGGACGCAGGTGAGCAGCGGCACGCTTGTGATCTCGATACATGAAAGTTCCGACGGAAAGTGAGGTAACTATTAAATATTCTGTAAACTTTAACATAGGACATAATTCAGGTTTTATTCCATTCAGAATATAGTCAAATGTACTCGGTAGTATTCTGGTATATCCTTAATCCCTTTTTAAATAGAAAATATCTGTCGGCTTTCTTCTTCCCCTATGTTTTCTTCGCATTCTTAATATTTTCATATACGTACTTTGCAGTTATAAAATATTTTTGATTCTTGACACTGCCGCCTTAGCCGCGACCCGGTGACACCGTGCTGCCGACGTTACCCTTTTAGTCGGACGGTCAATGCGTTCCGTCAAAAAGCCGAGTGTGATGCAGACGAGTCACTGGCACGTACAAACGTTCGAAAAGGCAAATGACTGCGAATATTTATGTCAACGTCAAAGAGACCAACTATGAATAGGTTACTGTGAGCCCTTTGCAGTGCGCTCGTCAAACCATTGTAACCGAGTTCAAATTAGTTCAGTCGCTTGATTTAAGTAATTGAAAGCGATTTGACTAATATGAACCTGATATTAACTGCACTTGAATTATCCTTTCAAGTTTGCTTCAAGTGCAGTAGAGGTTATTTTAACTTTTTACTAGCCTGGAATACAATTTGACTAATGTAAACGTGACTAGCTTGCTCAAACAATCACGTCTTTAAAAATTAGGTTATATTGTTACTGTCATATGCCATACCTCTAAAAAATGAGTAATAAGTGAAGTAATGAAAAGATCAGTAAATTTCTTGAAATTTACGAGAAGTACGATGGTTTATGGAACACTGAAAATAATAAATATCACGACCATTGTGCCATCACAGTTGTCTTCTAAAAAATGTATATTCATGTTAGCTTTAATATTCATACGGAGAAACTTAATAATTTAAGGGATGATGATGAACAACTACCCCAAAAATACGTAAAATTTAATAACGTTTTAATCTTTATTGTGTCATTACAGTTTTCTTCAAAAGAATGTATATTCATATCAGCTCCAATATTCATATAGAAAGGGTCATCCAGAAGCGTATTTAAGGCGTAAAAATTTGTATTTTTATTTTTCCCTTTAAAACCTATTTTTAACCGTTATCCGTTTTTCTTATTTAGCGATTCTTTTTGGGTGTATTTTATTCGCCGATCATCTAAGAATACCTTCCACTACGCACCAACTCATTCGACGTCATTTTTATTATAAACTTGGCTCAATTACCTTATTTATGTATTAACCCAAACCTGAATTCAAGTTAGTTGACTTCAAGCGACTAGAAGTCAAGTAATTTAACTAATGTGAACCCCGCTTAAAGTTATATATTACGTTACAGACTCGACTTGTCAAGTCCGAACGCATCTACATATGTTAATTATTTGGCATTTCGTTTGGAATGAAATGATATGAATGAAAAAAAAAATCGGTTGTGCAAGCTGTACTTGCACAATTAGTGTTCCGCGCTATCAACCTCCCACTTAACCTGGGCAAACCTCGGCCGCCCGATCTCCGTCCATTTGCCGCGCTACCCGCCGCCGGCGGCACTAACGCCGTATCACATCGCGTATGCGCGGAGCTGAGTGGTCCAAATTAAAAATTTAGGACAACATGTAAGAACAAAAGTTGTTCCTTACATCGTGAGAAACTTTTTCTCTAAAACCAATGGTTCAGCAGTTACAAGGAAATAAACAATTAAATTGTTTATAACAATTGGCAGAGCTAGAATTTTTTAATCCTGATAATTTTCGCTCAATCTACACCTAATTCTCAATGTTCATGATTTTTTTCTGATTTTTTTTAGCGATCCTTCTGGTGATAAGGGTGGGGGACAGCAATTTTTCCGAAAAATGTTTAATAAATGAAATACAAAAATACATCGTATATATCATTGAATTCGAGTTTCAATAAGCTATCATTTCATACCATACACGATGTCCTTGAATTTTTTTCCCATATGTACGTGTTAACTGGCATTTGAATCCGTTATTCCAATTCCGTTTTTATCGCGGAAAATAACTTGTTATGGAATTGACTTGATCGGACGCATCCGATCGGAAAATCAATTGTATTTAACAGTTCAATATTCAATAAGATATAACGTAATTTTCAAATGGATGCAGTTCAATCGGATGCGTTCGATCGCACCGAAAAATCCTGTTAGAAACTTTGTTATTGTTTAGTTTTTTAACAATCGTTTGGAAGTTAATATTATCTCCGTGTTTAGTTTAATAAAAGGACAAATAAACTAATATTAATTTAGTTTAGTCCGATACTGTTCCCTAAACCACTAACCTAAAAGCGAAATGCGAAGCATAAGCGAATCTCGATGAAAAGCTAGGCCGAAACAAAGCGCCGTCATATAAAATATATTTCCAATAAATACATTTTTCCATGCATGAAATTAGATAAATAATGGGGCCATTTATGTGGTAACCTAAAGTGGATATAATTTTATGGCTCTTCATTCTGTATCCCCCAATAAAACAAAAAGTAATTTTCCCAAAAATTAACAACCGTGAGTTATCTTACTGGCACTTTAAAGTTACACAGGCATGTTTATAAGTCACTTTCTTTATATCGACCTGAGATATGATCACAAAGTTTAAGTTTAATAAATCGTGAATTTCTTAAAACCAGTTATCTCTTAAATATCTGGAATAAAGAGGGTCGAAAATATACACCAGTGGTCCTTAAAGTGGGCGATACCGCCCCCTGGGACGCACTGTCACGATCCAGGGAGCGGTAATAGCCTTGCAATTGGGAGGCGTTGAATAAAAATCAGTGGGCGGTGGAAGTAAAAAGAATGTGCCGAGTATTTTTTTTTCGGCAAAGGGGACGATAGGCCAAGAAAGCATGGTCACCTCTACACACCGCAATTTTTTTACGGTGTTATAATTCAGAGAAATAAAACGAAATACTTATGGCGTCTTCTTACGTCTGTCCAGATACAGGGTGTGGTTACATATATTGGAATGGGTAACTCCTGGGATAGTCTACGGACATACCCAATACTTTTTTTCTTAAATCAAACATTTTAAAAATTTTCAAAAATACCCTAAAACCCGTCCATATTTGACGCACCTGGCTGAGCGAGCACATGGCCTGACATAGCGTTTGACAGAAAATTGCGCTGGACAAACATGACAATTTAATTTGTTGACACGTTGCCAGACATATAAATCTTTAAGAAGAATTTATTTTCTGTTTATAAGAGTAATTTAAGACGAAGTTAAAAAAAAATGTAAACCTTTTCCCAAGAAAAAAACAAACAAAAAAACAGTAAAAAGGCCCTGCGAAATCAATACTTTTTGTCAGTAGCCTTTATTTTAACTAATATTTATGACACCCTATATTACGTTATTATGTTATTAATGAGATAAGCGTTATTCCTACTAGCTTAAACTTTCTGCTAAGAAAAAGTTAAAAATCAAAACGAAAAATACTAATTGAGCACTACTACATAGTATTTTAAAAGTATAACCAAAATTCTTTCATTATAGCATATTTGTAAAAAAAAACGAGGGGTAAACCGCTGGGGCATTTTGGTGTACAAGCTCTTGGCATTAGTGGCATTATTGGCATTAGGGTGGCAGTATTGGCATTATAGAGGCAGTATTGGCATTAAGGTGGCAGTATTGGCATTACAGTGGCAGTATTGGCATTATGGTGGCATTACCGATGGCATTATTTTGGCAGTAATAGCATTCCTGTGGCATTAGTTTACATTTGGCAACATGTAGTTTTACAATATTTCAAGCAATATTCTATGACCCGGCAACACTTGTGCATGCCCCGCCCAGAAATCTTTCTCTGTTTTTTTCCCTTTTCTTTGTTTTCGGGTGTGTTACTTAAGTCGAAGTCGAGGATAACCGATAGTAAAACCTTCCTTTGTTGGTTCTTGTGACTTTACGATACTGTTAAACACTTTTTTTTTCACTTTTAATTTGTGTATATATTCTGTAGTTTGCAACAAAATACAATTCAACGCAAAATGTATTTTTATACACTATACTTTAAAGCAGTGGCGGTTTTTGTGTAGGATCAATTGTGCAGTGAACACCCTAAAAATCTAGGCAAAAAGATGGTTTTCTATACCAACTATACTATTACACTATTAAACATCAACCATATTTGACCAAATTTTACATTTACTTTTACTACTGTATAATAAATTTTTGTATTTTTATAACAGTCAAGCTCTTTTCTTTCTCCGTCTAACATTAACATTAATACGAGCTCTAGCGCGTTCACTGAACGCCGAGTGTATCGGCAAGACCGTGTGTAGGAGAAAGAGGAGTCCGGCGCGTGAGACAAAACATCGTCGTATCAAAATGATGCAAATTTTAGCGTTCTGACGTGCACTGCACATTGCACCTGAATCATATCAATAGTCAGATAATAGAATGGTGATATACGCGGGAGCCCAGACGGCTAGTAGCGGTAGTAGGTTTTTTTCGAGGTTATTTTGATTAAAATGCACTACCAGATTTTAAATTTTAATCGCGTAATTGGAAGTTTTTGCAAAAATGAAGAACAGGAGAATGGATTTTTTATATAGATAAGAATTTTTTTTCAAGGGCATCATGTAGGGTGTCAAATGAAAGCTTATTGAAGCACGAAGTCAACGACATACATATATAATGTATTTTTTTATCGCATTTTTTAAAACATTTTTCGGGAAAACGCTCAAAAATCGCTCAGAAAAATTGGAAAAAAATCATGAACATTGAGAATTAAGTGAAGATTGAACGAAAATTATCAGGATTGAAAAATTCTAGCGCGGTCAATTAAACAATTTAATTGTTTATTTCCTTATAACTGCTGATCCATTGGTTTTGGAGAAAAAGTTTTTCGACAAAAAATATTTCTTACGATATAAGGAACAACTTTAGTTGTTACACGTTTTTCAGAATTTTTAATTTGGCCCATTCAGCTCCGCGCATATGCGATGTGATACGGCGTTAGTGCCGCCGGCGGCGGGTAGCGCGGCAGATGGACGGAGATCGGGAGGACTAGGTTTGCTCGGGTTAAGTGCTGATGGCACGGAACACTAATTGTGCAAGTAGAGCTTGCAATTGACCGATTTTTTTTAAAGTTAAGTTAAAGTAATGTCGGTGGTAGCTATAATACCTTAATGATTTTTATTTTAAGTTAGACGATTATGGAAATTGTTGTAGGTCCAAAGCAAAGTTTTTATTTATGATAAATATTTTGTTATAAAAATTTCTCTGGGTGTTTTGTATAAATAAGTACAGGCCCGTCGAGAGAGGGGGGGCAAGGGTGCAAATTCCCCGGGCTGGCACTGCTTTGGGGAGTCCGCAACTCAAAATTAGTAAGTATTATTGCAGAAACTCATCTTTTGGGGGTCAGAAAAATGTTACTGCCCCGGGGCCCGTCTCGGCTCTCGGCGGCCCTGAATAAGCACGTCAATATTATACAGCACAGTTTCACAACCGAGTCTACAACTGCATTTTTATGCCTCAGTACGTTAAACTAAATTAACTTTAACGAATATTTAAGTAGAATCGCTCTTCTATTTTTTATTGCCCCCAATGATTTATTGAAGCATGCGCAACAGACAGCGGCATTAGTGGCATTATGGTGGCAGTATCGGCGTGATAGTGGCATTATTGGCATTACGGTGGTATTATTGGCATTATGGTGGCATTAGTGGCATTATGGTGGCATTATGTTGGCATTAGTGGCATTATGGTGGCATTATTGGCATTACCGAGGTCTTATTGGAATTATGGTGGCATTAGGTGTACAAATTTTTGTCAGCGGTTTACCCCTCGAAAAAAACACATTATTCTGTTTCACGCAGCACGTTCAGAAAGTTGTTATTCGTCCTTTTGTTAAGAAACTTTATCGTAACTTACCGATTTTTTCGAAAAGATCTCTTAAGTGAGTTTTGCACCCGCAAACGTTACCATAGTACGTAACTATTATTATTGTTTTAAATCTAATTTAGTTTTCAACCCTATTAGGCTCCTTTGAAACACTCAAAGCACGAACCAGATAAAACTGAGCCAAATATTGGTTAACAACGGATCGACGAAGACTATTTTCTAGGTAGTGAAACGAAATTACATTATTATTTCAAACTAACTTCAGAAGAAAAAAATATTGATAACATTCATTGTATGATCTGTACAGGGTTATCCATTATATTTTGACTCCCACATACAGCTCTTATTACAAGTTATAGAAAAAAACTTTAAATATAAAAGTTTTAGGTTTTTCACGTAGCATCTTCTGGTAATAGCGGAAATAAAAAATCGACTTTACAACATTGAAAAAATTAATTGAGTCATATTTTCTTAAATGGAGCACCCTGTATATTATTAGCTGAAATGAAAGACCTCTTTATTCTGATTTCAAATATATATAATTTGTTGGCATTTGGTTCAGCCACTTTTGAAATATTTGAGTTTATATCTTATTTTTCCACAATTGGAGATCATCAGTAAAGTTTGTTGTAGTTTAAATATAAAGTATTTTTTTTAAACTCAAATATTTCAAAAGTGGCTGAACCAAATGCCAACAAATTATATATATTTGAAATCAGAACAAAGAGATCTTTCATTTGAGCTAATAATATACAGGGTGTTCCATTTAAAAAAATATGACTCAATTAATTATTTCAATGTTGTAAAGTCGATTTTTTATTTCCGCTATTACCAAAAGATACTACGCGGAAAAACCTAAAACTTTTGTATTTAAAGATTTTTCTATAACTCGTAATAAGAGCTGTAGGTGGGAGTCAAAACATAATGAATAACCCTGTATACTGTTGTTGAAGGTTCAATGGACTGTAAATAAAAACTTAAATATGGCGCACGGCGCCTGATGACATTCAGAATGATTCTTTTTTGATCTCTCTTTGTCATGATACATGTGTCATGTCTCTTTGGCACTTCCTGTCATAGTGTCTCAATGAAGTAGCTGGCGCTGATTTGTATTTGTATTGTTGCCAATGCAGCAGAATACTTTGGAATAAACCAAAACCAGACATTTTATAAACTGGCGAATGCGCCAGAAAACTACTCATACAACCATTACTATTTGTAGTATTTTTTTGGGTTGCCTGTCTTTTGTTAAGGGTCAATGACATACCTATAATGTCAATGGCAAGAAGAGTTGTGTTGTTTAATAAATACCTTTTTGGTTTTTCAGCGTAGATATTAAAAAAATACATTGGGTTCTTTTAAGCATTGTGTTTTAATTAGTTACATAGTGGAATGTTTTTTTTAACATTAATAGCTATACTTACAACCTACTGTTTTGTTAGTGTTTGTTTATATTTTACTCTAAAAGTAACAGAAACATTAGTTTTCGTTTTAAGTGAGCGGATAGTGATAAGAAAAGCCTGGAATATTTGTGTTTAACTTTTGTTAATTTTATTTATTAGTTGTGTGCTCTTTTTTTCATCAATGACTGTACTCTGTTGTTACTGCTAAATATGACTGTTTCAACACTGGAAGAGGTTATGAAGGTAAAGTTTATTATTAATTTAAGTTGTAAGGAATTTCGCTTAAAAATTAAGGACGGTATAAATAAACCTGTTAATAAAATTCAAATCTTCTGTTAAATTTGATTAAAAATAGGCAAATAAACAAAATACATGCTTAAGTGTTAGAATTTTTTTGTTTACATCTAACTTTGAGCTACAATTTTTGTATAGGTACTCTTATTCCTCCAAAAATTTTTAATCTTCCTATTTTAACAAAATTTTACTCTTGTTTTGAACAGATATTCCCTTATTTTTTGTTTTATAGTATTTTAATTTCTTGAAATTTATTTTTTTTTGAAATAGTTAGTTGGATTTCTTACTTTAAAGATAACAAAAATATTATTTTCTCAAACCTGTTACATAGGAATATTACAGAGAGACTTGGCAAAGCCAATGTAACTGACATTGCTCTTTTTTTCTATAAGGCCATGTTGTGTTTATTACCAGTGCCAGTGGTGCCAATTACTTAAAAAAAAATTTTGAGGGACGATATCTACCTTTTTACAAACTTTTATTTAACTTCATCTGTTAGTATGTATGTTTGTATGTATGTTTGTATGTATGTTTGTATGTATGTTTGTATGGATGTTTGTATGTATGTTTGTATGTATGTTTGTCTGTATGTTCGTATGTATGTTTGTATGTATGTTTGTATGTATGTTTGTATGTATGTTTGTATGTATGTTGTATGTATGTCTGTATGTATGTTAATATGTTTAGGTCAAATATTGCAATCAAAATTTCGACTAATTCTAATTAAGCTAGAGCTTTGAAATTCTGTACACGGGTATAAGTCCAGTGAGAATAGGTGGTAATATATTAGGTATATTAAATATTGTTCTAAATCCAGTACGGGGGACGCCCCAAGATGGTGGATTACCTTTTTCTTTACAATCCCCTTGATATGGGTATCAAATGAAAGGGTTTGACGAGTAGAATACGATAAGCTATGTGACGTCATTCTAAACCCAATATGGCGGCCGCCACAAGATGGCGGATTAGGTACCTTTTTTTCACAACCACCTTGACATGGGTATCAAATGAAAGGGTTATTATTAGAAAAGAATACGATAAGCTATGTGACGACATTATAAACTCAATATGGCGGCTACCAAAACGTGGCGAATTGCCTTTTTTCACAATCCCCTTGACATGGGTATCAAATGAAAGGATTTGACGAGTAGAATACGATACGCTTTGTGACGTCATTCTAAACTTACTATGGCGGATGCTACAAGATGGCGGATTACCTTTTTCTTCACAATCCCCTTGATATGGACATCAACTGAAACGGTTCGACGAGTAAAATACGATAACCTATCTGACGTCATTCTACAACCAATAAGGAGGATTATCTTTTTCTTCACGACCTCCTATGAAAGGGTTTGACGAGTAGAATACGATAAGCTATGTGACGTCATTCTAAACCCAATATGGCGGCCGCCACAAGATGGCGGATTACCTTTTTTTCACAACCCCCTTGACATGGGTATTAAATGAAAGGGTTTGACGAGTAGAATACGATAAGCTATGTGACGACATTATAAACTCAATATTGCGGCTACCAAAACGTGGTGAATTACCTTTTTTCACAATCCCCTTGACATGGGTATCAAATGAAAGGATTTGACGAGTAGAATAAGATACGCTATGTGACGTCATTCTAAACTTACTATGGCGGATGCTACAAGATGGCGGATTACCTTTTTCTTCACAATCCCCTTGATATGGATATCAACTGAAACGGTTTGACGAGTAAAATATGATAACCTATCTGACGTCGTTCTATACCCAATAAGGCGGATTATCTTTTTCTTCACAACCCCCTTGACATTTGTATCAAATGAAATGGTTTGACGAGTAGAATACTATAAGCTGTGTGACGTCATTCTAAACCCAATATGGCGGACGCCACAAGATGGCGGAGTACCGTTTTCTTAACAATCCCCTCGATACGGGCATTAAATGAAAGGGTTTGACGAGTAGAATATGATAATAGGTACAATTTCTTGTAATAGTGAAATGAAAAACTATACTTATTTTTTTCGTTTTAGTACATCTAAGTAATAAAAGCTTGTTTTTAAAAAGTATTTTTCACAATATTTTATTTTATCATGAAGCGCCGTTTATGAATACTGCGATGAAATTACATGCCACCCCCAGATAGGCCAATTTTTTCATTTATCCAAATATTATAGCAAGATAAAAGATTTCAATACCAGAACATGCTATGTGATTCTTCCGGAATTTCGTTATTGGTAAGGGCTTAGTAAATAAAAACATATGTTTATCGACATAATAATGTATTGATTATTTATTGACGCTTTGTTTTGATAAGCAGGTTTTTCACTATTTAGAATGAGTGGTAATGTGTCACGTATTGCTTAACAATTTAGAACACAATTAGAGAACGCGATTTCCAGCATTCGAAGTTAAATAGGCGCGATTTTGCGTTTAATTAAAACTGCTGAAAAGTTATCCAGTTGGTATATCAAAAAGCCAATAGAGGCCGTGTTTAACCGAGCATTACTCTAAGTGCGTATTTTATTTGGTGGTCGTGATAACCAATATTTATATTTTAAAATCGTGATACTCTCCTTAAATAATAGGGCTGCAACAATAACAACTATAAGACTGTTACCAGAAAAAAACGACCTTACATAAATAAACTGAATATAAAATGTTTGGAAAATTATCCGACAATAATGCTCATGTTCATCAAACACAATACAATCTTACCTTCTAGCGCACCTGTCAAAAGATTTTTTTCTGCTCATTAAGAACCAATGCTGAGAGTTGAGGTAGAAATACATTTTTCGGTGTAAACCGAGTTGTTACATTTAAGACAAGCCAAGTGCATATTTGGATGAAAATAGTGAATAATTTGACATAACTATTTCCGATATTTTAGAACAATAAAACACTTAAAAACGTATCTTTGTTAATCCGTTTAACTAAAAGGAAGTTTATAGATATACTTATTTCAGGCCTAGACGGACACTAAATAACATTTTCACCTCGACGACAGTCCATTAAATAAGATATATAGGGTCAAGATCAGACAAACCGATTTGCTGCAGCAGATAAACCCTCGAAAATGTGATAAATATCACGCAGGACTAATATATTTTCTTAAGCCTTTGACTGTGATTGGCAAGCAGCACTCTTAAGTTAACTTCGTTCGGTTATCTAGTTCTGACTATCTAAATAATATTAAAAGAAAAAGTATACTGATTCAGCAGTTGGAAACATTAATGAAATATATACTAGTTTAAAAATACACAGTGAGTTTTTAATTTTTTATATATTCATTTTATTTAAAAGAGTTACATAAAATAAATACATAAAACATTAAAAAGTGTAGTGTTTTTAAACTAATATATACATATATATCACAAACAGAGAAGAAATAATAAACCAAGTAACCAAATTCTACAGTGAACTATACAAGGCCCCGAAGACGATACAGGAACACAAAACAACACCTCGAATACATGACGACACCCCAGTTCTCGTGGGAGAAGTAGAGAAGGCGCTTAACAGCATGAGAAATGGTAAAGCAGCAGGCAATGACTAATCAAATATGCAGATTAGGGTGCTTCGTTTTAGACGACTATTTTTTTTTTGGTCCATTGGCGGAATAATGTTATAAACAAAAAAAAATTCTCACCAAAGATGAGCTCTTAATTTTAATTGTAAGTACTCGCCCAATGAATTTGAAAATTTCCCATTTAATTAACATGTAAATTTTATTTATTTTTTTTTTCAATTATCTATAGCTTTGCGACATGATATTTAATTGGCAAAGGTGGTTAAAAGTGCCTGTAGCCAATTTATGTTTTGTAACCGACCTCGCCATTGAAGCCAATTTTTTCTCGAATTTCATGGTTTTTTTATTTTTCTCGTAAATCACTAACTTTACAATAAAATTGTATGTAATGTTTTTATAGGGAATTTAATTTCCCACAAAGAAAGTTATGTGAGCCATAACCGTAGAGCTGGTAGTTTTCGAGATAACTCCAATTAAACATCTCAAAACTTGAAAAATCGCTGCTTTA
The DNA here is from genome assembly GCA_963971165.1 of Philopedon plagiatum. Taxonomy (NCBI): domain Eukaryota; kingdom Metazoa; phylum Arthropoda; class Insecta; order Coleoptera; family Curculionidae; genus Philopedon; species Philopedon plagiatum. The sequence continues at coordinate 97,302,497 of OZ020190.1, forward strand.
TCCAAGATTTTAGTACTTTTTAATGAAATCATTGCTGAAAAAATACATAATGTATAAGAATGAAATATAAAAATATATATTACACATTGGTAAGTAATCACCAAAAATATTTCCTATAATATGAATACGTTTCTGATTACCGTATGCTAGATTTCAATACTAAATATTATGGCTGAAGAAATTTATAATATTTATATACTGGTAAATAGATATTTACTAGTAATACGGTAATAAGAAACGGCTTCATATTACACGAAATAGTTTTGGTGATTACTTATCAATGTGTAATATATATTTTTATATTTCATTCTCATACATTATATATTTTTTCGGCAATGATTTCATTAAAAAGTACTAAAATCTTGGATAACACAGCGATTTTTCAAATTTTGAGATGTTTAATTGAATTTATCTCGAAAACTACTAGCTCTAGGGTTATGGCTTACATAACTTTGTTTGTAGGAAATTAAATTCCCTATACAAAACTCACATCCAATTTTGTTGTAAAGTTAGTGGTTTACGAGAAAAATAAAAAAAAAATGAAATTCGAGAAAAAATTGGCTTCAATGGCGAGGTCGGTTACAAAACATAAATTGGCTACAGGCACTTTTAAAGAGGAAAGATTCCTCTGTGAGTTCCACCTATTGCCAATTAAATATCATGAAATGTCGCAAAGCTATAGAAAATTGAAAAAAAAAATAAAATTTACATGTTAATTAAATGGGAAATTTTCAAATTCATTGGGCGAGTACTTACAATTAAAATTAAGAGCTCATCTTTGGTGACAATTTTTTTTTATATGTTTATAACATTATTCCGTCAAGGACTAAAAAAAATAAAAAAATAGTCGTCTAAAACGAAGCACCCTAAATTGCAGGTAAACGAATATGGCAAATCCTAGCAAAAATTTACACTAACTGCCTAAGATGTAGCAGGAGATGAGATGTTTTCACGAAATATTGTTAAGATAAAAAAATGTATAGGTTTTGTCTTCAACATTTTAACGCGCTGACTATTTTAAATGTTAGGATGATTTTGTATAAAATGAATTAAACTAAATAAATAATTAAAAAATTAGACATTCCACGGTAGATACTGATATCACTATGACTCACACTCAAACTAGGCTGTCATGTCGCCCTAATTTACCAATAAATAATAACGTAATGGCATCCAAGAGTTTTTTATTGTAAATTTGCACTAAAAACTCAATACGCCATCCTGGTACGAATATGTAATAAGTATTTTATTTGCACAAAAATAACGACAGGAAAAAATCACAGAAGATAGAGAACAATATGCGTTAGTGTTATAAATGATTCGGTTTAAAGTTTAGTACCTTTTTGTAATTCCCACCAAAATCCCAATATCGTAGAAACATATATAAAGTAATTATTTAAAAAAATCAATATTTCCTTTGCTTAAAATTAAAAAACGATACGTTTTATAAAAATAATTTTTTGTATACTGGAAAGGCATGTAGCCTTAACAGAAGGCTTACCTACCGCTTGCATGCCCCAGGGACTTCAAAATTTAGTTTTCCACAATATGTCTGCCGGTGGCGGATTTAGGGGGGCGTAGGGGGCGCCCTCTAAAGCCTTGCACAAAAAGGATTACAATGGCGAATTTGATAAAAATAAAGATTGTAACATAAACATTAACCATTTCTACATATTCTACAAAACATTATAAAGAAAAACAAACATTTTGCCGTCTATGTAAGGTCTTTAAAATGAATTTTACCAAAAAAATATGAATAATAGATCAATACTAATATGTAATATAAAAATTGCAAGCCTTTTTTAATTTACATGCTCTTAGATTGATTCTGAAAACATTCCTTACACATCTTACTGCGATCTTATCAAAATTTGCGCCGGATAGTTTTGGCTTCTAAACGAAACAAATAATCCAATTTTTTTTTTCCAAAAACATCTCTTTGGAAAGTAACATTTTTCGAAAAACAGCTTTTTCAAAAATGTCTTGACCGCTTTTCAAAGATGCTTTTTAGAAAACGGATTCATGAAATATTTTGAAAATATTTTCTCCAAAAAACGGGATTTCGAATGTACATTTTTTCAAAAATGTCTCCAAAAAATGAATTTTTAAAACAGGTACATTTTTCGAAAATATATTTTTTTGAAAACAATATATAGAAAATTCAATTATGAACCCTAGTAGCTTGGAAAATGAAAAAAAAACTAAGAAGGATCCTAAACAAACACAAACGAACCTTTTTTGGGTTTGATCAGGTTTCCTTAGGTTACGTACGTGGATAATGTTGGTTCAATAACTAATTGAATTAACATTAATTTATGGAATTTTATTGAATTAAAAAACCTATGCGGGGTCCCGCGGGATCAGAACCAATCCCGCAAATGGCCTGCGGGATTTAAAACACTGCGGGATTCCAATCACTAGTAAGGACATTCTCTAGCCTATATTCTGCACTGCTGTTTGTTTACTGTTATATTTGTAGAAAAAGAACTTTCGTCGATAAAAAAATAAGTTTTGTAATATTTGGGGTATTATTATTAGTTCTATTCATCCAATATTCACCAAATTCCATGCGTTCAAAATACTCGTGCTGTAGAAGCTTTTGGACGTTTCGAACTTTATATGATTTACGCTTTTCTTGCTTAGGTGTCCTCTAGCAGCTGTTTCGAGATCCATTCGAAGTTTCAGCAAGCTGCGTGAGATTAACTGATCAGGGACATATCTTTCTCGCTTTGCATGCGAAGAAACAAGGCAACTCGTAGTTATAAATTTTTCGTGCAGTCGTTGCACTACGAGCGATTAATGGTCGTGGTCAACCTCGTTCTGATTGGTCAGGTTTGCGGTTTTATTGCCACTGTTATAACTTTTTATTCAGAGAGTTCCACAGTAACATTTTAAAAAAAAATTCTATGGGAATAAAGTGCTAACCCGTTTCCAATACTCCTTAAAGCCAATCTAATTTTTTAAATGACAAAAATTAAAAAACGTCTACCCGAGCTCGGCCTCGAACCCACCACCTCTCGGTCCATAAAAGGATACTCTACCCTCTACCTCTGAACCACGTTACTGATGCAAAGAAACCGGTAAACGTGTTGTAAGGGCATCATATACTTATATTTTTGAGGTTACGTTTGTTTAGGTTGCGCGCGCCATATACCCTGACCAATCAGAATGTGGTTGACTACGACCGTTAGTCGCTTGTCGTTGCACTGGTATCTTGTTGGGAATTGACGATCTGGATACGCTGCAGCAAAGTGATCGGCAACTTCTCGATAAGACATCCCTCTTATGCAGTTTGAAATCATTTCAATTCGTTCGTAAACAATGTAAATGGATATAAAAATTTGTTGTGTTAATAAAGTTAAAAACGTCTAAGTGTCGCCTTTACCTGGTAAACATAGGTAAAAACAAGGAAATAAAGGGGGTTAAAACGTGCTTTTTATTAAAAATACAAATGCATTTTTTAAGTACCTAGTTCTGGGAATTTTTTTGGTACAATTAAAAACTTGACTTGTTTTTAGGACTTCCGATTTTATCCGGTTGGGTTTGCTTGGGTTTGGTTGGATTTTAACGTTATAGCTTTAATATAAATGGGGTTAACATGGGGTCAAAGTTTTACCATGTGAAATCCTATGACCCGCGATACAAAAAATTACTGCATATAATTAAATACGGCAGATCATATTAAAAGTTGTGAATAAGTTTGCTGTTCTATTGGGCCCACAATTTTTCTACAGTTCTTGCAAGGAACTTTTAAAAACAATGTTTAAGGATGCCAAGCAGGAATTTCCAGAGATTGATGCACACCAATTTCTGAAATCTCTTGTTATTGTTTCTTTTATACATCGAGGGTATATCCGTATATAAACGCTAGAGATAAAAAATAATAAACAAGGTCAACTTTGGTTTACTACATACCGGGTGGACAACCTAAAAATTAATTTTGCTCTAACCAAATTACTTATTTTGCACGTACATACATATTTATGGTGATTTCTCCAACCAAATATTCGTTGTCTGCGAGAAATGTTACTTATTTTGCACATATTTACATGTAGATACTAGTTTGGAATGTTACTGCTAAATATATGAGGTGAAGTTTTAATGTCGATGAAACATGTAAGGTTAAATAGTTTTGTTTTTCATTATTGTTTTTGTAACTTCGAAGAGCAAGTTTCGAGAAAAATAGTAATTGACAAATAGCATTGATTTTCAGATGCGCTACTGATTTTATATAAACTATAAAAACAATTCTGTTTAATTTTGCTGTAACCCTATAACAGAGACAAGCAATATATACCATGGATCTATTATAATATGGATTCGATATCCGTATACTGTGAGCGTATCGAACGTGAAGCCTTATATAATATAAATATTTTGTTGTTTGTTATTCTCTTGAGAGAGCAGTTTACGAACTACGAACATAGACAAGACTACGAATTACTACGCAATTGAATCAAGAATGGTAGTAGAAAGAGATAAAATAGCATTGGAGTGTTGGAGCTCAGAAGTGTTGTTGTCTGCTGGGTGCTTAGGAAAAACGTCTGCGAACGCTCGGTTACACGTACGTCTTTGTCTAATGAACTAGAAAAGAAAAAGTGCGACGTATAGATTTATATAGATTTATAAATGACTCAGAGCGACTTTAAATAAACGCCTTTAGAAATAACCTAACATAACATAACCTATAAATAATAAAACCTATATAACTTAAATTTATTACTATTTAGCAGAAAAATACAATATTTTGGGGCTTTTATTACTTTCAGTAAATCTTGTGATGCTTCTAACGTATTTTTGTACAAAAATACAAGGTAAAATAAGATGTGGCCAATGTTTACAAATTGTGTTTACAGTGTCGTTTAGAATGGTTTGTTTTGGCTTCAAAGAATGTGAAATCATCCCGTATCCAGTCCTAATAAATCCATGATATATACACATATTATATGTAACTTGTGATTTTACTTTTAAATGTACCATGTTAACCTAATAACTTCTAAACATTAAATTATACCCTTTGTTGCTATAACCTAAGAAAATGGATTTGATTAATATACTTGCAGTGATGTTGGCAAAGTTATGCAGTTTTTATCTGATATACAGGGTGAACAAGTAATATTTATTGGAAATTATGTTGTAGATCATTTTCGACCTTTTCCTATTCAACATATCCGTATTTTTATTTTTACAACTCACTTCGAGATGGAAGTTTCGTAAAATATTTTGCAGATTTTTATTGTCTACATCTGATGACTCAAGTAAAGTATTTTGAGAACAAAAATTTCTTTCTTTCTCTTTTAGTTTTACCACAATGTATGCCTGTCCGTTAAAGACAAATATTTCCGAAACTAAGGATTAAAAATCTAAAATTTGCCACGAGTATGTAAAGGTATGATCAACACAAACATAACAGAATTATGAAAAAAAAATGGTGTGTATAGTGAAATTTTTTTTTATTATTATAACACTTCCACAGATCCAGTCTATTTAACAGCAGATTTTTTCAATCAGGTTTAATCTGAAAATTATTTCGTATTTTCCGTAAACGAAGCCATGGATAACAATGTATTTAGCCTATAAACAAACGTTTATCACGCAGAACCTATATATTCAGCAGCAAAATACTTTTCAATCGATGGTTTAGCAGTCCGAAAATTAATTTTTCCTTGTCCCCACTTGAGCAATAGCGTAAAATAGTCATAAATTCTATTGAGCAGCAATATATTTTTTGCAAACTACTTTAGTAGTCTGAAAAACCTTTTTTTTATCTTTCATGTGAACGAAGCCGCTAGTAACAATTATATACAGCCTATGAAACTCAGGAAAATCCTAGCTACACACCAGTAAAAGAATCTCTCAAATCGGTATAGTAGTGTCTGAGATTACCTTTTACATATAAACAAACAAACACACACAGATGTCACACTCTGCCTTTGTATTGATAATGCAAAGGGCCTAACCGCTTTGTCCACAACGATTGTCAGATTTTACTCAAAAATCCATAATTAATTAGAAACATCAAACATTTAGAAAGGGATGGTTTAAATTGTATATATAGCATAATATAAAGTCCCACCTAAAGCTAAGCACAAGTTACTTACATTCTTACATACCTATAAAAATAGTACTAAAAAATTTATATTGCATAACCTTCCCATCATGTTGTGGGAATCCAAGGAATATCTTAGAAATTCGTGGTTATTTTTTATATTCTGTCTCCACTCAAACAGCGCTGGAATAAATTCTTTAAAAATCCCAAAACCCAAAAAAAACACAGAATCCGTTTGACGAAGTAGCAATCTCAGACGAAATTATATTCGGCCTAAGGTAGCCATAAAATTAAACGTTAAATTTCAAGAGAAAAAAATATGACGGTTCTGAATACCTTAAATAAACTTTTATTTTGAAAAACATTAGATTTACAACTGACATAAAAGTAAAAAAGTATTAAACCTTTATACTGCTACCCTTTTTTAATCAGAAATAAAAACTCACAATCGTCCACATCTTGAAATAGGTTTGAAACATCGATCAACCTATATCGATGTTGGGAATCGCCCAGGCACGGAATCAATGTACAAAAACCACTACTTAAAAATAATGAAATAGAAAGTGTTAAGGTCATTACTAGGAATAACTTCTATACCGAATTGCAGAAATTTTTATCATGGTTCGTTGGCGACGACGGCGACGACATGATTCGAGACCCACTAAGGAAAAAGTAGGTAATAAAAGTGAAAATAACTAGGACTACGAAGTCACATTTGACGACCCTGCAAGTGATTTCTTAATGTCTTTAAATTTATACTTGAAATGCAAATCGTTATTTTTCCCTGCGAAAAAATGCGTTACATACTGGCAAAGAAGCTGATCATCATGATCGTAACCAACATCTAGTGATGTGGCTGGTATTTGGCGATAGTATTGACAGTCAGAATTTTGTTGTTATTTTTTTCATGTAGTTCATCACTAAGATAAAGGTTACTGCAAATTGCAATAAGCTTTTCCACTCGTTTGTTTGTAAGTCTGTTCCCTTTTTAGAATGAATATGCTGCACATCATGTGGGTATCAACTGTAACAAACGAGTAGCCACTGATTTAAGGGGTTGGTTAGCACAAAGACCTTACCACATACCAATGGATCACAATCATGTCGTGATGGAATCTACCATAAAATAGATCTTAAATAGAACTCTGACCTTCCATATTATTATAACTGTTAGTTAAAATTGTAAGCTGTCTTACTGCAAATAATTCCAAAAAAATGAATTTTTACCAAAAAAACATGTTTTTTTGTAAAAGAACCGGCTTTTTACTTGCTTTTTTTCCGAGACTGAAAAAAAGCGGTCTTTTAACACACTAGTATTTTTGAGGCTTTCTTGTCATAGCTAAGTGCGGTGTTATACTGTCCCGATTTGCAGGTCCCGCAAAACAGGAGCCGTTCGGCCGGATTTCTTTGTTCGATTCACATGCTCCTGCAAAACAGGACAAACCGTGGCAGTTGTTTGGTGGCCGTCTGGATACGAGTTTCGGTTGTTTGTTGAAAGAACAAGGAACCGTAAAATGAAAATTATTTGTGCTCTTGAAAGTGAAGGACTGCTGGAAGAGCAAAAAAAAAGCGGAGGTGTAATTTTTTTCAAAATCAGTCATTTCGGCCCAATCCGGAAACATACTATCTCCTATCTGGATCCAATGTTTTTCACGAATATTTCTATCTGAATATTCCTTTGATCCTTTCTCCCATAGGGATGGTTTGTCATGAATCAATTGTATAAATTTGCCCACGTCGAACATTGCGAAAAATGCAAAACGGATGCCGGACAACAAGACAGTCTGACTGACAACATTCAATTAAACGTGTTTTTGTTCTGTTGCCGTCGTCCTGCTTTACCGTTTCGCGGGAGCAAGATGCCGCGGCACCCCGCTAGTGCGATTTTGCAGGAAAGATGTGACAATGGTGATAACGTATAATGTATTTTTACCATCCCGCCGAACGGCTCCCGTTTTGCGGGACCTGCAAAACGGGACAGTATAACACCGCACTAAGTGCGGTGTTATACCTACTATCCCGTTTTGCAGGACCCGCAAAACGGGAGCCGTTCGGCGGGATTTCTTTGTTCGATTCACATGCTCCTGCAAAACAGGACAAACCGTGGCAGTTGTTTGGTGGCCGTCTGGATACGAGTTTCTGCTGTGTTTGTTGAAACAACAATGAACCGTAAAATGACAATTATTTGTGCTCTTGAAAGTGAAGGACTGCTGGAAGAGCACAAAAAGCGGAGGTGTTGGGTGCATCCTTTCCATTTAAAAAGGGAATCAAGTGAAAGATTTCAGATTTTTTTTTCTGATATCCGCAAACATGAGCGAAAGTTTTTTGAATATTATCGGATGTCCATAAAAACATTTGATGAATTATTAAATATCATCCACCCCTACATATCTAAGCAACATACGACATTTAGAAACCCAATAAGTGTAGAAGAAAGGTTAACAATTACGCTAAGGTAAGTATAATATTGATTTATTTGGACATTGTTTTACCAATTAATTCTAAAATATAAAAATATTAGAGATCGTATATCTGTGCATTCTGTGCCGCTTCTGAGAGCAGAGAACTACAAGATGACTCAGCTGAAGGGATTAGAGGTGTGCTAATATCACTAGAAGAGTGTGCTTGAGGTTCAAAACATCTTGGCATATTCTGTAAATAAAAATCTTGGTTGGTTTGATATTGAGGTAGTGGATAAGCACCCGGGATGTTATAAATATGAGATGGCGGTCGTTGAGAAGGCGACAGTATTTGATTACTTGTACTTTTTTTGGTGTGTACACTGAAAAAATCGTTTGGACTTTTTTCACACAAAATTGTAGCAAAGTCTTTGTAGGGCAATTTACTCTAATTGGATTATTAGTTACAACAGTTTTTATACATTTTCATACAACTGTAGCAAATTTTGCTACAAATTGGTCTTGGACGTTTTTGAGAACAAATTGTTGGAAAAAGGTACACAATTGTAGTGAAATGTCCCACAATGTTTTTTCAGTGTAAATCTCGAAAGAACTGTAAAGTATGGAGTCGAAAACCTACTTTCTCCTCTTCGTCCAGTTTTTTGTAGTCTGGGAGCAGGGACAGCAAAAATAATTTGTCTGGGACATCGGGTTCATTAGACGCATTCAATTCTCGTAGAAGTTTATTTTGAAAAGGCGTGAGAACTGAATGATTTGATCGTTTTCTTGCAGAAGCTTGACCAATTTCACTTTTGGGCCTAACTTCCTGTGAATCTGTAGGATTAGCGTTTATGTCTTGATTACCCCTGAGATTAGTGCTGGGTTCACCTTCGCAATCACCTTCTTGAGAAGAAATACTTAGGTCACGCGATTGTTCATCATCATCCTCTTGCGGTGGTATATATTTCCTGAGGTTTTTCTTTTTTCTAAAGTAGTAAGCAAAAACGTTAAGGCGTCAGCATACACATATTTTTTTCTTGGACGCTGGGTTTCCACTCTTCCCTTGGTTTACATACCTTTGAAAACTATCTCTAAGGTGCCTCCATCTATTTTTCATTTCTTTCACTGAAAACAAAACTTTTTTAAATATAGTTCATAAAAATTAAATAAATTAAAATTTAACAGAATATTTTCATTGTAGGTATCTCGCTACTGGAAACACTTTTTTGGGTTTGCAATATGAATTCTATATAGCCAGACCTACAATTGGAGTTATTGTTAGAGAAACGTGCCAGGATATTTGGAGCTACTTGAACGATATGGAGATGCCAGAACCAACGGAGGAAATGTGGCTTGAAATCGCCGAAACATTTTATTTGAAAACCAATTTTCCTAACTGTTGGCTCAGTAGATGGTAAGCATATCAGATGCATAAATCCACAAAAGGCTGGATCGACATATTTTAATTACAAAAAATACTTCTCCGTGGTGCTTATGGCAGTGGCGGACGCAAATCTGCGTTTTATTGCTATCGATCTTGGTGCATTCGGAAAAGGTGATTCCACTATATTTCGAGATAGCCCTTTGGGAAAAAAGTTATATTCCAATAAACTAAATTTGCCACCACCCCGACTCTTACCAACTACCCATGAAAATCCGCAGCCTTTTGATATGGTAGGTGATGAAGCATTCAAATTATCCACTAACCTTCTCAGGCCTTTTCTACAATGCCTACTTGATGAGAAAAGAAGGGTCTTTAACTATAGACTTTCTAGATGCAGGCGTACTGTAGAGTGTACATTTGGAATTCTCGCAAATAAATGGAGAATTTTTCATACCCGTATTTTAGTACAACCAGAATTTATTGACGATATCTTGAAGGCGTGTTGCATCTTACACAACTTTGTTCGGAAACGAGATGGAATTAACTATGAAGATACTGAAACGTATACCTTCATAGACGTAAATAATTGTGGACCAAGTACACGTGCACAAGGTCTAGAAGTTAGAGACTTTTTCGCTGGTTACTTTATGGGACCTGGCGTTGTTCCATTCCAAAGAAATTTTATATAACATATAAATATCTTATTATATCGGGTGTAGACCATTAACTAGGCCAAAGAGCAAGGTCATATATTATGTTTTTTTGTTGTATTGTAAAAAATTATAACGCTTATATGATTTTTCTTACCTTTTTCATTTTTTTTCAAAATCAGTCATTTCGGCCCAATCCGGAAACATACCATGCATCTCCTATCTCGATCCAATGTTTTTCACGAATATTTCTATCTGAATATTCCTTTGATCCTTTCTCCCATAGGGATGGTTTGTCATGAATCTATTGTATAAATTTGTCTACGTCGAACATTGGGAAAAATGCAAAATGGATGCCGGACAACAAGACAGTCTGACTGACAACATTCAACTAAACGTGTTTTTGTTCTGTTGCCGTCATCATGCTTTACCGTTTCGCGGCAGCAAGATGCCGCGGCACCCCGCTAGTGCGATTTTGCGGGAAAGATGTGACAATGGTGATAACGTATAATGTATTTTTACCATCCCGCCGAACGGCTCCCGTTTTGCGGGACCTGCAAAACGGGACAGTATAACACCGCACTAAGCCAGGCATCTTTTGGTATGCTCTCAGTGGCGCCGAAAAGCGAGGCGACTCGAGCAACCGCGAGACCTAAGCAAACCAAACAGTTTCTCTCTTAACGCGGTGTTAGTGTATTTTTATTTGACACCGCGGTTATGTAATAAATATTACTAATATTTTATTTTGAGTTAACCAATGTGATGGATGATCGAAACTTGCTACAACTACTAATTAATTATGATGCAAATACTATATTTTATTATAAATATTATTGTTTAAAAATTAAGACGGCGCGACTATTTTTTTTTTCTGTGAAGTAGTGTTGCAACATATGTATGTACGTAAAGAAGATCAAAATGGCACACAATTATATCTCCAATAGTAAACGTGCAACTACGTATTTCACTTTTTTCCCAGCTTTTTTCAACTTCTCTATTTTTCGTTCTTTTACATCTGCGCAGTAGACCAAAATGCATACCACGCGTAAACCGAGCGTGCTAGACATGCGCACGGAATTTACGGGATGGGCTTTGATGTCTACATTCGAACTCATCCACTTTCAAAAATGTCTCTCCAATAGTAAAAGTACAACTACGTATTGAACTTTTTAGCTTTTTTCCCCAGATTTTTAAAACTTTTTTTCGACTTCTTTATTTGTCGTTTTTGACATCTACGCAGTAGTACGCAGTACCACGCGCAAACCGAGCCTGCTAGACAGGCGCACGAAATTTCAGGGGGTGTACTTTGGTGTCTACATTCAAACCCATCCGTATAAAAAAATATATTAAAACTACAACTACGTATTTAATATACATATATTTCTACGATTTTTGTGATTACTTTTCCAACATTCTTACCTATGTGACATTTTAACACCGCGCAACAAAAATATGGGATGAAACATCAGCAAATTTATTTTAAAAAATATAAACACTACCTTACGGTGGTGCGGAACCCTTTATAAATGCGCGAGTTGAACTCGCCCTTGACCGTTGTTTTTTATTCCACACAATCACGGCAACACCCATGAATTAAATTATTTTTGTGAAATACCGTATAAGTACGAACATATCTGTTTTCGGCATCGACGCCTCTCGTAACAGACCAACCGTGCCAGCCTTACATCAGTTAAATAACCTATATGCACTTACTTATTTCCGTCATCGCACCCTTTTGCTATTTATTCAAGGGTTAGCCTTACCATAGTTATTGAGAATTTTGCGTTCTGTGAGAAATTCACAATACTCTATGAGGTACAAAACCCTCTGCGCGTGTCGAAATCGCACTTGACTGGTTTTTTTTATTTCACACAGTCACGGCAACGCTTATGAATTACATTATTTTTGTCAAATACGGTATACGTACGCACTTATTTTCGGCATCGATGCATCTAGTAACTATCCAACAGTGCCAGCCTTAGTCATAACTAAAAAATTAACATAATCTTAAGCCTGAAATTTAGTAATATTAAGTTTTATCTGTTTACTTCCAATAGAACCGTGTCTAAAATGGGGTTAAACATTTAACAAGTAAAACCCTATGGACCGTTTTAAAGAAAATGCATTGTATAACTACCACCATAAGAAAATAAAATTCTGAATAAATATGTCATATTTTTCTTTACTATCGATGTTTAAAACCGTAGACATCTGAGTCAAGTCATAATAATTATTGTAATTCTTGTCCTTCCCAATTACTAAACCGTAGGCGAAATCTTCTTGGCTTTTTGTCGCTTGTCTACCGCTGGCATACCCCAAGGCACAAAAATGCACGACTTAATTCACAAAGTTTAGTCCGATTGTAAATTTAGCCCTTTTTGTTGAACAGAAGTTTTAACAACTTTTGGTCGTGAAATTGTGATTCAAAACTTTGTTTTATTTTAATATTTCTCCGATTTGATTGTTTTTCAAAATAATTTGTGTGTTGGAAAAATGATCTTAGTTATTTTAATAGGAAAAAACAAACTAAAGTGTCTTTTCTTTATAAATTTAATAAAAAAACTCAAAAATAAATTATTACGACGGTTTTTTTTATTCCGACATCTATCAATTAAAGCCCTTGTTTATCAAATCAGATCAGTTTCTAAGAGATAAAATTCGATAGTAAACAAACTCTACCCTCTGGTCTTCTTTTAACTGTCTGTCTACACTAAAATAAAAATTTAACAATTACCGGTTGGGTTTGATGACGCTTTTGAACCCTTTATTGCTGTATTAGGATTTTATTTTACCTGGTATTTATCTAGTGTCTCTATATGAGCCGTTCAGAGAAAAAGTGGTATAACGCACAAGCAAAACGCCATGCAATTAGACCACTTTTCCTCTGACCGGCTCATATATAGATTTAAAATAATTGACGATTAACTGCGTCCTCTTATATATGTGTGCTTATATGGCACCCTTAATTACTTTCGCTTTATCCTGTCTATCACCGTCTATTCTGTAACAAGTTATAAATCACCCTCCTACTTTTGAAGAAGTTCATTTTAGTTTCTATACTGTCGAATGCTTGTGTCAGATCCACAAAAGCAATGCACATTACAGCCAACTGGACACTTGTAATGTGACAGCACAAAATAATGTCATTGCCAGAGGTGACTAAACGTCAATTAAATTTATTACTTGATTAAATGCTTTGAGAAGCTGATCATTAGCATTGCGTTTATTAGTAAGCTCAGTGAAAATATCGCCTGCTGCGGTTCTTTATTCAGCCTGAATCAAAATAATTTGTCATCTCTTAGCCTTTCTTGTATCCTAGTTGTAGAATATACGGATATAGAAAATTCTGTTGTCTCTAAGTATCCATCAACGAACAAATTGTGATGATAGAACGTTTAAAGGACTATTAAATAATTTTTCAACTTCAACAGTAATTACAAGAAAGTCACGAACCGTCCCTGTAACAAACTGTCGCCGGAACCGGAACAATAATTTCCAGCATTGTATACTACATTTCGTTGCTAATTTGCCCACCGTCGATGGGGAGACAGTGCGGCTTCGAGAAAAAGATATATCACCAAGCGGCTAACCCTCATGTCACCCGCAATATGATTAATTTCAGGAAGGGATGGACCTCGTACGTCAAAATTTCGTGTGTAACATAATGCGCAGATTAAGATCAGTTTTATCGAATCTATTATCCGACATAATTAAATTCTGTGACAAATTGTTGGATTTATGTGAAAACGTATCTTTTAGGAAAGTTCAGTTAATTCGTCTATGTAACCTTTGGTTTTAATTTTAAATGTATTTATAGCCTTGGATATATCGTAACCGTTTATCTAGGATCGTAAAACGCAACCTGAAAAAATGATAAAAAAGGGCAGCCAAACTAACCAAAACGATCAATCTCAATTAAAAATAAACGAACCTAAGCAAACCTGAGCAAAACTATCAACATCTAACCAGCAAATTCCTTGCTTATTGGCATATAGGCGTAACGAGCTTCGATTTTTTAGCGGGGCTACTGGGTTAGCAAGTTTTTTTACTGATACATTTTACTGAGACATTTTTTTATACTGATCTTGAGACTGGTGAAGCAAAAATTGCATACGTGTTTATGATAACTAGTGTATGCTCAAATCTTAAAGAAGTAATTCATAGTTTTTTGTTACTATTAGTGATAATAATGCAATTAATGGTAAAGCAATGTCCCATTTTTCACCTACTGGAGAACTTAGTATTGTCTATCCACATTCTATTGGTCCAGTAAGGCCACTGTATTATATTTTTGATCCAGTACATTTATTAAAATGTATTTTTACCAGTTGGCTTAAATCTAAACCGACTGAGACATTTTGTTATCGTGCTTTTGAGACTGGTGAAGCAAAAATTGCTTGGTTCTCGGTAATTAAAACAATTTATGAACTTGAACAGGACAAATTCTTAAAACATGGTTACTCATTAAGTTTAAAAGCTTTGTTTCCTTCTTCTTTAGAGAGGCAGAATGTGAAGTTAGCTCTAACAATTTGCAACCCTTTTGTAATAGAAGCTCTAAGAGGTTTTGGAAATATCTTACCCCATTCACAGGACACAGCACATGTTATTGATATTATATGGACATGGTGGAGAATTGTCAATGTAAAAACACCTCTTAAAGGTAAACATTTACGAGACATATACCAAGAACCAATAGTCAAAGATAAAGTAGGTGAGTCTGTGCTCGATCCCAAGTTAGAATTTTCCAAAAAATGCTAAATTGGCTAGACACTTGAAAGGCAAGTAATTTTTCTAATAAATTTACTCGATAAACACATACTGCACTCAGACATACTATGTATGGACTACTGCAAATCACCAATTATTGTTTAACAAAACTGAATATTAATTATGTATTGTTGGGAAAATTTCAGACAGACCCACTGGAAGGACGATTTGGTAAATACAGGCAATGAGCTGGTGGTCATTACCATATATCAATCCGACAGTTATATGAATCAGAAAAAAAGACTGAAAATTCAGTCCATATTGACCCTTAAATCTCGGAATTTTGGAGAGTTCAGTATAGACAAATTTTATGAACCTCCTGAAAATTAACCTGAAGAAGACTTTAACCCGGCTGAAAGGTTATTCCCTAAAATAACTATAGAAAATTGTGATATTGAAGCAGTGGAGAACGAAATGGTCATAATAACCTATTTAAGCGGGTACTGCTGTTACATTGCTTTAAGAAAACTAAAGTGTGAAATATGTAAAAGAGCACTAGTTTATGATGAACCCTGTATAGTTGAAGACAATTACAATCTTATTAAAAATCTAAATCGTGGGGGGTTATTGGACCCTCGCGAATCAGTAGTAGGTATAGTGTCAACGGCTTATATTATTTTTAAGAAATTAATTCAAGATTTTGAAGATATGTTTTTTGAATACTTTTAATAAAAAAGCCTTTCTGTGTAATTTACTTATTAAATTCCTTATCGAACAAAAACGTCTATCTCCATTTGCAGAATGTAATTAACATTCAGAAATAAGTGTTGCAAAAATTATACTTAGCAGTATTTCAAATACATTAATAAGAAATTACTGTGGCAAGAAAATGATAGCTTGGGTAAAAATAAGAAAATGAAACTAAAAAGAAAAATAATGGCTATTCGGACTGAAAGACAGTAAGTTATGTTTTTGCATCAAAGTACGGGGAGCCCCATATATATATATATATATATATATATATATATATATATATATATATAAATATATATATATATATATATATATATATATATATATATATATATATATATATATATATATATATATATATATATATATATATATATATATATATGTATATATACATATATATATATATATATATATATATATATATATATATATATATATATATATATATATATATATATATATATATATATATATATATATAGGGTGACGCGCATCTAAATGTACATACGATACCATAAGATAGAGACCACCTTGGGGGTTCTAAATCACCCACATTTAGTAGTCCAATCTCTAACCTTTACCGAGATACAGGGTGTTTTATAAGTTTTGCCTAAAATTTATTTTTGTAATATTTCTGTAAGCACTGGAAATAAAAAATTCATAATGGGTAAGAATATTTTGTACAATTTGTGGGTTTAAACTGCCATATGCAAAAGTTCTAAAATCCAGGTCCGTACTTAAAATAAAATTAGTTTTTAATTTTTTTTAAATTTAACACCCTGTATATCGGATTTTTGAAACTTGTAATTTCTACTCCAAACAAGCATAAACATATGATTCTATTGACATGGTTTTCAAAGTTGCCGCACTTACCACGAAGTCATAAAAAATAGGCGTTTTTAAGAAATCAATGAGAAAGTGCATTTCAAATAAACAAAATCTGCTAAAAAATAGTTGGTAGCCTGATAAAAGTGTCCATATTGACTAGAAATATTATGCACTACTTGTCGGATTAAAATGACATACGAAAGTGATAGAATCCAGGTCCTCACTTAAATAATAGGCCCATTTGTAATTTTCGAAATTTAACACCCTGTCCATCAAATTTTGAAAAAAAAAATGAATTTGGAACGAGCATGAAAACTGAAATTATTGACATGATATTCAAAGTTGCCACACTTATTACTTTATCGTAGAAAATAGGACTTTTGCAAATCTACATTTAGGTAAATTGTTTTATTAACAGTATTAATGGTTAAAAACAATAAGGATTGAATTCAAAAAATTTGGAACAAATATTAACACCTAGAAGTGTGAAGAAGTCAATGGCGGTCATTTTGAAAATCTTCTAAAATAATTTATTTTATTGTTAAATTATGTGTTTTTGAGGAACAGTATGCCTTGTACTATGTATGATTATTATCTTTGTGTTATTTTAATTAATTGTTGTTGATTTAGGTTTATTTTAAGTTGTTCTAGGTATTAATATTTATTCCCAATTTTTCGAATTCAATCCTTATTGTTTTTAACCATTAATACTGTTAATAAAACAATTTACCTAAATGTAGATTTGCAAAAGTCCTATTTTCTACGATGAAGTAATAAGTGTGGCAACTTCGAATATCATGTCAATAATTTCAGTTTTTATGCTCGTTCCAAATGCATTTTTTTTTTAAATTTGATGTACAGGGTGTCAAATTTCGAAAATTACAAATGGGCCTATTATTTAAGTGAGGACCTGGATTCTATTACTTTCGTATCTCATTTTAATCCGACAAGTAGTGCATAATATTTCTAGTCAATATGGACACTTTTATCAGGCTACCAACTATTTTTTTGCAGATTTTGTTTATTTGAAATGTACTTTCTCATTGATTTCTTAAAAACGCCTATTTTTTATGACTTCGTGGTAAGTGCGGCAACTTTGAAAACCATGTCAATAGAATCACATGTTTATGCTTGCTTGGAGTAGAAATTACAAGTTTCAAAAATCCGATATACAGGGTGTTTAATTAAAAAAAAATTAAAAACTAATTTTATTTTAAATACGGACCTTGATTTTAGAACTTTTGCATATGGCATTTTAAACCCACAAATTGTACAAAATATTCTTACCCATTATGAATTTTTGATTTCAAGTGCTTACAGAAATATTACAAAAATAAATTTTAGGCAAAACTCATAAAACACCCTGTATCTCGGTAAAGGTTAGAGATTGGACTACTAAATGCGGGTGATTTAGAACCCCCAAGGTGGTGTCTATCTTGGGGTATCGTATGTGCATTTATATATATATATATATATATATATATATATATATATATATATATATATATATATATATATATATATATATATATATATATATATATCGGGTGTCCCTGGGAAGTGGCTCGCCTCTATAACTTTTTTGTTTTTGTTGATACAAATTTGCAATTTTAAGGATATTTATAAGGCATTAAAGTACATTTTTTCACAAGTGATTCAACTTTTTTCAACTTTCGGTTTTCCGGGAAATGACATCAACTTTTGAATTTTAAATGGGACACCCTTTTTATTTTTTATATTTTTGACTCTGGGTTACATTTTGAATATAACTATTTGCCACTTGTCACTTTTTGTTATGTCAAAAAAAATTTTATTTCAAAATTAACTTTTTAGTCTAGAGTGCCACGGATATGTTTAAGTCGTTAATATTGGTATTAGCAACAGAGGAAAATGTTTTTAATGGAAACCGAAATAATAACAACAACAGTAAAATACTAGCTTTAAGAAATAATGACGTGTTGGCTGACGGCGTTCAGGATATTTTTCGGTGTAAATTCGAGCTGCATCAGTTTACTTTTGTCCACACTCGCCAAAAACTAAAAGTATGTCAATTTTTTCACTTCTTGAATAATTTTCCATCTTGTACATTAGAAATTCCAAAAGTATTAAACAATGCTGACAACAAAAATCCACATTCAATAGACTTTTGGTTTCAAAGCCACCTTAGTTCGGTTGTTTCACAACATTACTATTATTGTCCTCTCAGTCATGACCTACTGTCTTGACTAAACTCCATAAAAAATCCATTTATGGAACAATGCATTGGTTCAACGTAGGGGTAACGTTTTTTTAGTTTTCTAGGAGTAGTTGAGTTAAAACCTTATAATGTGGGATATCAAATTATTCGTAATAAAATGCTCTTTTATTCTAACTGCACGAGCCACCCTGTTCCCATTTGAAAAAAACGGGTAAAATAAGTTTGAAAATTAAATTACTCATAATTTTAAAATTATGAATAAAAATAGGAAAACGTAATTTTTGCCTTGTTTTTAAAATTAAAATAAACGACTTTAACATTCTCATAGCACTCTAGACTAAAAAATAAATTTCGGAAAAATATTTTTTTTACTAGACAAAAAGTGACCAATGGCCCATAGTTGTATTCAGAATGTTACTCTGAGTCAAACAAAACATAAAAATACCGGGTGTCCCATTTAAAAATTAAAAGTTGATCTCGTTTCCGGTTAAACCGGAAGCTGGAAAAGGTCAAGTCATCTGTTAAAAAATGCCATTTTATCTCTTACAAACATAGTCCAAATTATATCTTTTTATCTTAAAAAACAAAAAAGTTATAGGGGCGAGCCACCCCCTTGGGACACCCGGTATATATATATATATATATATATATATATATATATATATATATATATATATATATATATATATATATATATATATATATATATAATAGTTACGTATGCTATCTGAAGAGACCAAAAAAATATTTCCCAACCCTACCTGTTAACCGGAGAGCCGCCACTAATAGCAACTATAGATTAGATTACCTATTTTTAAACCCTCTGTACATATAAATTTAAAGAAAAATGTTTTTTAAGCTTTTTTCTACATATTACCGCCTATAACTCATAATTATTCTATTAACCTGTATTAAATACATGGTCTAGATGCGATGACGTCACTCGGCAGCACTTAGGCTTTGTCTTTCAGTGGGTACTGGTCGAACGCGTCTCAATTTGTTAGGCAAGGCGCAAAATGTGCTTTGCTGACATTGTCCGGGCACTACATTGGCAAAGTTGACAATGATGTGCAGATTTGCTCAGGATTTTTTTTGTTACAGAGAAAAACAGATAAAGATCATGGGCAAACCTATATATATAGTATTAAGGACTTTGTCCGGGCAATCCTGACAATGCCCACCTGCGGACTTTAACCGCAGTGGCGGCTGGTCCTAAAGGGCACAAGGGCACGTGCCCACTCTAGACTTTCGACAAATAAAAAATCTTTTATCAAAAGTCAAAAAGAAATTATACACCGTCGCGCCTCAATACCTCTTTCCTTGCATGTCACACCACGGCGAACGCGACAGGCGGCGATCAAAACTTATCTCCGGGGACACAGCAGATTTGTCCCAATTTCATCATCAATTTTGGTGGCGACGCCGGTCTATGCATTGGAGAATTGGTGTTAAAATCGCGTTCTATCGGCATCTCGATGGGCACAATATTTCCTGTCTCCTAGCACTTGCTTATTGTTTGGGTTGCGAGCGGCGTTGTCCTTGGCGCGGCGGCGGCGGGCGGAAGAGATTATTGCACAATTTTATGTTTAGTTTTCTTGATATGTTATATTAACACGTGAAGGCCTAATAATTTTTTTTGTGATCAGTTGAGGGATATTTTTTTTTATTTAAATAGTTTATTAGTAGTAGTGCATTAGTGCGTAGTATTACTAGTAATTCTAGTAAGTACTGTGTATTTTGTTTTGTTCTTACTGTTGGGTTTTCCTGATCCGCCGTTTCCAAAAAATGGAATCAGAAATAAACGCAGTGCAATATTTATTATAAAATACTGTTTTACAATTTCTTAAGTAATTATTTATTGATTTGTATTTGTATCCCCCCCCCCCCCCCCCCAATAAAAAAGTCACGAGCCGCCACTGTTTAACCGTAACATATACACAATCATACTAATATGGCAACGTTCTTAGGGAGAAAGACTGAGCGTTTAAATGCTTAAACTGAAAGTACAAACTTACATTTAAAACAGGTAATTTTAACCAATTATATATTTTAACATGCTTTTGATAATGGTTATAAAATTCACTGGTCTCAATAGGATTGGCAACAAAAGAGAAATGTAAACCTCAGTGGTGAAAATTGTGTATCACTTTGCCCTGTTAACTGCATGGCAACACTCGATGTACTTAATTATAAGAAAGAGTCGAAGAAACGTCAGGAAAAGTCTTATAATACTTAACCCTGCGTGTTGTTACCAGCTTTCAGTTTATTTATCCAACTAATGAAATTCAACATTTAATTTTTTTGGGTAGTCTATATAGACAAGAAGAACTGCAGAAGCTTGTTAACGAAAAAAAGTGTACACAAAAGATTGCGTAGGATTTGTTTTATTATTTTCTAAGATAAAAGGCCGAAGTAAACAATGGCGAGAGTTTTCCTTTGTACTCATACTCGTATTGATATCATTAAAACAATTAAGGTTTCCTTACAAGCAGCTAACTTCAGATAGCAAATATTATTTTTTCAGATTAAGAAACGGAATCTGAGAGGGTAGCGAGGCTTTTAGCTTGGTAAATATAAACGTTTTTTTGGTCTACAATATCTGTCGAAACAAAAAGGGGATGGGAATTAGCGGAGTCAATATTTATATTCTTCGCAACTATTTTTAGTTTTTATGTAGGTAATTTGACAAATCAAAGTTTAATGGCAAAAATATCCCATCTTTCCCTTTAGAACGAATTTAGAACTTACTATGTTTTTCCAGTTTTTTTCGACGAATTCAGTATGAATTTTGTATATATACGAGGATAAGATAAAAAGTTTCCGGCCTAACAAAGAAAACGGTAAAATATTGCTTAAAAAATGTTTTAATTTTTCTTCATGGTCTCAGTGTAGCTCAATATATTATTTATTCCAGCGATATCCAAGGGCCTTTATACCATTGTTATAGGCTGATTTATCCCAAGGTGGCAGAGGAATTCTTCCTCGGCCAAGGTAGTACCACCCTACGCATTCTCTCAAAGGGTTGGTGAAATCCCTACGAATGTTTCCAGCTCTGGATGTGTGAATTGGACTTCCCCAGTACACCCACGGTACATGGTACTCGGGGCCTATTTTTCCAATAGGCCCGGTAGGTTTTTATTGCAAAAAAACTATTTTATAGATTCTTAAAATCTAAGGCAATCGAGAGATTGACATTATTACTGTATTTTGTTTATGTTTTTAGTATTCGGTGCCAAACAGAATACTTATGGAATCACTTCGGTGTCCATCCGTCCGTCCGTCCGTCTGCTCCAGGCGATTTTCTCTGAAACTATTCGACCTAAAACTTGAAATTCAGCACAGAGATCGAGTGTGGTGACCCTATTATGGACTGTGAAGATTGAGCAAAATTACCAGGATTGAAAAATTCTAGCGCGATCAATTGTAATTAACAATTTAATTTTTTATTTGCTTATCACTGCTGAACCATTGGTTTTAGAGAACAATTTTTTCGCCAAAAAAATATTTCTCACGATGTAAGGAATCACTTTTATTTTTCCTTACACATTTTTCAAAATTTTTAATTTGGCTCAGTCGAAACGCGAGAGCATTACTATTAATAAAATTTAAGTGGGGGGCTGATGGCATGGAACACTATAAATTGTGCAAGTATAGTAGTATAGTATAGCTTGCACTTGACCAATTTTTTTATTCTATATGTTTTATTTTATTTTAAATATTTTTATATAAATTATTGATTTTTCGATGACTCTACAACACTGGAATTAGCCATGTACTCATTATGAGTCATAAATTCACTTTTGATGACACAGCCAATGGGATCGCGTTTAACAAGTTTCGAAATTCGCGCGAAAATTTGCAGTAGAAAATCCTTTTTTTGTTAATAAAGACCAAAATAAATGGATAACAGCAACTGCCACAAACATTTAATTTATGTAGAGAATATAAAAACATATTTCAGACTTATTCGGGTTATATGCATATTCCCTTAGCTTTTTATTTTCGTTTGATTTTGGAGTTTTGTGTTCGTGATGTTGGTGTCTGTGAGTGTTTTTTGTATAGCGTGTGTTTTAAATATTTTAGTTTTGGACTTTATAGATTTTTGAGACTAGATTTTCTTGGTCTTTATTATTTAAGTTGAACGGTGAGTAAAAGTCCGGCCCTGTCTATCAGCCAACCTCCAAACGTAAAAAAGACCAGACTTCAACAGGGTACCATACTTGTCCAACATATTGCGAGATCTAAGAAAAAGTTTACTATACCTTCAATCGCTTCTAAGTTACCACACACTGAACATCAACAACGAATCCGTACCTACAAAAAAAAGAACAATATAATATTCTTAAAAAAAAATGATCATATTTGAAAGGTTTTTACAATGGGATATCAAATGTATAAAACGTATTTACGTATGGTAAAAAACGTACATCTAATTCACTCTTTTAACTCGTTTTACAGAACTTTCACATATTATTTAAACAGTGCCTTAGGTATACGAGCTTTTGTTCAAACTATTTTATTCATTACCCTAATATTTAAAAAATAAACCTGACCAATAAATTTAGACGTTAAAATAAATAGTCGTTAACAAAACTATTACATCAGAAGAAACGATGAAAAAATAAAATAAAACATTAAAAGTGGACACAATAACATGTATGTCGCTGGCACCGCCATTTCTGACAGAAAATTTTAATACTTTTTTAAACCGATGCAGATGATAAAAAACTAAATAAAAAATTCGGTCAAATGCAATCTATTCTTGCACAATTAGTGTTTCGTGCCATCAGCCCCACTTAGTTTAAGCGGCCGCCCGAACTCCACCCATCTGCCGCGCTACCCGCCGCCGATGGCACCAACGCCGTATCACATGTATGCGCGGAGCATTGAAGAACGTGTAAAAACAAAAGTTGTTCCTTACATCGTGAGAAATATTTTTTGTCGAAAAACTTTTTCTCTAAAACCAATGATTCGGCAGTTATAAGGGAATAAAGAATTAAATTGTTAATAACAATTCATCGCGCTAGAATTTTTTAATCTTGATAATTTTGATTCAATCTACACCTAATTTTCAATGTTCATGTTCTTTTTCCTCATTTTTCTGAGCGATCCTTTTGGTGATAAGGGTGAGGGAGAGCAACTTTTAAGCGTTTTTCCCGAAAAACATTTATATATATATTCGTGCTTCAACAAGCTTCCATTTGATACCCAACACGATGCTATTGAATTTTTTTTTCATTTTCAATTTACCCCCTGAAATTAACCTCCAGAATCAAAATTCAACTTTTTATACTTCACGTCTATAATTGGGCCACCACACTCAATAATCTGTGCTAAATTTCAAATTTTTACGTCGAATAGTTTCAGAGAAAATCGCCTGTGACAGACGGACGGACGGACGGACACCGAAGTGATTCTATAAGTGTTTCGTTTCACGGAACACTAAAAAGGACTAGTAAATGTCCCGATTTCTTACGAATTGTAATATACAGGGTGATTCACGCTGAATGGTAAGTTAGACGTATCTGGCGAACCAGTTAACGAATCGTTCTGAAAATTTGGTCGTTTACATAAATGAACATGCTCTACCTGCCTAAAATATTTTTGACAATGCAGTGATGCCGCTTCTACTAAAAAGTGGTAGCAACTTTGATATTTTAAATAGAACACCCTGTACATTACTTTATTTTCAAAACCACTATTAATTTCTTATTAACAAAGTTTTCATTTTGCCACTACAGAGGAGAGGTTATAGAGTTTTTAAAAGCAGTGATATTTAATAATTTTAAGCTCATTAAACTGCTGGTTATTCATTCTCATTCTCAGATTATTTTGATACGGCTCCGGATCTTCTAAAACTAATTCTGAGGTCCCGAATAAATTTTGTCTTAAAATCCAAGGTCTAGTCCACCATTGCGGTCTCATTTTCTTCTATTTTGTGATAGTAGTATCTCTTCTCGTAATACAGAACATATGATTTGCACCCCTGCAACGCAGACTTTCGCTCTGACAGGTTCGCTTGACGCCATTTTGAATATCACTGTCGATTGAATTACGATCGAAAAATGTAAACCTTTTTCATTCAACCTGGTTTCAATCTACATCGAAGCGACTCAAATCGTTCAACTCAAGTCGACCCTTGAACACGCGGCTTCACCCTCTCTCCCAGCAGATTATACAGTATTTCGGTAGTGCGGGGTAATTCGCGACAAATCTCTAGTAATTCGCGGATTGCGCTGATAATTCGATGTAATTCGGTGTATTTCGATGGAATACGAAGTATTTTCCGGTAATTCGAAAGTAGTGCGAGGTAATTCGAGGTAGATGCACATGTATTGCGAAAAGTGGAAGACCCATCGGTTTTTATTAAATGAAGAAATTATTTAATTCAAAATACTTCTTATTCAAGTACAATTTTTTAATAACAATTTTAATTAAACTCAAAGGAATATAAAACAAACCAAGCAATACAATAAAGATATCAAAATTCAAAAACTCTACCCCCATATTCTTCACATTTTTCTAATTGCTTCCTTACATATTTGAAGGAATTCCTGGGATATTGAACGAACAGCCTGGGTAATTCTGCCTTTTAGCACATCAATGTTATTTGGTATTGGAGTGGCAAAAAATAATTTATTTTAAACAGCCCCATAGAAACATTTCGGCCACCGTTGAGTCGGTGCTCCTTGGGGACTACAAAATTTGGCCATTTTTACCAATCCACCTTGGACCAAATGTGCGGTGAAGCCATTCTATTACCTCGCGAGCACAATGTGCTGGACAACCATCTTGTTGGAACATATATTTTTTGGTAAAAATTTAATGGCAAATTTTCGAGTTCATCGCAAATAATGTATCCAGCATTTCTCAGTAAAATATTCTATTGCAGGTGTTATTGAGAATATATGGGCCTTATAATGCCATAGACAGATATCGCACGTTCAATTTTGTAAAATATTGTCTTCGTCGCATAACTCTAAATTCGGGGTTTTCTCCAGACCAGTACCTGACATGCTGGGATGCGACAGTTCCATTAGTAGAAAATTCATCAGAAAACATATTAAATTTATAACAATGGATATTTCCACTTAAAATTTGGTCTCCCACCCATAAACAAAAATCTAGTCTTTTCGCTTCATCTCCCTCTTCCAATGCTTGGTTAAAGTTTGAACGGAAATAATTTATTTTCTTTTAAGATCATCTGGATACGAGTTATTTTTACAACTTCTAGAAGAAGTTTAGCACGATTTCTAAGGGACATCACAGAAGTTTCTCTAACATACCAAATAACGGTAATTATTTAGATTAACGTAAACAGCGAATTTTTTCATGAAATTTTGCACAGACCCTAATTTTGGGTCGTAGAACACGAATCCGAAGTCAGTTTTTGGCGGTCTCGTAAAAATTTTTTTTTGTGCTCACCCAACCTGAGCAAAAAGGTGGTCAGGTTTGCTCAGTTTTGATTGATATAAATATATATGTATCTATATCAATCAAAACTGAGCAAACCTGATCACCTTTTTGCTCACCCAACAAATTTAAAGAAATTCATTGAAAAAGCTAACCTAAAAGTTTAAAAAAAATTTTTACGAGACTGCCAAAAATTGGCTACGGATTCGTGTTCTACGACCCAAACTTAGGGTCTGTGCAAAATGTCATGAAAAAATTCGCTGTTTACGTTAATCTAAATAATTACCCTAAATAACTAAAACTGTCAGCATCGTTTTGATCATATTTATTCTTCTTCTTGAGATTCAAAACCGAACCAGTTCTTTGTAACTTTTTTATTATGTTGGGTAGATTGTCATTTCAGTTTTTGGGATTTCTACAAATTTCTCGCTAAATTGTTACATAATGCAGCGATCTGATACTTGGCCATCCCCATAACATAACACTGGACTATAAAAATCCTTGAGAAGTATTATGAATAAAAACTGTACAGTAACATTTTTTTATTCGAGTAGCCGTTGTTGAGCAATCGGTCGAAAAAATTTAAATAATCCGCAGTCTATTGGTATCAAAACTTTTATTTGAGGGACAACACAGCACAAATCTTCTTCAATAAATGCTCAAATTGACGCCCTCCTTGTAGTCTACATTCGAAAACCCGTTTTACAATATTATTGTTAACATTTTCAATATAGATATCAGACGTAATACTATTATTCGAATTTTTTTCGACTGATTGCTTAAAAACGGCTACTCGAATAAAAAAATGTTACTGCACATTTTTTATTTATAATTTTGAGATCTCTTAAATAATGATACAAAAATGGGGTGTCGCCATTTAAAAAAATATTGTTTAAGTAGCTACTGTGAAATCTGGAAACGGTGAAAAACATTTTTTTGTTGATTTTTATTGGTTAGGTTAAGTCATACAACTTGGCTTGTGGAAGTACTAGTCTATCTCATCAAATAAAAAAGTTAACCTATGTCAGGTTTCAAAAAACTTACACACTATGTAAATATTTTAAGGAGCTTTAGGAAATTTTAATATCCGACCCATATATGACTATGACAAAAAAAAATTATAAAACATAAAACTAAAAGAACGTATTTTTGTCCAGGTCCAATTTTCAATTTGAATTTTAAATACCCGTCAGTGTACGCAAAAATATTTTCTTTTAATTAGTGGGCATGGTTTACTAATTACATGAGTCATCGCAATTTCTCTCCCAAATAATTTAAATTTAATAGCAGTATGAAAGAATATAATTTATCAAGCCGAAAACGACGGGAATAAAATGTAATACGAGTGAATGACTAAACGAAAAATGAGTTTATTACTAATTAAAATGGACATTTAACTTTACGAAGAATTAAAGATGAAAAAAATATATTATTGTTAATTATAATACAGAATCGTTTTTACAAAGTACAATATATACTAGGTAAGCATAAAAAACCGTTGTCAATATAATGTAGATATTAGGGTGCTAAAGCATATATAACTATTTTCCTAAAGCATAGAACCGGAATACCGTTATGGCGTTGCTTAGGTTTCTAAAAAGGTTTTTTTACTGTAGATGCAAAGCGTTAACATAAATATAGGTAACTAATAAAACTAACTGAAGAAACGTCTTACTTTCCTAACTAAACTTAAACTATAAGGTTTAAAAAAATCGTACTAAATCTCAATTTTTACAAGGCAACAAACTCAGTCAACTATGAGCCTAATTTGACAATTATAGGTTTAACTGTCAAGTCACAGACCACCATCCAGCAACATGCTGGTTACGTAGGCTACATACTATAAATACATATACAATACATAACGTTACACAACAATAAGTAAAAGAACACGCTAGACTATAACGCAGTGCGTCCTCTCCAGCGTCGAAAAACCGGTAAAACCGGGAGCTGGTGTTAGCTCTTAGTGACCACAAGATGAGCGCAGCACCTGATCATTCAGCGACTGTCCGGCGACCTTACAGCGCATGAGGGATAGATCGTTACCAAAGTTTAAAGGAGTTTAGCTTCTGTCTACAGTCAATTTCTATTTTAAAAGCTTGAAAAATTTGTTTTCGTGTGGAAAATTTTCGTAAAAACCACCTCGACACTGAGTCACAGACCAAATGGTTTTGCACATGATTTTTAAGTGATTCATTGTAATCTAAAATGATTGTAAGAAGTTTAATAAAGTAATGATTTGCTGATATACAATTATTGATAACCCGGAAAAAGTCAGTTCCTATATGACAATAGACGAGTGAGCATCAAAAGTACTTTGTTTTATTTCGATCATAAGTTAACGTGAATATTACAGGGAATTATACAATTATTCGTTTTCCTTTAACTATAATCACTATATCTTCAACATAAAAATAATGGAACATATTATTATGCTATTTTGGTATTCTTCTTTCTTTAAGAATAGAACGTTAAGTAAGATCTTTTTTAAAAAATTTTAAAATATTTGCATTTTACCATTACTTAATATTAAACGCCATTTTACTTTTGAATTTACTTTATTCTTATCACGAAACTTTCATACTTTCCGCATTAAATAGAACCATAGATGAAAAACAACAAAAAAATTAATAGCATAAGTATAAGTTACATTTTTGAAGCAACTTTCCACCAAAACACAATCTCGAGCAGAACACCTATCCTCACCAAACGTTTATTAAGAACCAATAGTTGCCTTTTAGAAGAATAATAAAATGGCGGCATTTTCACAAACCGACAATAGAATAGATAGTAACATAAATTTGCACTAAATTGTTAAGGTTAGGTAGGATGTAGGATTAAAACGATTTTGCATAAGAGTATATTTGCACTTAAAAATGCACTTTTAATGGAAAATCACATACTGAAATGTGTTTAGTTCTTAATTTTACAATATTTTGTTAATTTTAGAGCTTTTTCCAAAAATTTCTATGTATACATTGCTTTAAAAACTATTTTTACACCAGCAATCAGTGTATTACCGGGGTAAATTTACCTTAACTTTTTTGTATGTCATCCCTTTTTCTTTTTTTTTTAATACTGTTGTCGCTCAGTTATTTTCAAAACAATCATTTTTTGGCGTAGATGCACAAAAGACACATATCATAAAATAAATTAACCACGGGATTCACTATCGCTAAAACTGATCTAATTTGACAATCAAGGTTTTAAGCTGACAAGTGTAAAAATAAAACAACTTAGTTCTGCACTATGAGTTGAGTCACGAGTCTTTCAGCAAATTTATAAAGAAAAAGACAATTTAAGTATTTTCTAGCAAAATGCTCCAAGATTAAAATCATTTGAAAACCCAAGAAATTGCTGAGATATTAAAATAGCTTGTATGTTTTTAATGACGACTTATTAACAGTGACAGAACAAAAACTTGGCAAAACCTTACTGGTCAATTAGAAAATCTTAATTTAAACCAGTACTTACTTGTAAACCTGTTAGTGTTAGTGAATCCCGGTGTAAAAGCTTAAAGTAGTTTTCCGCAAGAATTCGATGAACTTACTGATTTTTGCGGGGTATGTTTTAAAGAAAATATATAAGTTTAATTTCTTTGATGAATTATGTCTCTTTTATGTATACACGCGCCGGAAAGTCACTGTGCTTTTAAAGTAAATAACTGAACAACAATGTTAAAAAGAAAAAAATGTAGGGATGAGAGCTAGTTACTCCTTTTAAACCAAAACTCAGTGGCGTAGTCAGACTCTAGGGGCGGAGAGGGCGAAATTATTTATGGGCGCCATTAGTGGCGTAAAGTACACCCCGAAAACCCGCATAGCGGGGGGGGGGGGGGCAACACCTACCACGGGACCACAGTATTAATAAATGTCTATAATTCTGAGTGGTTTTTAAAATAGTTGTCTCAGGAAGCACTGGCCATTAAAAAACATATGGATAAATTTGATTTTTTGTATATTTACTGATTTTTCAGTGTGCAGTTTTAGAGAGCATAAATTTAACATCAATTACATTACAATCTGTTGAAACAGATTTGGAAATCGCCAAAACAATGTTACATTCTAGTTTAACTTCTATTAGAAACCTAGCATTGTGCGTTACGGCAGTAGGCGCCATATTATATTTACAAGTTTCTCATACGTTAATACTGAAATAACTGAAAATTATTTATTGACTCTAAAAGTACTTTTCAATTTAAAAGATTTGTTTAATTTGTTTTTATCTCGTGCTCTCATGCCTACTTATGTTATAAGTGTTAGCGGTTATACGTATAGAATTTAAGTTTAAGTTTAGAATAAACTGCCGATTACGTGGGCTCGTGGGCGCCGACAAGTAGAGGACGGGAGGAGCGATCGACCTGTTTGACACCACCCCCCCCCCCCCCCCGGCTACGCCACTGCCAACACTCGTGGGCGTCAACAAAGTGATGCAATGATGCAAATGTTTTTCTTTATCAAGAACTCAATATCTTACTAAAGAGGATAAAACGAAGCAGTTTTATGCCTTATTATATTTAAAATCGATCATTAAATTTACTTCCCTAAATAACTGCTCAAGTTTTAGGATATTAGATAGTTTTAGCATATTCCCAGGAGAACGTAGTTTAAGTTTCTATATTACAAGGTTTTATGTGTGCTCAATTAATTTTAATACATGAACTAATTAATGTGAAAATGCCACGGTTGCTTTGAGCATATTATACAAAGTCTCTACAAACTCGGCTGGTAATCCTCTGACATCCTAAACGTTTAGTTAGTTTGTATTTAATTTTAATTAACATTGCTGCAACTTTATCATCAGTTACTCACTATACCAGCATGCGCTACTTACTTTAAAGTGGTGTAATGCTGAATGTCAAATGCTTTTACGTTCATATTACACTGATATTTTTTGTTTAGAACTTTCTTGTTACCTAATCTTTTTGTTTAAAAATCATGGGTAGATTCATATTTTAACTAAAACTATCTATCGTGGCCACTTTTACAGGCGCTTGAAGAACACATACGTGTTTTTAAACGCTTAACATCAGAATAACAGGGTTATGTCGAATTTCATGTGGTTGGTTTCCTGTGGTTGTTTTGCAAAAGCCCGATTGTTTATAAAGAGAGGCATTATACCCCAAGTAACATTTTTAGTGTCCTTAAGTTATATAAACTCAAGGTTACTTATAAAAGATTTTTAATAGTCACAAGTTTGTGTTTTCGGAAGTGATGTCTCTGTAGTGACTAATTACCAATAAATATGTAAGTTCCTAAAAATCGTTCACCACCTTGATAATAAATCTGTTAGGGTGCATTTATGTTGAAGCTGCGAAAAATGGTAAGAGCGGCGATACAAGCGAGGTGGAGACAATGATTTCATTAGTTTGTAAGAAGATATTTATATTGGTTTGGTTGCTTGATACAAAAAAAATCCGCTTCGCTAGTATCGCCGCTCTTATAGTTTATCGCAGCTCCAACATGAATGCACCCTTAGTTTCCATTCTAAAGATTTTATAGCCCGGATATACAGAAAGGTTTAGTTTGGTGCGAACATAGGTAGAGCATAGACGAATTCACTTGTGTCCTCAGTCCTCAGTTAAATCAAAGGCCTGGGGAATTTTATTTTTTAATATAGGTAAGTTAGATGCAGAGCGGACAGAGCCACCAACTCCTACAGTACGGAGTTATTGGCAGAGCCCGGCAGTTTTTGGCCATCACCGCAGTTCATACGACCATAGATAAATTCGTCCTAAAGATCCCTATGTTCGCAGTTAGGTGATTTTCCATTTGACCGTCCATTTGGCTGGAAGTATTGTTTTTAGACTAGCATGTCTCTTACCTTCAACGCCCGAAGCGAAATAGGCAGCAAAAACGCTGCTAAAATCAAAATAATGCATATATGTATTTAAAAATAGAATTCCCCACGCCAATTGATTTAACTGCGGACAGGAGTGAATTCGTCCATGCTCTACCTATGTTCGCACCAAGCCCAACCGTTCTGTATAAAAGCGAGTATAAAAGTATTAACAGCTAATTTATATAACTTGTAGTGCTAGGTTTTGTAACGGTTACCACAGATTCTGTACTATTCCTAGAATTGATTTTAAATATCTTTATATATTACAGAATGTCTACTTGAAGTAATGTCGGTTTTTTTAATCTTCTTAAGAAACACAGATTCAATTTATATGTATCACCACAACTCGCAGTGTATTAATATGTCCTTGAATTATAACCTTTATTATAACCTTAAAATTTGGGCATTTGTTGTTATTTTGTCGAATTTTTTAAGGTACTTTAGAATGGCTGATATAAAAAATGAGCACAACTAAATACACCTCAAGCTGTAAAAAGAAAGTAGGTATGTATGTATATCAAAATTTAAAAAAATAAAAATAGTAACGAACCTAAGCATAAAAGAAATATAAAAGTATGAATATAAACAGTGGTGAAAATCAGCGACCAAAAGATAAGTTCGAGGCTTTTATTGGGAAAACAACGCACTTCCAAAACGAATATTTTAAAGATATCCTAAAATAACTGCCAGTTTCTTGCTTATAGTGTAGGGTTATGATTTATTAAAAGCTTTTTCTGAATAATGCGGATTAGAGAAGCGTTTTTTTGTTGGATACAAAAATCTTAAAAATGTTATTCTACCAAAAATGTCTACGTGAAATCAAAAAATTCTATATTTGACTAAAATGGCCATTGCTTCTCAAATAAACGCTTCAGATGTTCAATGCTTCCTCGACAGCTACAATCAGCGTTGTCAGATGTGCGGGAAGTCCCGAAATTTGAATAAAATAAAATTGCCCCGCGCGGGACATGATCTGTCCCGATTTTATATCATTGAATGATCAGGGTCAGGACAGAATTAATACATTTATTAGTTCGAAAAATCATCATTGAATAAAAAAGATAAAACAACGCAAGGATATTATTGGCAAAAAATAAAATCAGCTAAAAAGTATAAGTAGATATTGCTTAAATGAACCCACATTTTTATTGATTTTATTTTATGTTATTATTGGATATGCACATGTTGCTTTCTGAATAGAAATATGTAGTTTGTTTATTTAATATTTTATAATTTGTGTTTATGTTTTTCTTGATTGTGAGTTAAGCTTTGACAATAAAAGCATTTTGTCATATTTGTTTGTTTAATTTATATGTCCCGATTTTGTTTGCAAAATCCCGATTTTTTTAGCTTTAGTGATGAATCCCTATTACAAACATGTTAAAACAGGCAATAAAGAGGAAATTCGCTGACGTAAAATTAAGGTGAAGATGCAAAAAATAATTTTAGGTTAAGTCTCGAGACGCACCTGCGTCGTCATTGTGTTTTATATAAAGGTGTATTAGGTGTAGTACTCCTAGCAAGTACCTTTAAATTTATAAAAATAGCATTCATAGCAATAAGCTCTTAAAATCACTAAAAGTAGTAATTACGATCACCCAAAGGATTATATAAATTTAGGCTACCAAGATTATGTAATAGCTAGCTGTAAAGTAAATAACAAAAACTGTGGTGAAAAATATTATTACAGAACTCTAACAGCCATACTTCTTGTCATGAGCTTCTTTTTACAAAAAGAACCTATAGGTTAACCTTCTTAGATTCCAAAAACTTTAAAAAGAGGCGGAAAATCTTTATACTTTCCCATTTTCTGTGTTGTTTGCGCTAACATAAAGCTTTAAATGTTGTTTTATATTGATTCACATCCTTTATCTTATTAATTTTAACAAAAATTGGTAACTTTCATAAGAAATGCATTAAACAATATACATACATAAAAAATTTAATTTTGCTCAAGTAATATTTTTTTTCATCTAAGACATGCAGATAATAAATAATATAAGTAATGCTGTTTCACAAAGTAGGTAGGGTTAATGTGCCTGTTTGCGACCGGTTAACAGAAATTTCAACTTTGAGATGTAATAAATATAAGAAAATTAAGCCAAATTTCAACTATTATAGCATTTTTTGTTTTGTTAAAGTCTTATGATAGGTTTACAATTGCAATTTTAGAATTTTTATTTATAATTATTGAATAAATGTTAAAAAAGTGAATTTTAACCTATTTACGACCACCGGTCGCAATTCTCGACCACTTTGAAGTCGGTTCTCGACCGCTTATAAATAATATGATCTTTACAGATACCTAGGTGCATAGGCGGTTCTAGACCTCTATTTTTGGGGGGCCGAAGCCCCTATTCTTCTTTTCCATTTTGCTTTGTAAATTGGTCTATTGGTAAGATGGTAAGTATTCTTATTCAGGGGCTAGGCGGCTAGGCGCTCACTCAGTTGGATTTGGGAGGGCTAATTCGAGATTTGGGGGGCGAGGCCCCCCAAGCCTCCACCTAAAACCGTCTATGCCTAGGTGTCTATCAACTAAAACAAAAATTGGAACCCAAAACAAAAACGTTTATTATAAAAACAAATACAAATTCTGAGATTATCACAAAAAAAAACTTAACACTTCTCTTAACATTGGTCACACTTATACTCTTTTAAAGCTGCAATACTGTAAGAAATTTTAGAAAATTCGGTGCATTTTTTGTGATACCATTTATCACAAAAATCACAGCCGATATTTCTATCATCATCATCCTCTGTGTCACTATTCAAGTTTCCATTACACACACTGCATGGTATTTTACGTTTTTTAAAAGTTTCCTCGTCACTGTTTTTTTTCTTAGGCTTTATTTTTTTTCTTAACTTATTTTCCTTTAATGTCTTTCTTTCGTCCTTTCTTTTGTGAATATCTATTTGTTTTTGGGATTTTTCAGTATCTTTTTTTCTATAAAATGCTCGCCACTCTTCGGAAGAAATTGCACTTGGAGCTTTATTTTCTGTTTTTTTTTCTCTATTTGTGTTCTTGCTTCTTTTGATGGGATTGGGATATTTAAGATGATTTTCAAATGCATTAGTAAGTGGAGATGGTATTTTGTCTTTATTTTTGTTATTTGAATTATTATTTTCAAATAATTCATTATCTTGATGGGTAGTTTTAGAATCAATGTTTATGCTATCTGATGGCTCGGTATCTGGTTTAGTATACGGCTTAATTATTTTAATTTGTTTAATAATTTTGTCTTCTTCATTATTGGTACACTGATGGTCACTCTTTGGACTGTCAGAATTGATAACAGTAATTTCCGAGGTAATTTCCATATTTTGAATAATGTCAATAGGATTATGAGATGATTGAACTTGACTACCATCAAAATCTGTGTTTCTAAACATATGAGCGTTGAAGAAGCCTCTTTATTTTTATTAATGTTGTTTTCGGAAATGTCTATAATGGGCAATCCTAGTTCATGTACTTCTTTTTCTAAATTATTTATAAAAGAGGTTGTAAAACAACTTTCAAGGCTTACGCTAGGAATATCAATCATGGTGCTGTTAAAAATTGTGGGCGTATGATTATCCTCTGGGCCCTTCAGATCCTTGATCTATTATTATTATTGATGGGTTTTGTTCAGATGAACTTGTACTGGGTGCATTTATATTTATATCATACTCATTTGTATATAAGGGTAGTATATTTTTCATAGGTTCTTTGGATTTATATAAGTTTGAAGGTAATTCACAACCTTGGTCAAAAATTGAATCGTCATCGTCATGAGCATGACGGGAATGTTGTTTAGTTGTCTGCGAATTCTGTGATACTTCTGTTGCCATTGCATTAGAGCTCATGCTTCTTTTTCTTGGTGACAAAACTTCTTGTAGCAAATTTACTTCATTCAAAATAACATCGACGTTTATGCCATATGACTCTAAATCAGTTTTTATTTTTTCAATCACTTTTTTAGTAGATGTAAAATCACGCTGGGTTATATTTTCACTTGATTTTCTGGTGATTGGTTTTTTCAGCTTTTCTGCTGTGTTAATTACACATTTTGAATAGTCAACCGCATTGGGATTCAGGGGATATAATCCACATTTTCTAAAGCCGTTTTTTATATATACTTCAAGTTGATCTGTTTTTGATAAAACCCCATTAAAAATGCTACAAAAATTTATTTTTGTGGCAGCACAGTTAATATTTTCAGGCTTACATTGCCAATCACGAACTGTGTTTTTCCAGTCAGTTTTCATCGACTTAAAAACACTGACGTCTGCTGGTTGAAGGATGTGCGTAGTATTGGGTGGTAACGCATAAAGGATTACTTGATTTTCTTCGCACCACTGACTAAGGGCATACG
Source organism: Philopedon plagiatum (assembly GCA_963971165.1). Classification (NCBI taxonomy): domain Eukaryota; kingdom Metazoa; phylum Arthropoda; class Insecta; order Coleoptera; family Curculionidae; genus Philopedon; species Philopedon plagiatum. The sequence goes on from OZ020190.1 coordinate 97,339,073, forward strand.
TCATATGGGATTTGTGTCCATCTACAAATGCAATTATTGGTCTTTTTATGTTTTCTGTTAGTAACCATTTATGAAATTCATTTGCGATATATTCGAAAAATACCTCGGAGGTCATCCATCCCTTATTGGATTTTCCCAAAACCCAATTACTAGGCATACTTTCCAGTACTGCTCTGGGTGGCCTGACATAGGGAAATAAGATTAGGGGTGGAGCAATTTTTCCAGCAGCATTAAATACGATGAGTACAGTGATGTTTTCTTTCTCATTTCCAAGTTTAATACTATATAAATTTTTAAATCCTTTGGGTCCCAATACTTTGCCTGACTTTGGACATAAAGCAAAACCCGACTCGTCTCCATTAAATATTCTGTTAGGGTCATCCAATACGTCTAATAAATTTCTGTCCGTTAAGAATTGAGTAAGTTCCCTAAACCATTTTCTTATGCCTTCTTCGCTTATAATTGCTCTGGCTTTGTTAATTCCTTCAGCTTCTCTTAAAGAAATTTCTGGATTACGTTTGATAAAATTTTTATACCAAGTCTGATGAGGGATTCCATCTTTAAACATTACTTTACCAGAGTCTGCTGCTATCTTGGATACAGTATTAAACAGCATTTCTTTTTTAACTGGGAAGCCGCATTTTGCGATGTTAATCACCCATTCTTTGACGCGGTTTTCACCTTCCACTGTAAGTAGTGGCGGTGGACCTGGTTTACGTAAATTATCAGGAACTCGTCCAGATATCCTATCCAAAATGGTCGTTTTTGGAACATTAAAGGTTCTGCAAGCATGTCTGATTGCCATTTTGTTCTCTCTGATTTCATATAAAGCCTTTTTTAGGTCTTCTATCGAATAAGTATGAAGCACCCTTCTTGGCACCTTCTTTTTTTGAATTTTGACCTTGTTGGAAGTTCTTTCTTTTTTTGTTTGTTCTTTTGGGTCTGCCTTATTTTTCTTGTGGGAGCCACTGAAAAGGTTAAAAAAAATATTTCTCATCCCTTTATAGAGTATGGTCGAGAACAGATAAAGATCAATCTGATTTTCGACCGCCAATTTTCAAGGATGGTCGAGAACAGAAGAAGATCAACCTGGTTTTCGACCACCAATTTTAATCAATTTATTTTAACAAATTTTTTTATAATTTTTAAGTTTAAAAAGGTGGTCGCAAACCAAAACTTTGAATCTTTATGATTACTTATGTATATTAAATGCAAAATATTTTTTAACTGTGCTTTAATAACATATTTTTTTTAAATAAAAAGAATACCTTTTCCATCCTGGTTCTCGACCAAGGCGGTCGGGAACTGAACACCGTTAATTTTCAAAAGTGTGTTCTCGACCGGCAAATATTAGCGTGAAAAAAATAACAAACGCATTTTTTCTTATAGAAATATAAAATTTAATGCCCCCTTAACCCTATAAAACATACTGCATTCATAAATTTAAAATAAAACAAAAGTTACTTACTATTTTCGGATACACTGCCACTTAGCACTTTCTTAGAATCTAGATAAACGTGGGTGATCAGTACAAATGCCAAATGTTCACTGATTTTTAGCGGGAAAAGTACATAACTTTTTACGGTGGCGCTACCTGTACTAAATAGGACAAAGTGGTCAAAAACTAGCTAAATATTTTTTGACAAGGGTTGGCGGATAATTTGAATATTATTGATGCTTAAATAGAAAAATGGTCGAGATCTAGTGCCGGTCGGTAAACAGGCACATTAACCCTACCTACTTAAAATAAAATCCTTAAATGCCGGATGCATATTTAAATTTTAGCGGCCAAATTCTACAACGCTAGTCCGGTTTAACTTGACAACCAAAAGTTTTAAACTGACAAGTTAAGAATAAGACAACTAAATTTTATACTACTAATTTGTTTTCGAGTTTTTTTGCAAGTTTATAAAGAAAGGGTCAACTTCACTACGTACGTTCCACAACTACAGAACTAAATCCATTTAAGCAACACGTTTCAAGATGAAAATCAATTGGAAACCAAGCAAATCGCTCAAATATTAAAATAACTCATAACTTTTTAATGGCGACCTATTGACAATAACATATAAAAACCTGTCAAAACCTAACTGATCAACTAGAAGACCTTAATTTAAACCAGTACCTAGTAAATCTTAAACCTTTTAAGTTAATTTGAGCGTTAATGTTTGTCATCATTTTTTCAGTAAAAACAATAAGGTTATGTAAAAATTTGCTAGGAATTTAAAAAGCAGACCTATTTTAATAGAAAACAATCCTTAATTTCTTATTATGAGTGTTCAACACCAAATATTGGGACCTTAAAGTTGCTAAAGTACTGAATAATTTACTGAACAGTACAGCTCTGTTTAGTGACACCAAACTAAAGGAACCGTTATCCTTCTTGAGAATGAATCGTCGAGCATTGGGGCATAGAACAAAGTCCAACATCACTTTTACATGCTAGATCTGAAACGTTTTATTTTACAAGTTTCTCTGAATTCAATCCTTATCTTCAATCACAACTGACTTTATGTGACTTGGCCGTTACGCACTACAGAATCGTGGTATGGCTGTGAACTATTACTTAAATGAAGAGAGTTGAATGTATACTATTACTTAAAATGAAGAAAGTAAGATTTTGGAAAGACGGGCAATGGCTGTATATATGACTGTAACGGGGTAACGGCCAAGTAATTTTTGGTTGAAGATATAGACTGCTAAACGAGAGAAACGTGTAAAATAAAATGTTTCAGATCTGCGCTTCTATTCACGAAACCGGAAAACGCATTCGCCGGCGATGTTGCTAAGGTACAGCCAATCGTAGCCTCCATACCTTGGCAACATCATGAATCACCGAGGGAACGTTCTCTTAAACTCGAGAATAGGGCTGCTGATACCAATGATGTTGGAATTGGCACTACATTAGATCCTCACGACTTTTTATGACCGAACAGTCACGAGAACTTGGCTCCTTTTTGCAGTAATTGGAGGTTAATTGGATTTTGAAAGTATAGTTTAACGCACGCGTAGTTTATAGACGTACATTTTTGTCATGTGTATTTATTTTACTAGGGACAACTATGCGTATTTTTTACTGGTAAATTATATTTATTTATACATACTAAGATCGAGAAATGACAATGACCACTAATCAAGTCACAATAGGCTAATACATTTACATATTCTTGTGTTCTGTAGCTCCACTTTTGAGGTTGCAAGGAAGAATGTATTGGTTTTTGTACACGGTTAAGCACCAGACAAAGGGCTAAACTGCCTGCAAAGACGCACGCGTGAATAGAAAAGAAAAAATATGTCCTTACTTAGGTACTTACAATTTCTGCCAAAAAAAATTAATGCCTGTATGAACTTTTCGCGCGCGACAAGCTCTGAAGACAATAAATTTAACATAATATATTATATCTGTTTCAGTGATAACTTTGATACTACTTTTATTAGGATCCACCCACGCGAACTACGTTCACTTATAAATAGTATTCAGTATTGCCTCAATGAAAAAACTATACTTATTTTTTTCGTTTTAGTACATGTAAATAATAAAAGCTTGTTTTTAAAAAGTATTTTTTACATAAGATTGTATTACAATTAGGAATTACTTATTGCATACTTGACGCTATTACTACATATATATAGTATATACCCATATGATTGTTAAACAAATAAGACCGGTGCCGAAAATACAATTGGTCTAATGTGCAGAGTATCTAAGAAATGCAAAAACCAAAAAATTGTGAAGAATAAACTACACTCATTTTTTATCGAAGATAAAAGTGTTAAATAAGTTTCTAATAAGAAAAGTTAAAATTTTATTGTTCAGGATACCCAAAAAATCCAGAAAGAGTCTACAATTATTTTTCATCACAGACTAAAAGGATTATTTTAAACAAGGTCAATACCTTCATTTATTTATAGTCTCCCAAATTTAAGTCACAACCGTCTCTACTTCTCGACGACCACGTCATTAGTATTTTGGAAATTATAAAAGATAAAGGTGGTCACATCAGTAATGCAATGTAATTGGGTGCTGAATTATTTCAGATCATAAGGATATTAAAATAGTCCGATTATTTTCGAAGATACATATTTAGAAAAAAGTGACATTTTAGACTCCAGTTTTTATTTTTTTACCCCACTATTTCTAAATCTGAACGAACACACATGCCCAAAATTAGACACGAAGAAGGTATGTAAAACTAAAATATTGAATCTTAAGACTAATACCTACCGCGGTATTCTGTAGAGTCTAAAGAAAGTGAATAAAGAAAGTTATATACTGCTTTTTTTGTAATTTAAAATATAAATGCGTAAACAAACAAAAAAGAAAAAGACGGATACCTCCGAAAGTATTTGAAATATTTTTAATCTCTCATAGCTTTGCATCAAATTATGCATCTCTACCGCAATGTAACAGTTATGGTTACCAAGATCCCCAATGACGAGTGTTAAATTTAGGACACCTTGTAGAGAGCGTCCAAAAATATATTTTCTTTTTAACCATTTCCTGTTCGACGACTTGACCATTAAGTTCCTGCCTTTTCACACACTCTGTATGATAAAAAATTTAATTCTTTGTCCCATTTAGTAAGAACCTAAAAATTTACTCTTAAACATTTCGGCATCTTCTGGGCGTTCTGAACAATAAAAAAATTGACCTTTAGCCTTCTTTAAAGCAATTTTTTTTATTTAACACTTTCATCTTGGATAAGAAAGAAATTAATAGTTCAATGTGGTTTAATCTTAGACATTTTCAGGTTTGATCAGGTTTATGAAAATAAAATTTTTGATCGTCGTGTTTTAAAGTCTATCCGAGGACATACTGTACATACTTATTTAACTGAGCGCCAACAAACCGCACGTCAAGCCCATTTCATTCCTAAGACAATTATTTTTGAAGGTTTTAGAATGGCAAACAATTTACAATAGTCCATTTGACACAACCACAATATTCCATTTGAGTTCACAACGAAACCTAACAATTAATTATTTTGGTTTAGTCATCGCTGCATCCATCATTACATTGTTTGCCTATGAATTTGCAAATAATTGAAACCTACATTTTAAATGCAAACCAATAATAAACAACAGCAACTGCTTATTTTACCCTCGACCTGACTATCAACTTTCTTACAAGAAGTGTTTCAAATTCGCCAGAATAGTTTGACACATTTATTTGTATCAATGAAAAGAATGCTGAGAAAAAACAAGGCACTATGCAATGTTGCCTAATAATTTTAATAAAATGAGTGGTTTTATTAAAAAATTATTTGACCTTCATATTGACTTTATTTAATAATAACATGCAATGATATTTTCATCAAATAAAAATATATTACAATTTAACGTTCAAATTTTAAGAAACGAAACAAAAAAATGTATGACCGCTATTTCCTAATAATTAAGAATTATATAGGTAGGTATATTTCAATATTTGGTATTTCCTTACTAATGCGTAAACGTGGCGACATGCCGTAGTTCAAAACGTTGCAGGTTGCTAGATGAATTTTGATTGGCACGTGCCAGACGAAACGGACCAATAAAGTTTTAGAATGTGGGCACGCCTATGATCACTGCGAAAACTCGCCAGTTTTTAGGTTTCCCCGTCCTTACGTCCCTGTTACAGCGCAGATATGTGCACATGCTGGTGTTCATGGTATCATCTATAAAAAATCAAATTCAAGTCGCGCGATTCATAATAAATGTTATATTATGTTATACGTTAATTACGCATCCAGCTGACGTTACTTAAGGAGAAAAAATCTAGAGTATGCATCAAGGAAAAGTGTTTAATAAGAAACTTGCTTTACATAAGGTACAAGTTAAAAATTTGTATTTACTGTACAGTGTGTCAAAAAAATACAAAATCCGCAAAACGTGGAAACCAATTTAAAGTAAGGTACATTTATTAATCATCCGAGTGAGAGTGTTAAATGGGAAAGTTGCTTTACATATGGCAAAAGTTTAAACTTTTTATATTTATTGTACATGGTGACAAAAATGCATAAACAGCTGTTATATCAAATGCCTGTCTGTACTTAAACTTGACAACAGTATGTAAAAAAGAACATTCAATATTAAAGCTAATACATATTCGATGAGAAATTAGTAATTTACTTGTGAACCATCAAAATCTTGAATTCTAGCCTCATTTAAAGCACATTCTTAAAAGACTTTTCTGTCCGATCAAGAATAAGTGTAGTTTATTAAGTATTTTTGTATTATACTGCATTTTTTAGACATCCTCTACAATAAATTAAAGTTTTAATACTTACCTCATTTATAACCTTGTAACCTTTTTTATCCAATAAGAAGTGTTAGTTTATCTACCCTTAAATATGTTTGTTTTTGATTTTTTTTTAAATCTTGTAAAAAAAATTAAAACTTTCGACCTTTTACCTTATTTAACACAACTTATTTTAAAACTTTTCTCTCCGAAAAGAAATAAGTTTAGTTTACTCTGACGCACTTTTAGATTCGCTCATTCTAACTAATTTTTAACACGGAAAATTTTCATAGAGAATACATTTTTTTCGAAAAATATAATGTTTGGTTTGTATGTCATCTGGTAAAGTCCATTCGGAAAAATACTGAATTACCATACCGCAATTTGAATTATGATGTTTCCCATATTTCCCATTCCCAATTTCCCAGAGGGTAAGGGTAAATAAGGTTTATTCCAATCTAACAGAGGTCAGCCCTGGGGTTCCACAGGGTAGCGTCATTGGCCCCTTGGCTTTTATTATCTTTATAAATGATATTTTTACCAGTATCCAATAATGATAATGATAATGAAGATGTTTATTTATGCCAATAAAACAATTAAAAATATAAATATAAAAATGATAAACTAAAAAAGAAAACCAAAAAATGACAGTAGTATACTAGTTGGCATAAATAGGTAGGGTTTTGATTTATAAAACATCATTCTTCCAATCCTACCCTTACTAAATAATTTTTTATATTTTTTTTGAAAGTTATATAGCTTAAGCCCCTCAGACTAGAAGGAATATTATTATAAATTACAGAAGAGGTATATTTAAACGAAGACTTATATTTTTCAGTATGATGTTTAGGTATTTCTATTGCGTTCTGATTTCTAGTATTAACATTATGAATATTATTCCTGAATTCAATTTTTTCAAATAAATATCTTGGTTTCTGAGTTAAAATTATTTTATAAATAAAACAGGATATGTGGATTTCGCGTCTTTTTTCTAATTTAATTAAATTATGTTGGTCAAAACTAGGTGATACGTGATCATACTTTTTTAGCCCTATTGAAAAACGAACACAGTTATTTTGAAGAATTTGTAATTTCTGTTTATCTTCGTTACTGATATTTTTGTGATAAATGATATCACAGTAATCTAATCCACTTAGAATAATTGAATCAACCAGTCTAAGTTTAGTATCGGTATTTAAGTAGTCCTTAAAGTTATATAAAATTCTTAGTTTGTAGTATGCTTTTTTAATTATATTTTTTATATGTTCATGAAAATTAAGATGCTGATCAAAAATTACTCCAAGATTTTTGCCAAATTCGATTGACGGTATCTTAAAACTATTGTTAAGAACAATTTTGAAATCAGAATTATTTTTTATTTTAGTGATTAGTGTTTTAGGACCAGTTAAAATTAAGTTAGTTTTATTTTCATTTATTTTTAATCCGTGATCAGTTATAGTTTTTGAAATATTTAAAATATCCTTATTGATTAAGGAAATACTATTTTTTAAATCTGTGTACTTGATTGAGTGGTATACTTGAGTATCATCTGCAAAAGCTAAAAGATTACCGTGTTTAATAGATAAATGAAAATCAAAAGTGTATATAATAAACAATAAAGGGCCTAATACTGATCCTTGTGGAACACCTCTAGAAATAGGCAGTGAATTTGAAATGTCACAAATGTATTCGTTTGCAATTTTGTCACTTGTTTTCTGTCAGATAAATAATGTTTGAACCACTGGCAAGTTTTTAGACTAAAACCTATATATTTAAGCTTTGCTAATAACATTTCATGATTTAGAGAATCAAAGGCTTTAGCCAAATCGAGAAAGACTATATTAGTAACAAAACCAATAAATTATTTGCTCAGGTTGGGTTTGATGACTGTACAATTTATAATAAAATAACAAGGGTATACGACACCAAGATTTTTCCAGATGACCTGCAGCTTATTGAGACATGGGTTAATAACAATAAAATGAAAATAAATTCTAATAAAAGTCAACCCATTGCATTTGGTAATAAACGAACCATTGCCAATTATATTTTGTTGGAGAATAAATTCAAATCCCGTCTCCACCATAAAGTGTTTAGGTGTACACTTATCTAGTAAATTAAGTTGGAGCTACCATATTGACACAGTAATTTCGCACGCTTATCCAATCTTAAATTATGTAGGTAATGCGCAACCTCAAAAAAGCTCCTAGAGAGGCTCGGACAAATGCGTAGGTATCTATCGCTGGTTTGACTCGCTTTTGAGTATTGCTCTGCAGTTTGGAACCGTCATCAGAATTATCTTGAAAACCAGTTTGAGATGGTATAACGTAGAGTAGCAAGATGGGTTTTTCTCGACTTTTCAGCTACTTTTGGCCCTACAGCGGCTGGGTTTAGGGCACTTAGGGCGAGGAGGGTCTACATTATAAAAATTATTTTTTACAAAACATAATTTAATACTGTACGTAGTATTTTCACGTTAACCTAAGATTGACTTTCTTTGAATAGTACATAGTACAGACCGTAAAAGGGCTCTTGGTGATATTTCGCAGTTTTTTTCTAGGTCTATTAAGAAATCTGCAAGCAACCCTTATTTCGCTCCGCAACTGCCGGATCCATAGAGCTGACTTACATACAGTTTTAATTTACGTAGCTAACATCCAAATGTTAATAAACATATTTTTTAGCGTTTAAAAGTATTTCTACATGGACATTGGTGTATTAAACTAAAAATTTACTATAACTTCCATAAATATATATTCTCTGTAAACGGATATGACACCATACACAATATTAAGACCGGTCCTGTTCAATACTACAAAATGCTTTAACCTTTCAAGTGCGCATGGGTTCCTGTGGCACTGCATGCGGTCGGAGAAAGAGGCATTCTTGGTTCAAGCTATCAAGTACAATTTAATTTGGACGTCATTGGCTGTCATGAGTACTCGTAAATCTACCCATTTTTACTTTATTCGAAATACTATTTTATCGTAATATAAAATTTAACACTTAGTTTCTTCTTTTCGATAAAACAAAATTTTTGGGTTGAAAATCGTAAATACAATTTACCATCATATTCTAATATATTATATTTTTAATATCCTGATTCCTACAATTTAACTTTAACTTGTTTCATCCCCTGTACACGAAATAATTAAATTCCTAAGGTCTAGCTCGTCAAATACAAGGTATTTCCATTATCGTCGAATAAAGCAATATTAGCCGGATTATTAGAGGTTAGGTCGAGGTAACTAAATGTCTAAGGCATTATGACAATCGAGAAACCTTTATCAGCTCCTCCTTCACAACGAAATTTAAATCTCATTAACCTGTAGCCCTAATCGTCTGACGGTATGCGTATAAAACCTAACAATTTGGAGGAACATTACATAAGAGAAGTTTCATCAAAATTAAGACAGACTAAGGTTTTATTACCAAAAGAAATAAAACTTCGAATATACAGTGGATTTTTTTAAAGCAGGCCATGAGGTTTTACATGTTAAAGTTTTAACCCCATGTTAGGTCCTGTTCTATTAGAAGTACAGAGATAAAATTTGACATAAGGTACCTTTACACTTACGCTCTATCGTGTGCGACTGGAGCGCCCCGTTCTGATCACGCGCGAAAGCGTGCTAGTATAAATGCAAATAATCGCTCGGATTTTAGACTTGTTAAATCCCGCCATTTATTTATCCAGTGATTGTCGTGCAGTTAAAAAGTTTGTGATATTTATTTTCACGCGGTTATTTTTGGGCAAATTAATTATAAAGTTGTAAGTATGTACTTTTAAATTATTAATTATGTATGTAAAGGTACTTTCTATGCGTAATTTTTTAATTATTTTTAATTGTTTTACAGGTAACATGACAGCTTCAAGATATTGGTCTAAATAAGTTATTACAAATTTCATCGAAATATATAAAACTCATCCATGTTTATGGAAAATCAAATCTCGAGATTATACAAACCGAAATATAAAAATGCAGCTTACGACAAACTAGTCGAATTTTCTAAAACAATAGATCCGGAAAAAAATTCAAAGTTCTCGTGGTTCTTTCCGAAAGGAAATGAAAAAAATGGAATGTCTCAGGTATAACTTTACATATTGATGGTGAGGATATTCCAGTTGAAAATTTCAAATCTTCAAACGAACGCTAAGTATCTAAATGTAGCTGCTAGCCTTTCTTCGGCACTTATGCTTTCACGCATTTTTTTTCTGGTTTAGAAATTATTGGAGTAACCAAATCCAACAAAATGTAATCAAAATGTGAGTTTAAGGCAAGAATTCCCCCATCGCATGCCGTCTACAAGCCCCGTTTACTGGCGTCATTCGCTTTTTGGTGCTCGTGTCGCGCGCTCGCCCCGTTGCTTGACCTTTTGAGATTCGATTGGGGTTATTTGATATTTTAATTGAGTTTACCAGGGTGAGTAAACAATTGATCAGTGTTCTTTTCTTTTCTTCACCATTTTGTAGCAAACATCCACTAGTAGACAGCCTTACCCTGGTGGGAGCGAGGTTATCAGGCAGGCAAGCCACTCTCGGTTAGGTATGCCTCAACATCAGCAGCCTTACGGAAAGGCATTCCGGTGAACTTAATTTGTAAGACCGCAGGCTGGTCACAAGGCTCGACCTTTGCTAAACTTTATAATAGGCCAATAGAGTCAGGTAATGTTTTCGCTAAAGCTATTTTAGATATAACTTTAAGATTTAGATTATGGTTTGTCTGCAGTTGTCACTGGTTTATCTCGCTAAACCATAGTATTCTAACTTTTGTAATGTTTCCTTAAGCTATTATTTTTCATTAAATAAACAATACTACGTTGCATTAACTTTATTTAATACCAGTAATTTTTACCGAATCAGCTCGCAATATAGTAAATTGAAGTGATATCTTCGGACTGGACTGAAGTATAATTAATCGATCAAACGAACTTACCTGAAGTGAAGTTCGATCGTAATTATACGAGGTCCAGTCCGAAGTATCACTAACACCAACCCTTATCCCAATAAGAATAATTGCGAGCTGATGTTTTCTTTAAAAGAATGACGCCAGTAAACGGGGCTTGTAGACGGAAGACGAAGGGGCAATTCATGCTTTAGACTTGGTGAGCGGCTGGTAGCCAGGGGCGGACCTGTATAATTACGATCGATCTTCACTTCAGGTAAGTTCGTTTGATCGATTAATTTAATATATTAGTACTAATCATTTAATCACAAGTAGTCTGTTGCGTCGTGAAAAAATCAGGTGGTCCGAGAGATTGTAAACCTCCAAAAAGTATTATCCAAGATTCTTTCGAATGGTAATAAGACGAGGATATTCCATAGGTACTTCTGTGAATGTTGTATGCGCCAAATTTGAATAAAATACATTTCAAAACATGTAAATGAAATAAAGGGAATAAAAACATTTACGGCCAGATTCTCCAATGATAGTCCGGTCTAATTTGACAACCAAAAGTTTTTTTAAACTGACAAGTCTAAGAATAAGAAATTTTACACTATGAATTTATTTCTAAGTTTTTTCGCAAATTTATAAAGAAAAGGGAATTTTAGTACGTACTTTCGACAACAATAGAACTAAATTCATTCCCGCAACCCGTTCCAAGATGAAAATTATTTGGAAACCAGGCAAATCACTGAAATATCACAACAATTCATAAGATTTTTATGACGACTTGTTAACAATGACAAGACAAAAACCTGTGAAAACATAACTGATCAACTAGAAGATCTTAATTTACACCAGTACTAAATCTTAACGTTAAATCTCAACGTTAAATTTTAACTTACTATTTCTCGGAGACAAAGCGTTTTTTGGCCAAAGAATATCGGTAGAAGTGAGTCGGTCGAATTTGCATCACCCTGTACCAATAAATAAGAAGCTTATTATTATCTAAAATGTCTTATCTATTCGTCAAGTCTGCCATTATTTTCTTCCAAATAATCGAAACCCTACAAATAAAAGGCATTTCTACCATGGAATCTGTTAGAATTAGCACAGTAATTAAAAGTTTGTGTAACTAACCAAATGTCTGTCTAAGGCACGTCGGCCACCTAAAACTCTTTATCGGTCTCTCCTTTACGAATTGCGTGGAGAATAGAATAAATCTAGTTAAATTACGGTCGTAGCGTAGCAGTCTCTAAAAGGGATGAGTCCAACATTACCATTTGCATTTTGAGATTATGGGAACGAAATTACAAAGGATTGGACGCAACAATTGTGTTTTGTGCAATTGGGGTGCCCATGGGAATCAATAACTGCCTCGGATATTGGATCCCTACTCTTGAAAGCTGTTTTGGACAGGGTCGTACCAAACTATTAAAGTGACGCATCCAGTTTCTGAGGTCTTGCGGTGTTCCTATTACTTTCGCATCGTCCGCGTTGGCGACTGGCATCGACTTGCCCGTATGAACGGTACGATCCTGGCTTTGGAGACTAGCTTAAAAAAATAAAAGTGATTTGATTCTCCAAGGCTCTATTATGATTTTTGATAAAAATTTTAAAGCAGATTGCCGATTATGAATTTTATAGATGACAAATGAAAGAAAGAACAATTAATTACTAGATTGTGAAATGGCACAATGACCTCAGAAGGATAAACACATATTATATCCAATGTATTTATTTCGAATTTGCTAATTGGTACTGTTAATTTATTGGTGGATGACTTAAAGATTCGGTTAATTCGTCTACCGCATTTTCAGTAGGTCGATTCATTTCTGTTCATGGGTTTATCCATTAATCCATTATGAAGTCTCACAAAATGATAGTTCAATATTTAATAGAATTAGGAGCTAATTCTAGAATTATATTAGTCATGTTATTTATTAAAGAATGCGGGTCCATAAAGCTAGTTTCTGGCCCCAAAAAATTGACGAAAATTCCATAAGTGTATAAAATAATTATTAGTCTTTTTTATTTTAGAACGAATGTATATGTACTATGTTAACCTTTTTGACAGACTTAGCAATATTTAAAGTTTTGACTAAAAAAGCCTATTTTTGGTACGTTAAGTTATTTTTTCATATGAGCGCAATGGCACAACAATTTTATTGTTGTATATGTTGCGTATTATAGTGTGTTTTATATTATATGTAAACAATAAAGTGTTGCATTACAACTAGGGTTGCCAACCGTATAATGTCCCGCGTCCCGCGGCTACGACATGCGGGGCGCTTTTTGTCCCGCTTTTTCAGGATAGGACATAATTATTTATAAATATACGATTTTTGGTCTAATTTAGGTAGGTACTGTCCCAATATCCTCTTACGACTTTTGGTCTTCTTTTGTCTATTCTTTGTAGCGCCACAACCTATCCAACCCTAAATTTTTTTTTTTTCAAAAAACTGACGTCAGCAGTTTTAAGTAAAAGATTTTGCATACCATAAGCGTACCTTACACGGTCAATAATATTGATGTCAATCAATACTGTAGTGTCAGGTATTTTATAATACCAGTTATTATGTAATTGTAACCCTACGGTTTACAATTTGAGTTTGAGTAATTAGGTTATTGTCAAAGGTTGTCAATCGATCTGAATAAAACCTCTGTACAAAATATATGTTTTATGTGCTTTTGCTAACTTTACATGGTGTCAGGTGTAGCAAAATTTGAATGCCAATGAAGAGAAAAATGAAGGTTTAAGTGAAGCTGCTAGTGTTTCGTATCAAGTAAAACTACCTGATCCTTTTAACTTTCAATGTCCAGCAGAATGGCAAAAATGGATACCAAGATTTGAACGCTTCCGTGTTACATCACAACTGGACCGGAAAGATGAAGTCAGTCAAGTTAACATGTTGCTCTATTATTTGGGAGCCGAAGGTGAAGATTTGTTAGATTCTTTTCATTTAACGAGTGAAGAAATGAAATCTTATCAAAAGGTTAAAGAAAAATTTGAAATATACTTGGGTCTAAAGAAAAATATAGTTTATGAACGTGCTAAATTTTTGAAAAGACGGCAGCTAGTAGGTCAGTCAATATATTTATTAATGCCTTGCATAAATTGGCAGAAAGCTGTGAATTCGGAAATTTAAAAGAAGAATTAATAAGAGATTTGATTGTAATTGGAGTGTTTGACGGAAAATTATCTGAAAAATTACAAATGGATGATACTCTGACGTTAACTAAGGCAATTCTTAAGGCTAGGCAAGATGAATCAATAAAACTGCAGCAGAAAGTTATAAGAGATAAACCAGTATCAATTTTCAATGAAGTTGAGGCTGTTTCAACACATCATGTTCAAAGAAAAGGCTTGAATAAAATATGCAAAAATTGAGAATCAACAAGTCCTGTACTGATGAGAACCAACGAGTTCGAAACCGGTCTGCAGGTGACGACATTTTAACTAAAGAAAAAGCTTCCTTCTTCCTGGTAGTTTCTTGCATTCGAAACATTAGCATTTTCTTATCTAACTGTGTTAGAAGAAAATACGGCAAATTTTGGTATGTAATTCAGCGCTCGGAGAGGCATATAGCCCGGAGAATAGCTGTTTTACCATTATTTGTTGAAATCCTTATTGTATAAGGAATTTTCAGGTGGTTAGAGAATTGATTCTCAATTTTTGCATATTTATATGTACCCCTGACAAGTAGACTTCATTCATATTTTTGAATAAAATACATAAATGTAGCAGATGTGGCTTTATTCACAATGAAACCTATTGTCCAGCAAATAATGCTTCTTGTTTCACATGCGGAGATAGGGGTCATTTTAGTAAGTGTTGTAGAAGTAAAAAAGCAGTAAATGAAATTATTCCTAGAGAAGAAAGATGTCGACAAGAGGGTAAGAAGTATCTTGGATGTGTTATTTAAAATGGATTCCGGGGCTGATGTAACTGTTATTGGATTACAATTATGTGAGTTGTTACAATTAAAAATAAAAAGTACAACAAAACACTTTTATGGGCCGGCAAAACTAAACTACGAGTATTGGGAGTAATAAAAGTCAAGCTGTCATATGAAGGATCCTCCGTTTTTGAAGATGTGTATGAAATACAAGAACAACCTATTCCGTTGTTAAGTAGACAAGCTTTAATGAACTTGGGACTTGTAAAGTTGAACATTCATGCAGTCGAGTTAGATAATATATTAGTACATTATAAAAATATTTTTGAGGGTATGGGATGCCTAAAAAATACTTATACAATAAGATTAGACCACAAAGCCGTGCCATTTGCTATTGCAGCTCCTCGAAGAGTGTCTTTAGTACTCAGAGATAAAGTTAAAGCAGAATTAGACAAGATGTGTTCGAACGGAATCATTGAATCTGTAGAAGAACCGACAGAATGGTGTGCTCCTATTGTTGCTGTTCCTAGAAAAGACGGCCGAGTAAGATTATGTGTAGAGTATACTGAGTTACATATATTTGTGTTAAGAGAGCAGTTAGTACTACCATCTGTAGAAGAACCATTGGCTAAAATAGAAGGTGCTGAGTTCTCACTTTTAGATGCTTCGAACGGGTTTTGGCAACTATTTTGAGCCCAGAAAGTTTTAAAGGTACTACTTTTATCACTAGTTTTGGCAGATACTATTTTAAGAGGTTGCCTTTTGGTATAAAGTCTGGACCAGAAGTTTATCAAAAAAATATTAGTCAAATTCTTAATGGTATCGATGGTATTCTTAATCAAGCAGATGATATTTTAATAACAGGGCAGACACATGAAGAACATGACATCGGGTTAAGGAAAGTTTTGAAACGATTAGAAGAGCAGGGTGTAAGCCTAAATGCCTCACTTAAATCATTGCTTGGGATGGTTAATTATTTAATGAAATTTGTACCAAACCCAATTTTTATAGAAGAAGAGGCGCAAGAAATTTGCCAGAACTTAATTCAGAAAATAAAGTATGATTCCTGATCTTAGAAGACATGGTAAAGTAATAACAAAAATGGAACAGTACCGAAGATCATATATTATAGAAATCAGAGAAGGGGAGATAAGAAGAAATAGAAGACATTTGATACGTGACGAGAGTGAACCAGAGCAGCACAATAATACTATTAGTGGAGAAACTCACGAAAAGGAGCCAGAACTAATAAATAGGAAAGTTGACCAGTCTCACTTAAGAAGGAATGTTTTAAAACCATTAAAGTACCAATAAGCTTTTATTTATTAAAGAAAGGAAGATGTAGTGTTAGGTATTTCATAATACCAGTTATTATTTAATTGTAAAAATACAGGTATTAGGTTATTGTCAAAGGTTGTCAATCGATGTGAATAAAACGTCTGTACAAAATATATGTTTTACGTGCTTTTGCTAACTTTACAAATACTGACAATATTTCAACAATCCACTTCAATCTCTCTTTCAATATTCTTCCACCTTACACGATAAGTATTATTATCAATATTTCCTTCAGTACATATCCTACTATATTATCCGTGCCTGTTGAAAATGGATCTTCGACAATTTTCCCTATTCTTAAATTATCTGGTATGATACTGATTGTACCTCATAGAGGTTCTTTATTTTGGAATGCCTTATTGGGGGATCCATGTTTTGAACCTTACTGGTGTAGTCCTTCAGACCGATAATTTTCTATAAAAATATGATCACTTTGTATTACTCTCTTTGAATAACCTTTTTCTGTTGTGCGATCGAACGAATGTAAAGTGCCGGTGACGTGTAAACGTGGGCGGATTGTCGACAACACGCAAGCGTAATACCAGGCCTCGTTAGTCTAAGCCGGACATATAATTTTTGGTATATTGTAAATTTTCATGTAACAAATTTAAATATTAGAATCGATACGTGTAGTCATGTAACTACATTTTTACTTGGGCATAAATTTTAAGTGTACAAATTTGGGGAATCGTAGACTGGAACCAAACGGTTTCATTAGTTTTCTTTTCATTTATTTTCATTGGGTATTAGGGGGAGGTGGATCCTAGTACCGTTTGGCCTAGTGGACATATCAGGGCTGAGGCTATTGACCCAGGGCTGATAACTGTACCTTCCATAAGCACAGTTGGTTTCTTTGGTGCAGGGGGTGTAGTCACCGTCAAGCGTGCTGGAGTCCACAACCACGTGGACTTTTTGAAAGTATCTTTGTAAGTTTTTCTATACTGCAGCCTTAAAACTTAACTGGTTTTCTTATCAAACCAAGATCTTTCTTGTAATTATATTTTAGTTTTCGGAGGCTAACGGTTTTTATACAAGTGTTTTTGACCAAGCGGAAATTCCAGTTGTCTGGTCTATGTGGTCACTATACCCTCAAAGCACAGCTGACCTTATCGTGCGGATATAATGACTGCCGTCAAACACACTCGGATCAATCCTACTGGGTGAGTTATCACTCATCATATATTGTAAATTACGTAAATAACTCTTATGTTGTTTTGTCTCAGAGGAGCTTGCATTTAACTTAAAGAAAAAAAAGGACTTGCTATTTTATCCTAAATATTTTACAAGATTAAATGTATTGGCCTTAAACAATAATTTGTTTTGCTTACCCAGTAATTTTACTACCAGACTGGACATATTAGTTTTCTTTTCCTGGTTTTGTTTCAACGCTAAAGGCTAAACGGACCACCCATTTAGAGCCTAACTTTAGAAAGTAAAACTAAGGTGGCGCCTCTCTAATTTTGACTAAAATTACCGATTTTGACTTTAAAAGCTAAACGCTCATCTGTCACTAAAAGAACCTACCCTTGAGATAGAGCTAGCGTAGGAGGTGTTCTACAAGCAGCTTGATTTGGTCGATTAGGTAAGAGTTGTAAGTAGATAACCTTCTCAGGGCGTACCTGGGTCACAATCGTTATCTGTATGATAACAGTTTAGGGCGAATGATTTTTAGCAACATTTGGCAATAGTGGCTTTGCAATATATTCTCTTTTAATGTTTGAAAGCCAGAACATTACACCCTGCTGTTATTATCATCAGACACACCCTAATTGCATACTTTTTTAACTATTCGTTTTGCGACATTCGGAATAAATAACGAAAATTTCATTTGGCTGTTTTCTATTATTTCTAGCACTGACTTAAATCCAATTTCCTAATCCCCTTATTGTTGCTCCTGTCCCTTCTGTTAGTCCCTTGAATTACTCCCAATATTTTTATCTTAAGTATACAGGCCTTTATTTTTGATTTTCGAAGCTTTGTCAAAACTCGCTCTTGAAAACCCTACTTTTGGTTTTTCTTGGACACATCTTTTCCAAAGAAGTATTTGTACATTTGTGCCGTTTTAAAATAAACCTTTGTTGCATTGGTAATTCTTTCATTTTGCTTACATAATTTCTACAAAGCTTGATTTGCTGTGTGTTAATTTCGCGTTGACAGTTTGAGGCTATAAATGAACCAAAACCTACCACCAAGTGGCTTCTGTAAGTCAATAAAACAAAGGTTATATTTTCCCGTAGTGGGTCTTAGTTGGTTAAATAAGTATGAAGCCCAGTGTCCCACCCCATTTTTACCAATCTTAGATAGTTCTTAAGCAAAAAAAATTTAAATTCGCGCAACGCTTGTAACGCCTAGCGTCTAGTGCATTATGCTTTTCCCGCGACGTTCACAATATAAAATTCAACAGATTAACCTCGAGAGATGTCTAATCAATGATTATATTTTTTTGGTTATATTTCTTGATTCAATTGTTAATCAATTTTATAATTTTTATTGTTATTTATATAAAATACACATTTTTGATTACTTTTAATTTATACTGATAAAGTGAACAAAAATATGCAAATATTTTAAATCACTTCTTATTAAATTCGCCAGAGCAATCACACTTGTCTAAATATAACTACTGACCTATGCACGGTACGCAACCTTTTAATCGAAATGGTGTCCACAAAGACCTAGCGAAACAATAAGGAAATTTTATTTAAATATTAATAATTTTTGAATAAACTGTGTGTTCTAATATTATACAGGTATTAGTGAAACTAATTTTCAAGAAAAGAAATATGCCAAAAACAGAAACTATAAGTCGTTTCTAGAGCAGTCGAATAACAAAAATAGACTAAAGTTATGTGTTTTACTTTGTGACTGCCAATGTAAGGTACTGTACTATATTCGACTTAAATTAGGTCAATCATGTGTAGTATATTTAACCATTAAATGTTACCCAGTATTGTGTAATAATATATCTTCTAAATATTTTGTTTAGTGAGAATAAAAATAGTGTTCTTCTAGTTAAATTTATCTATATATTTTATTTTATCTCTGTAACAACGATTAGGATGTATATTTCATTAAGTATGTATATTGTATGTTACAATGATGCAACTGCATTGTGTTAATTAAAAATACCTTTTTTACGTATAAGCACTTCCGTTTTTTATGTCTTCATGGGATACAGTTATTTTATTAAACTGACAACGTATAATGAGATACCAATACACCCATATTAAATAAGGAGTGGGGAGCAATACACTAATATTTAATACAAATGTAGTCAAAATTAGGTGCAAATTTAATCAATTGTAAATAAGTAAATTAAATTACAGATTAATTCAATCAATAACCAGTGGTTATTTTTCAAATCAATCTGGCGTGGACCAGGATTTAATCGAAATTGTGTTGATTTTGATTTAAACTCAATCATTATTTTTAAGAGTAACTGGAATTTTTTATACAAGGGTACCGGATAACCTTGGAATTCGAGGTATATTGAAATAATTATTTTTTAAACTATCGCAACGAAATTTAAAATTTATAAAATAATATAAATCATATGTTATTGATGTAAGAATTGTCTATTTTCGGTTAGTTTCACCTTTGAAGCTTAGAGATTGGTAGAAATTTCAGGACAAAACTTAAAGAACATTGCATTTTTTACAACAACAATAAATAAGAGAAAATTGACGGTTTGTCTTCCTGTATTTTTTGTAATAAGAAGATAAACTGTTATACAGCTTGGTTTCAAATAAAAATTCCACAAACCTCCATATTCAAGGTAGACTTTTGAACCTTGCGACTATGGCAGGAGACCACCACAACATCATCCGCATCGGTACAAAACAATTTAATACAACCCTGTTCGAAGCAGACCGTATTTAATCTGCTTGGAGCGATACTTTTTTTGCCTTCGACACAAACCTTTAAAGCTATGGCCGTCCCGCAAATTTTTATACCAGGGGTCTGAAGGTTTGCATGGGCTAGCTTGCATGGCAACAAGGGATTTTGCGGGGTTGCGTGCACGTCCCCACGTAAGGTGAGGTAGATATCACGTGACTACCACTACAAATTATAATAAAAATACAAGTGATGTGCTATCCATGGTTACGGTTGGTTATTTTCGGACCATACATACATTAGAACATCTTTGTTCAAGGAACAGATTTTCTGATTTAGACTGGTGCAACCTGCTCTCGTATAGTGCTGGTTCAGTCTAACAAATAGGAAGTAAACGTTGTTTCACTTGGTTTTTCTACTGTCGGGTGAAACACTAAAGTTAAATGAATCTTCCTTTCTTTGTCAGTCGTCCTTTCGTTCAGCCGCCATTTTTTGGGATCAATAATAATTATTATATTTTATTACTTGTTTTCTTAAAAAATTTGGCCTTTGTTTTTTTTTTTAGAAAGAGTGTTGCCTTCAAATTTTAGGTAAGTAATTAATACATTTATCGAAAATTGAATAAAAAGAATAATATTAAGGTTTCTTTTATAAAAACGGTGAGGTCGTTGGCATGACTCCAAAATGATTTTTGAAATGTTGCTGTTTCCTGAATATGGGGAACTTTTGTTTTGAGAATATCTTGCCTTACGCCCGAATAACCCATAAAAACAATTTAAACCAAAAATTAAGAAAAATATTTTATTTATTTATTTATTAACGTCTTGTACAGTATATTTACAAGATTAAATTTAACCATAAAACTTCAGGAAAAAAATCTTATCTCTAATCTCCAAAATTAATATTTTGCAATACAAGCCAATTTTATTACCTCTTTTTATAGATGTTTCAAAATATAATAAGTTTTGTTAGTAAAGTTGTGTATGTAAATGAAAAAGAAGGGTTACTTTATGTCACATTTCATTTTAAATTAAATAAATTAACTTGCATAAAAGGTATATTAGTATACTATAGGTAACTATATTCTAAAGGAAATTTAATTTTAGCTATTCCCACAGCACGAAAGAAGAAGACATGGATCATCTGAGCAGTTGAACTACTGCAAGAACTCAAATGACCTGTATCCTATGTATTTCAGTCTGTAGAATAGCACTTCCATAGTGTTTCCTTTAAATTTGAGGTAAGTAAATAATGCATTCATCTAAAGTTATTAAAATCTAACTGCAGTATAAAGAGATGAGTTTATTGACACATTTTCTAAATTATTTTACACAGTTGTTTTTGCATGGATGTACATATGAACGAGATCCTATAGAACCGATCATCTGACGCATAGATAATAAAGTTAATGTAGATTTCTCATTTAACATAAGAAAAATCAGACCGAGAGGTGATCGGTGATTAGCTTAGGTTTACGTACATCGTACATATAGGTGGGATGCATCCCCTTCACAGCAAATTGTGGTTTAAATCTTAGCTTATAAGCTTAAATTATTGACAAAGTAAAAGCGCCAATACATTGTTTTTGTTTACTATTTTTTATGATAAATGCAATATCTCATTTCCGATTAAGATTGAGATTTTCTTTTAAAATTTAAATTTTTTAATAAACCATGTTAATAAAGTTTATTCGCTTTTACTTGATTCTAAAGTAAATTCAATTAAAATTTCAGCTGTTCAAAGAAGGAGACATGCATCATCTTATATAGATGCTGAACTAATGTGATAACTCACAAGTAGGGATGTAACGGGTACTCGGTCTACCCGGCCAAAACCGGGTACCCGGCCGGGAAGGCCGGATACCCGGTTTTGCCGGGTTCAGGTGTTACCCGGTCGGGTACCCGGTTTTTTTATTATGTTTTCTATTTTTGATAAAATAAAACATAAAAGAACTGAAACGGTGTATTTTTGTGATGATAAAAAACACATAAAAAACAGATTTTAAAAGGTTATAATAATAAACTTTGTTAAAACATTTAATAACTAAAATCAATTAATGGCAAATTGTGATGAAGATAAACTAAAATTTCACCATTCTCAGAGGATAGTCGGTTTCGGGTTTCTTCATAAATATTACCCGCTTCTGAAAACAACCGTTCACTAAATATTGTTGAGGCAGGTGCTGAAAGAAACTTTTTAGCAAGCTTTGCTAGATTAGGAAATCTCTGCGAATTTATTTGCCACCACGAAAATGGGCTTGACTGTCTATCAATTAACGGCAACGCCAAATATGAACTTATTTCATCCTCCACGTCCTGTTGTATGTTTGGTGCTTTAGCAGATGATTTTTTATTTGTATCTCGCGTGTTTGCAATACTGGTAAACACATCCCAAACTGAGCGTTTATCTTCTCTAGGTCTTTTTGATGAGGATGGATTATCTGTATACAAACTAAGAGGAACATTGTCATCTGAATCTGAATTGGATGACAAATTAACTTCATTATTTTGGATTAACAAATTTGCTTCAAGGATATATTTTATTACTTTTTCCTTCAAATTATCTGTGTCAGTAAAAAATGCAACCAGATAATTATTGTTCGTGTCGATATTCGAAAACCTTCGACTTAATCCTTCCATAAGATTTTCTTGCATGGATCCTAAGCCTGGAACTTGTGTTTCTCTTAAAAACCTCTTTAGCGAAAAAACTGTAGGAATTACTTCCGATATAGTACAGTGTGTACTGCTGAAATGTTTAGTTGTTTGTTCAAATGGTTGTAGCAGCTCCAGCAACTTTTCTGCTATGACCCACTGATTAGAAGTAAAAGAAGATATTGCCAATAGTAATATTCCGCAAGACCGGGTACCCGGGACCGGGTACCCGGCCGGGTACCGGGTTTTACCTGGTCTTAATTGACCGGGTACCCGGTTTGGCCGGATCCTAAAAAGCGCTACCCGTTACATCCCTACTCACAAGACCTGTATCCTTTTTAATTTCATGGAACTCTCATTGTGGATCTATTATTTAGATTTTCTAAATATCAAAATCAAATCTGGTGCAAGTAAGTTAAATTAAGTTTACGTATTGACCTAATGTCAGGAGGGCAATCCAGAGTTAACGAGTACTCGTCTGGACATATAATATGTTTATTTCCGAAGTGAAGATCAGGTATAGTCGGGCCCAGGCGGGGCCCGCGAAATATTAGACCAAAGACCAAATTACACCAAGTTAAAAAAAAATTAATTTTAAAATTTGCGAGAAAAGTTTTTTTTGGGGGCCACTTCACCTGAGATCTGAGAAAGTTCTGAAGAAAATTTTACTTCCAACCTTTTTTCATAAATTTAATCAAATTTTATCTATAGAATTCAAATTTCATTGAATTATCTCTAATATCTTGAAATCAATTAGTTGTTAAAATTTTTATCCTAAGAAAAAATTTAAAATGTCATTTCTTTAAGGAAAATTAGAATATTTTCACGAAATTTGGAATTTGTCGATAAAATTTGATATACTTTATGAAAAAATATGCTGACTAAAATTTTCTTCAAAGCTTTCTCAGATCTCAGGTGAAGCGGCCCAAAAAATTAACTTTTTTTCGCAAATTTCAAAATTAAATAATTTTTCACGAAAATGAGTACCCAACAGTAACATTTTATAATTTGGTATGGGTCCCATGCGTTGGAACTGAGATACGACAATCTGAAATTCCAGGAACCGCCACTGGTCGGGCCTTTTTTGGATGTGCTTTGCATCCCTAATGTGATTGATTGAAGCAAGATGGCGGCCTTTTTTCCAGTTTTACTGACTGACATTTTACCGCTCTAAGGCATACAATGTCATCAATAATAACAGTTTCGTGTGGCAATTGATGCATTCTACCAGAAAATCTTTGCACTGGCCGGACTACAACACAAGTTGTCAATTGGTATACCTTTGTATGTAGCTCCCGTAAGTTAAGCTTCGGAAATAAATGTATACGTCTGGACGAGTACAAACCCAATCAAACTCTGGATTGCCCTCCTAGTGTTGCTGAAACATCGTGTGCCATTAAAAGAACAAGGATTTTTATGTAAGTTCCTTCCTTCTCCCTTCTTTTAAAAATGTATATTATTTAACACGAAGCAACAATTAAAAAGCTACAAATTTTTGTACTACAATAGCTATAGAAGAATTATGGGCATAATTAAATTTAGATACTTTATTATTGTTAGAAATATTTAATGAGTATTGTTTACTTTTGATAGCTTTATTATCATTGTTTATAAGAATAGGAAGTATTGAAAGACGAAGTGCTGGCAAAGCTGTGTATTTGATTGACTTTGGTCAAACAGATTATTTTATATAACACAAAAATATTTTATATTATTGATAAATGTTGAATGTCAAATAATTGTGTACATTTTGTGTGGGTGTGGGTGTTTATATTTATATGGTAAACTACAAGCTATCACATAAATATAGCCACCAATTATAAATTATTACGCTGGGGCTAGATTTTTCAGGAAATTATTTAGTTAGTATATTAATATGTAGTCATGTAAATGTAATAGTAGCAAAAATTGAGCAACTGCCTAATTGATGCAGGTACGAACACCTCTCTGAAGATACATTTACATAATCAGTATAATGCATACTCCGAGTTATTGCTCGTGACTACATAGTTTTAAAATATAACCTTAAAATGCTGTTTTGTTTAATTTATTTTAAAAATGTATTAAATGGTGTTATATTTATGCATACGAGTTTTATTTTTACTTTAAATACCATTTAAAAAAATCGTAAAAATGTATATTAATTGATTCTTGTTGACCTTGTCAACAAGATTTTATTAATATTCATTTTCAAAAATACTAAAAATCTAAAAGCCAAAATAAATTTTAGTTCACCATTCACCTTCGGTTGGTGGCGCTAGTATTGAAATGTCATTATTGTCATTTGTCATTAATGTCTATTTGTCTTGTATCTCATTTTACAACGGGAACCGCTCTTATCTCTATTTGTATTTTTTGTTTTATACCTTAAAAGGAAAATTTACCGTTTTGGACAACCTACAGCTACGCCCCTGGACAAGTGATGACTAAACCGAAATATAATCATTACATTGTTTCCAAATGGAATATTGCGGATTGTGTGGAATATAGCACTGCGATTATTTGCCATTGCGAAAATAGGAAAAATAAATTGAATGTCGCGTCGAAATGGAATTATATACATACGTTCATTTGACATACGGTCCGCTTATTTGAACGATATAAATAGACAATATGATAAAAATACAAAAAGACAATGAAAATGTAAACGATACCATTTAATAATAGAAAATTTGGGACCACCTATTTTTAACAGAAAAAAAGGCAACAATTTTATTAATTTATATGACGATGCAAAGGTTGAGGGTTGTTTTATACTGCTATTTTTGAATTCTCTTTTATAATCAAATTCTAAAATTTCCAAAGAATTTTAGAAACATTCCTTCGAGCTTTTTGGATGGGGGGAAAGCAGCTGATGTCTTGGGAATTTGGTTACAGTTTATTTTTCACACTCATGAAATGAAATGTGAAAGAAACTTTGTTATTGCTATTATAAGGCGTTAATCACTTTTATCCGATTTTAAATTGCTAGAGGTATAATGTTACGACCATAAAAAAATGTTATGTGTCATATGGCCGGTTTCCCAAAGCAATTTAATCAATTTATTAGTCCACTGAATACTTGTAAATGTTGTCTTTCCCTTTTCGCGAGGCGCACAAGTGTACAAGACTAAAACGAGACGCGAATTTTCTTTGCGAGAGTGTCGGGAAATGTAGGAAGAAATACGCGAAAAAAAAATTAGGACCAGAATTCTAAATTACAAAAAAAATTGTCAAAGCAATAAAAATGGAATAGCTCGGCGAGATTCAGGTATTTTGATTACACAACCCCACGAAAAAAAAACAAAGTCATGTCCACTGGACTAGATTCCCATGTCTATATGTTTTCGAGGTCGCTGAATCCGAATCCGACATCCGTTTCACCCCATCAGGTCATTGGACACCGTAAACCACCCCCTTAATTTCTAGGGTTGCTCAGCATCTGGCTCGGGTGTAATCTGCTCTTCTTCTTTGCTTATTCCAAAGTGAGAAGTGGGGAGGGTTAACATCCGATCCGGAACGCACCCCCTGAGGGGGTGAAACCACCCTTTCAGGGGGTGAAACCAGTTTTTTTCTGTTTTCGAAGGATTTTTGTCAGAAGCACGACGGAGGACTAGTTTGTATATACATATACATGTACAAATATGAATTTATATATACATTATATATACACATATATACAGGGTGTTGGAAAAAGGCCGGTACTCCCAAAAATTTCCCAGGGGGGATGTTTATTTAAGGCCGTCTCACTCGTATAGCATAGGAAATTTTCCGGGGAATCGAATAACGTTGTCAGATTTGGTCCCGATAAGGGCCTGGGCCCTGTGAGGCCTAAGTTTGAGTTTTCATATGGGGCCCCTGTTTTTTGCAGATTTGGATTCAGCCAAAAATTTTGGGAGCTGTAACCATACTTATTGCTGATTGTAGCCACAAACAGCCAATCGCTATAGATAAGCATGATCGCTTGTTCAAATTGCCACACACTGCTCACCTCCGTTCTCAAATTCCTTCCATCTGACGGTCCCATGATGATGTCACAGGCCTACCAAAATGGCTCCCTAAAGGCGAAGGCTAGTATTGGGCCCGATATGGTCCATAAACATTTGAGATTCACCTATCTGAACGCAAAATTTTCGGCTGAATCCGAATCTGCAAAAAACGGGGGTCCCCATATGAAAACTCAAACTTAGGCCTCACAGGGCCCAGGCCCTTATCGGTACCAAATCTGAAAACGTTACTCGATTCCCCGGAAAATTTCCCATGCTATACGAGTGAGACGGCCTTAAATAAACATCCCCCCTGGGAAATTTTTGGGAGTACCGGCCTTTTTCCAACACCCTGTATATATGTGTATATATAATGTATGTATAAATTAATATTTGTATATGTATATGTATATACAAACCCCTCCTCCGTCGTGATTCTGATAAAAATCCTTCGAAAACAGAAAAAAACTGGTTTCACCCCCTGAAAGGGTGGTTTTCACCCCCTCAGGGCTGCGTTCCGGATCGGATGTTAACCCTCTACCCTCCCCACCTCTCACTTTATAATAAACAAAGAAGAAGAGCAGAGGACACCCGAGCCAGATGCTGAGCAACCCTAGAAATTAAGGGGGTGGTTTACGGTGTCCAATGACCTGATGGGGTGAAACGGATGTCGGATTCGGATTCAGCGACCTCGAACACATATAGACATGGGGATCTAGTCCAGTGGACATGACTTTGTTTTTTTTTCGTGGGGTAGTGTTATTTACCGAAAAGGAAAGCAATTTTGTTCCGTTTTATGGATAAATTATTATACCAACGTAAACACGTAAATCACCCCTGCACAATTTGTTACACTCAAGGTTGGGACAGATTGTCAAATTTAAAATCCCTGACTATTCTAGATTTTCCAGGCTTAAGGTTGTCGCTCACTTAAAAGCGCGGCATCGCCGCACCTCTATATCCCCGGTAAAGAAGGCTGCACATCGGAAGAGGCGATCCCTTGCTTTAGGTGAGCGCACTTGTTAGAACTCCGCACGAGGAATCAAAGACGCGGGTGCCGGGGCGGTGTAGAGGCGATGCGAAGTTGATAAGTAGTGACAACCCTCAATGTAAAAATTTGTCAGGGCCTATTATACCTACTATGAAGAGATGAGATAATAAAGACCCTTGTACGATTATCAATTTTGCATTGATGTAGTGACGAAAATTTAGAGTTCGTTTCGGGGAGTAGTCCCTAACAACATCATTGCTTTGATGACCGGGGGGAGGGGGGGAATTCAAAGTGTTGACAAAAAAATAATGAATATGAATGAAAAAATAATGAAATCAAATATACAAAATGTCAAAAATGTGATTCGTCTAAACTAGATCAAATAAATATATTTAAAGCAAATATTTCTGAAACAAAAACTGAAAAAATCCGGATTTGATCGGTTTCTGCGAAATTTACACCTAATTTTAGAGGGATACAAGGAGCATTAAAAGAAGAAAATAGAAGACTGTGGTAAATTCTAGGAATTATAGGTATTCATGCCTAAAATAAAAGAATCGAATATTCTGCAAAGATCCAGACCTTCTTTCATATTCGTAACCTGGGAAAGTTAAGCAGGGCATTAAATTAGAAACTAATATAAAATAAACCTAAAATCTCAAAACACACAAACATAAACTACGCTAAAAAGTCTATAAACAGAAATAAAAAGGTTTACTATTACAGTACGAACTCTATGTATGGCACTGTATAAACTAGACTATTTTATCATATATATTAAATTACATATATATTCGTATACTTACAGGTATGTTAAAAGTTTAGTGCAAAGTTGAAAAATATGTATATGTACAAATTTTGATTAAATAACACCATCATTTTATAAATATAAGCATCTTATAACTCAAAATAAAAAAATACTATTAGCTAAATAACAAAATTACTATTAGCTATCTGAATCTGAACTGTCATTACACTTGCTGTCTTCACTTTCTTTCGATGAACCCCACTGTACAAACGTGTTCTAGCGTCGTCCAAGAGATGCTCTTTCCTTATATAAGCTCATCTTCATATTTTTTCACATATTGGAAAATATTAGACCACTCTTGGTCAAACACCTCCTCAAATTTTTGCCTAGTCAGTGCCTTCGTATCAGCTAACTGAAATGTAGTATTGTGAGCTGCTACCCAATTCTTCACTAATGCCCATATTTTTTCTATGGGGTTTAGTTCCGGGTGATAAGGAGGTAAACGTAACACACAGACCATGTCGTCGTTCCAACAGTTCATCCAACTTGTTTTGCGTCGGAAACCGAAATTTATTTTCTAAAATAGTTTTGTATATTTCCGGTTTGCTTAATTTGGGGTCTGCTGTGACTTAACCAGTTTAGCATTTCTTCTTTCTTGGAGGCTGTGGTTATATTTTTTCGTACTGTGACATTGTGATACGCCGCATTGTCTATAACGATGACGGACCTCTGTTTCGGTGATAACTTTGATACTACTTTTATTAGGATCCACCCACGTGAACTACGTCCACATATAAATACCATTTAGCATTGCCACAATGAAAAAACTATACTTATTTTTTTCGTTTTAGTACATCTAAATAATAAAAGCTTGTTTTTAAAAAGTATTTTTTACAAAATTTTATTTTTAAATTTTTAGTTGTCTTAACCTATGCATTTCTGATAATGCATCATCATTACAAGACGTTTTACTTGTTATCGTATTCTACTCGTCAAACTCATTCATTTGATAACCATATCAAGCAGATCGTGAAGAAAACGATAATCCGGCATCTTGTGGCGTCCGTCATATTGGGTTTACAATGACGTCACACAGCTTATCGTATTCTACTCATCAAGCTTTCATTTGATACAAATGTCAAGGGGGTTGTGAAGAAAAAGGTAATCCGCCATCTTGTGGCGTCCGTCATATTAAGTTTAGAATGACGTCACGTAGATTATCGCATTTTACTCGTCAAACCCTTTCATTTGATGCCCATATCAAGGGGATTGTGAAGAAACAGGTAATCCGCCATGTTGTAGCGTCAGCCATATTGGATTTAGAACAATATTAAATATACTATATTGCATTGTCACCGGACTTATACACGTGTGCAAAATTTCAAAGTTCTAGCTTAATTAGAACTAGTCGAAATTTTGATTGCAATATTTGACCTAAACATACATACACACATACATACAAGCAAACTAACAGGTGAAGTTAAATAAAAGCTTGTAAAAATAGACAAAAAGTGTTCGGGGTACGTCTACAATATTTTAATCTAATCTTAGTGGGTTTGTCTAAAGCTGATCGTCTTGTTGGAGATTCAAGAGCAGAATCTTGAATTTCTAGTAAAATTCTAACAAAAGTCTGTTAACTGAAATAATTTTTAAAACAGATTATAACTCCGAATTTCGAATAAAAAATCGTTGCATTTCTGTCGTTTTTCTCAGCTACATCAGCTTTCAATATAGGTCTCTTCGATTCCTATAAAGTTTATCAGAACAATAGTTAAAGGCGTGGAGTACCTATAAGTGGAAAATAAATTTTAATTTTAATAAAAGTCTATAACTTAAAGGATATAAATTTAAAACATGTATATTTTTACCGAAAATCGTGAAATTCACCTACGTTCTTGGTGGTGAATATGGGGAATTTTTTTTTCGTTGAATTTCCAAAAATATGGAAATATCCTCTATCTTTAAGTTTGGCGAAAACAGTGCGATTTCATGTGGTGAATATTTTTATTCCATCTAAAGAATTAGGCTTACTATCTTATAAACCTTTTGAGTTTTGAGTAAACCTGGCCGTATAATTTATCTATACTAATGTTAAGACGTTATGCTATGCTATGATAAATTTAGAATTCTAAATATACTAGGTGACAGGGTTAAAATGATTTATGTAAATCAGTTGATTAAAATCATGATTTTAATCAAGTAATTTTTATTTAAATAAAAAAACATGATTGTGTTTTTAAAGATATCAAAAAGGCATGAATATTTTGAAAAATACAAAATGCAATTTTGATAAACATTTATTTGCAAAAACAACTACATACTTTGAAATCCTTTTAACACAAAACAGCAAAACGAACGAACCCAGAAGTGAAACATAGCATGAATGTAAAAAAAATATTATTTAAAATAAAATTAATGTTTAAAATATCTAAAGTAAATCTAAAAATGTTCGGACCCAAACAATATCTAAAGCAGCTCTCTCTTCTTCACTGGATATTGGGAATTCTCTTTTATTTATTATGGAAATCAGTATATGTATATGGTAAAACGTGGAAAGGGGTTATGGCTTGATTATATCTTTTTTTAAACAGCTGATATTGATGTTAACTTATCTCGTCTGTAAGACTGTCCAAAATATGCATTAACTTGTTCCATGCTTCAATGTCCTGAGATAAACGTGCACCTTTCTGTTGAATTCTATCCAGTGTCATAGAAATTGTTTTCAATAATTGTACAAATCTTCAGCCAGCCTTTTAATATAATATGATAATATGAATATCCGATACTTTTTTAAAAACTGGATCAATTTCACCTTTATGCTCTTCACATATTTGCAACAATTTAGGCCACTAACTGCCATACATCTCAAGACAATCAGAAAGTGTATTCCATCGAACGTCTTGAGGTAATACCAATTTCTTGCCACCTTTTTCTTTGTACCAAGCATTTGGCAAATGGGTATTTCTAAAGTATTTTACAATTTAGACTATGTATTTTTTACTTTTCTAACTTTAAATATTTAAAAATCAAAATTAGTAGATGCGCTGAACAACCATAGTATGTAATAATCAGGTAATCTACCGAGAATTTTTTTCTTCATTACTGATCATAGTGGCCGCATTATCTGTCATAAAACTAGTAAATTTAGTTATACTAGTTTTTGCACTTATTTATTGGGTCAAAAGCGAATTTTGAAAGATACGTAATCAGCTGTGTGGGGTTTGTCTAATTATTTTTTCTTATTCTGACAAGTTTCCACAGCAAAAAAATCAAATCACCACTATTTAAGGCACTGTCACCCACATTCGCCTTGTCATATTTTTGTTTCTTTGGCGACCGTAAAATTGGCACTTATTTTACCTAGTTTCGGCTTGGGGTGGCATTCTTTTTTATAAAATGTTGCCACATACTGTCCCTTTCTGCCCCGACTTGTCAGAACTTTAATTTTGCCGCGTAAGTTACGCTACCTTTGAGAATAATCATACAACTCATATGCAAAATCCTGTTGGTTTCATTTTATAGCTAAGCCCTTTTCGCAAGCTTTTACAAGATTTAATGAACCCGCGAGCGCAACTTTCCTGTTTCGCCTAGTCGAATTTTGTTTTGTTTTTCTGTTATTTAGATTTAAAGGCAATTTTTTCATAAATAATTCGACAAAATACAATACGAAAAGTTAGTAAGAATAGTTGCGAAAAAATTGTGAGAAGTAATATTAATATTTTATATTACTTGCAATTTTTAAATGGGATCTCCGGTGGCCGCGTTAGTACGGCGCTAGCTTTACAACCGAGGGGTCGCGGGTTCGAAATCCGCTTCGACCATAGATATTCGTGATTGTTAATTGTTGGAAGGTGGTAGAGGAATTCTTCCTCGGCCGAGTTGGTACCACTCTACACATCCTCTTAAAAGGGCTGGTGAAATCCCTACCGATGTGTCCAGCTCTGGATGTGTGAGTGGGATTTCCCCAGCACATCTACAGTACGGTCTTTGTCGGCTGTCAGAAGATAAAAAAAAGTATTCATGAACTTAAAAACGCAAAACTCACAGATTTTAGCAAAGATTTTTTACTTCAACGGATAACAGTAACCAAAATATAACTTTTTGGAAAAAATAGTGATTTAAAAAAATCGACGATTTTTGATTTTTTTTAAAACATGATTTTTCTCAACTCTGATAGGTATAATTATATTATTATATTTTGTCTTAGAAGTTTGAGTTCCAAGTAAGGTTTTTCGGATACGATACACCAAGTGTTCGTAAGCCGTGTCTGTTCTCCGGCGATATTTGCCGTTTAGCCCAATGATCTTATTTCGAATTTGAGAATGACCAAATAATGAATTCCCAACGGACAACGTGCATTATCATAGGAATCTAGTTATCCATATAAGCCACTAATTACTCCACTAACATTGTTTCAATAAACTCGATAATGGAAATACGTTGTGCCTGGAAACAGAGCGTTAAATAGCAATAGTTAAATGGTTTATATAAACAAAGACGATAATTTAATTAACTGCGGGTCTATACAAAGGTAGTACCGTTGAACAGTCTTGTACTCGCGTAAATCGGAGAAGGGCAAAAAAATTTCGGACCTAAGTGATTTCCGGTCTTTACCAGGTTTTTCCCGTTGGGGACTTATATCGATAAATAGGCGAGTTTTTAACTTCAGCGCATAACCCATCAATGTGTTCTCCCTTTGTAATACATTCATAAGAATAATGACAACACACAACTGATACCATCGAATGCAGAATGCGCTGATTTTAAAAACGCGCCCAAATACTGACTATTGATGTCAGAACCGAGGAAATAATCCATTTCGGCATGTACCTAATCTACATATGTTGCATAATTTTACTTGAATATCTTATGCAGTACACCGGCCTGCAGGTTAAACTTTCAAAATGCTGATAATACAGAAATACTATTGCAATGCTGACACAAAAAAGGAGAGGTGCTATTTTAGGTAAACACAGTTTAAAGAAAATATCCAATAGGGGAGATGATAATATTGCTACATTTAAATTGTTCATTATTATTTTAGGTATTTATTCTTTATCTGCTTATTTTTGTATTAGCATCGTCAACTGATTTTCGTTAAAAAAGAGGCTTAAGTACCTACTTAACATAATCTAAAATACATAAATAATAAAATTTATGAAGTATTTTTTAACCTAGATCTAGTTGTACCGTGCTTTCAATTTAGCTTGATAACATTTTGATTAGCTGTAACTTTTTTGTTTTTAAAGATATCAAGGTAAACAAAAAAATAAAATGTAGGGTTAGTAGCCAAGTTTTTTTTGAGTGACATAAAACAAAACACTAACAATTTTCTGAGATAATAGCCTACCTTATATTTTTTTAAATGGAACTCCCTGTATATTATATTCAATAGAATACGCTATTCTGATTACAATGATATAACACACTTTATATTTTAATCCACTCGTGTTTGACATATCGGCAAAAATGCGAGATCGACGGCGATCATTTTCCGAATACTCTGGTATGCTGAAAACAAATCTAGTCACGGCACTCTTCGAGATTAAGTAGGATAAAAATTTCATATTTTTGCCGATATGTCAAAAACGAGTGGATTAAAATATAAAGTGTGTTATATCATTGTAATCAGAATAGCGTATTCTATTGAATACATATATAATATACAGGGTTTTCCATTTAAAAAAATATAAGGTAGGCTATTATATCAGAAAATTGTTAGTGTCTTGTTTTATGTGTAACTCAAAAAAAACTTGGCTACTAACCCTACATTTTGTTTTTTTGTTACCTTGATATCTTTAAAAACAAAAAAGTTACAGCGAATCAAAATGTTATCAAGCTAAATTGAACTCACGGTATAATAGAATAAGAGATTAACATCAATATGCAAGCTACATGATACATAAATAAAAAACAGTATAAAAAGATTTTTACACTAAAACACACAAAAATCATTTTGCCAATTTCTAAATTCATAAATTCAAGAACTCTTCAATGTTATAGGGAAGCATTCTAGTTAAAATTTCTTTTATACTGAATTTAAATTTATTAATTGAGAGGGACGTAAGTTGTGGTAAGTACCGACAATGAAAACACTTTCTTAAGTTAGAGTTAACCTGGGGTGTGAGATTACAAGAAAAACTTGCAAAAAATTCATGTAATAGACTATTTGAAAGAAATTGTCCTAATTAGATTTAAATGTATGACACGCTAATGAATATAAATCAAGGGTAAAGTTGGAATTACAAGTGATTTTAGCTATAATTTTGTAAAGGTGTTGTGTTTCTTGCAAATAAAGTGATCACTTAAAAAGTTGTTGCTTGGGTTTGATTGGGTTTGCTTGGGTGAAATAAAAGATTGTGTCATCACTCATCACTCATCAGCATACTGAGTTGTCTTGATGAAGTAAGGCAGGTCGTTGGAATACATAACAAATAGAAATGAACCTAATACGGGCCCTTGAGGGATGCCAGTGTATACCGGTAACACATTGGACCTCTGACTTTCAAATTCAATAAATCCTTGTCCAAAAACCTCACGTTTGGTTCAATTGCGAGTGATGCGAAAATTTTTATTCCAACACATGGTAACTAATTTTTGTAGATTTGGAGTATTTTAGGTCCATTTAAGGTTACTAAGAGGTTTATTATAATGTTTTTAAAAAACAGGTTTTCTCTTTCATCAGACTAAGGGCCAAAAATACAGGCTGCTCCACATATAACATCCAAATTATAAAATATGTAACTTATATGAGAACACTATGAGAACTTTTTCAGGCAGCCAGATATACACTAGAATGTAGTTCGCATACTGTAGGCGTTTGGATAGAAATTAAAACAACGAAATCTTTGATCAGATAGTTGTGATTCAATAAATCGCAATCCAGTTTGTAAAACCAGGTGTCTCGTGGGTCGTTGCGGTTATGTAATATTTTTGTAAAATCTTCATATGCAATTTATGTTTGTTACTTGTGATGCTTAAAATAAAGTGTTATCTCTGCCAAACTTTTTTTATATAAAGGGTGTCCCAATAAAAATGCCGGATATAATATGTTAATAAAATACATTATTTATTTGAGAAAGTTTTATATTTTTATTTCGCCAGAGTACACACATTTTGATAAATTATGAAATAAAATGCCTCCCCCGACTTTGCTAGCACACTTTCCCTCTTTTTTTGAAATTTTTGATCACATTGTCGCATGTCTGCTGCTCAATTTCGCCAATGACGCGTCGAATCTCGTCATTAAGTTTATGAATTGTTGTGGGGTTGTTGGCGTAGGCGCCAGACTTCACAAAACCCCAAAGAAAAAATCACAGGGTGTCAGGTCGCAAGATCTTGGTGGCCAATTTTTTTCTCCATTGTGTGAACAGGCAGAACATTTCTCATGCAATATTTCAATCGGTTCACGCGCAGTATGACAAGTAGCACCGTACTGATGGAACCACATGTTTTCCAGATCCATATTGTCCAATTCAGGCCACAAAAAGTCTGTTCGTATGTGGCGATAACGTTCACCATTTACTGTTAGATACATTGCCGGTTTCATCCTCGAAAAAGTAGGGTTCAATTATTCCGCCAGCCCAAAATTCGCACCAAACAGTTGCTAGTAGGGGATGCACAGGCTTCTCGTGGTAAACTCTAGGGTTTTCTTCGCCCCAAATTCCAGTTTTGTTTATTGACGTATCTACCGAGCTAAAAGTACGCCTCATCGCTAAAGATGAATTGTTGATTTTCCAGTATTCAATTAACAAATCCGCGGCGCAACCCATGATCTGCTGCCTTCAGCTCCTAATTTTTGTAGGCATACAAATGAAAATCTGTCGTTAAAATTTGGTGCAAACTGCTTCTAGGAATATCAATTTGTTGTGACCGGTCACCGGGGTGCGGTGGCGACTCGAGGTTCCGAGATTCTCGAACACTCAGTGTTGCCAACCTTTAAAAATAAAACTTCCCACGAGAACGATCCAAATTTCCCTTTTTTCAAGAAAAATCCCACGAATGCACAAAATACTAAAAATACGTCTTATTTTTATTAGATCATAGGACCGTGTCGAATGTTGCCAAGTAATAATAAAAGCGTTTTAGATTGTCTAGGTTTTTTTTAGGGAGGGGAGAGGCAAAAAAATAATTTGTCTAACCGCCTGAAATAACGTCACATGTCACGAAAAGTCTTAAAAAGTGCATTTATCTCATCAATATTAATATATTAAAGATAGTTTATAACAGAAAATTACTTCCATGCTAATACGATATTCTGATTGCTGTGTTGCCAACAGAAAATCGCTGCGGTGCCAATAATGACAATAGGATACACGGCTTTGCGCCAAATTGATACTCTTGATTATAAATATTGAGGATTATAAACATTGATTCTTGACGAATTAATTAACTATGGAATATACCACGAAAATTGCACTTTGAGTGAAAATTTCCCTTTTCCCTTTGAACCTTAAATTTTCCCACGAATCGGGAAATTTCCCACGAATTGGCAACACTGCGAACCCTTTGCGCACTGCGGCAATGTTTTCAGCTGATCGGCTAGTACGACGACGACGCACAAATTGTTTTTGTCCCCAACCGAACCACTTCGCTTAAATTTAATGACAACGACTAACGTTCGCACTGTAGTATCCTTTGGGGTATTATCAAGACCGAAAATTGAATGTAGTTTTCGAATTGTTTCTGTATAACATTCCCCAATATTATAATGGGCTTTTACAATAGTCATACGTTGTTCTATGTAGAGTGTATCGCTCCATGACTGACAAAATCAAAATGTGTTTACACTACAGCAATCACATTTTCAAGGTCATACTTTGAACAGAAGCTAAGTTCGGTAATTCCTCGCAGACGAAACGGAGTAGACGACACAGAGGAATGTGATTTGTAGTCACGTGACTTTCGAGCGAATAGAGCATGAAGAAATTTCCGAACGGATTTGCTTACTATCTGTCAAAAAATTCTTTATCGTCATAGGCTAACAAAGTTTATGGTCCCAGCGTGTAATCAATCATATTATAATCCATTGTAAAATAAACATAAAACTTATTGTAGTATTGTAGTTTAAAGAAAACAAAAACAACAAGGGAGGCGAACACAACATTTCAAAACAAGAATGTTGCGCATGTGCGAACTTTCCCTCCGTCTCGTCCGTCTAAATGCGCCGAGGAAAAAGATGGCCCTCCAAGACCTCGGAATTTAAATAACCGAACGATCAATCGTTTTCGTCTGAAGCCTCCAAATCCATCACCGAACGCCAAAGTCTGTCATCAATGTCATCTAAACGGTCGCGGAGGAATAACCGAACTCAGCTAGAGTACAAATGCTGCGAAATTTAAAATTGGGACAGCTATTATAAAAAGATTGGATGAGATTTACAAAAATGGAAAAATATTAATAAATTGTTGTACCTATTTTGATCAGAAATAAATTAAATATGTAACAATACATATTTGTATTTTTTACATATATACAAAAAACAAGTAACAATACATATTTGTATTTTTTACATATATGATAAAAAACGAATCACCTAGTAGAAGTGTATATTTTTTAACCAAATTTTCTACATGTGTTTGTGGTGTTAAAAATATCAATTGATAAAATTTTTATTAAAAAATCGCAACATATAGAGTCCAAATTTAGTAATGGGTCGCCCCTCCATTTAAATGAATACATTCTGAGGTTCGCCTGGGCATCCTTCTAATGAGATGGTCTATGGAATCCTGAGGAATTTCATTGCAAGCAACTTGTAGGGCATCACTCAGCTGGTGTAAGTTCATTGGAGGGTTAGGAAGCATTCCCACTCTTCGACCCATCATATCCCAGACATGTTCGATGGGCGAAAGATCGGGCGAACGTGCGGGCCATGGGAGAATATTGACGTTGGCCTCTTGCAGGAACTGTAATGTAATCAAATATGAGAGTGTGAATAGTTATAGTCCTATCTTCCTTCTTTCAAATTTATTTACTAAAGCCTACGCGTTTCGGCCTGAATAGGCCATCATTAGGGCGATAGGTCTTAGAGGTCTCAACACACAATTGTTATAGGTAGGGCGCACCCTGGTCAACAGACAACTTAATTACGTAAAACCAACGATAAAACTTGACATTTAAAACGAATTACAAAGGTAAATAACATGTCGAACAACCAAAACACAACTGGCAGTTGTGTTTTGGTTCCAGGCAAACGGTTCCAGAACTTCATGAATGTACCTTTGGGCATTCAACAGGCCTTGCAGAAATACTAAAGGAGTTCTACTACCTAGGCTGGTTTCACCCCAAACCATCACTCCTCTGGTAAGGGCTGTCTCACGGTCCACGGCAAACTCCAAAAACTGCCTTTCTCCTCTTGGACGCCTAACTCGTCTGAAAACACGACTCTATTCCTTTTTTCATTCCAATTTGCCCGTGCATTGCACCATTTCAATTTAAGGACACGATAACTAATGGTTAGAGGGAGCATTAATCTTGGGCGATATGAAATTAGCCCGAAGAAACGAATACGGCGATATATGAAACGCATTGTGATTCTATGGCCTATCTCTCCCAAAAAAATATTTCCTACCGATCTTAAGGTAGGTACTATGCCGATCCCTAAGGGCAAGCAGTCCCAATTTCCTGTCTTCTCGATCTGTCGTTTCTCTAGGTCGTCAAGAGCCTCTTCTGCGATGTTGCCTACCATCTTCTGACCAGCTTCTCCAACAACGAATAATTGTTGCAATATTTCTTTGCATCGTCAACCGATTTCGCGAAAGCCAATTCTTGCCTCATGTAGCCCAATAATACGACACTTCAAAATCACTTAGTTGATGAGAACTTGGCTGTCTTCGAACTCTTGGCATTTTCAAACTGTAATTTAAAACTGTTAGAACTGTTTCAATGGAATAATGAGAACAAGCTGATTGACAATAGAGAATAAAAGCAAACAAGTTGTTTGAAGGGAATTGTCAAAAAAAACGAGAAAAAGGTTTCGCCTTTTTTGTTGATTTTTTATCATTGATTACTCTAAATAGCCTAGGTGCTCGCTCACTTAGGCGAAGCGTCGCGAAGGGAAGCGCGGCGAAGCGAAGCGAAGCGAAGCGTCGTTTACGCGGTGTCCGATCACTGAGGCGAAGAGAAGCGAAGCGCAGAGAATCCACGGCAAAAGATATCCCATCATACATACTTTGTAGGGTAAGGTACCTAGACACGATTAATTTTTTGCTCGGGACCTTTACAAAAAGACAAAACAAATTTTTTTTTTATAACGTTTCCCCCAACCTCTAGACTCTAGGGCAGTGCCGGCTTAAGGCTGTTTACTGCCCGGGGCTATTCAAAGCTGACCGCCCCCCCCCCTCCAATAAAATTTTCCGATGTTTATTTCCACTAGGTCTTATCCATGTGAACAAAACGAACGTAAAAACACAAAGATGTAGAGGAAAGGCGCCTAATATTGGATAGTTGCCTAATTTTGGATACTATATCATCTCGAAACTGAAAAAGGTCTTTCATATAGAATGAGTCTGAGGGGAGCACACAGTTTGGATGTTCAGTGGTGCAAGTGGCGTATTCAGGATTTTGTTTGGGGGGGGGGGGGGGGGCGGTCACTAAATGGAAAGTGGGAAGGTGGAAAAGCGCCGCAGGCGAACATTGTTCGGGGCCGCGCCCAAAGTTCGTCATAAACTCGAAATAAAAATATTTTTATTCACACATCTGGGGGGTCAACACCCCCCCCCCCCTTAATACGCCACTGGATGGCGCCATCATATTATGTGTTTCTTTGTGACATACAGTTTTTTGTTTCCGTGCCTAAACATTATTATACAAGGTAGTTAGCGTAGGAAAGTGAAAGTTCGCATGCATGTACTAGAATAGTTGTAGAATAAGCCGAAGTGTTTGAAACAAAAATATCTGTCAAGATTTTTTATTTTAATCACATAACCTTAGTCACAAAGGCTGCCTAATTCTGGATAGAAATGTGTCCTAAAATTGGATCTCCAAACTTACAAACCCAACTTTTTTATCTATAGGAAAAAAAAGTTCAGTAAACTGCCTAAAAAAGGACTCCCATATAAAAATTGGAATCCAGAGAATATGA
Source organism: Philopedon plagiatum (assembly GCA_963971165.1). Lineage (NCBI taxonomy): Eukaryota > Metazoa > Arthropoda > Insecta > Coleoptera > Curculionidae > Philopedon > Philopedon plagiatum. The sequence continues at coordinate 97,379,684 of OZ020190.1, forward strand.
AGACGCAACCATTGACACAGTTAAACGTAAGCATATGGGGTTTTTAAAGGCGTCAAAGAGTTTCGTCGTTCCACAAATAACCCTTGAATTATATGTCAAACGTGAGCAACCCTTAGAAGAACAATGTAATCTACAAATGGGTCGAAAACCAGTTTGATTGCCTAAAATGGAAGAAGATTTGGTCCAGTCCTGTTTGGAAATGGACAAAAGATATTATGGTCTAGGACTCGCAGACATTCGCAGACTGGCGTATCAGCTTGCTATAAGGAATAACCTTCCTCATCCGTTTTGAAAACGAGACGCGAATGCCGGCAAAAAATGGCTTCGAAATTTCTTCAAACGTCATCCCAATTTATCTTCGAGAAATGCTCAAGGAACTTCAAAACCTAGAATAAAAGATTTCACGCCGGAAACTGTCAACTGTTTTGTGTGTCAGTTCTGTCAATTTTTTTGTACAACTGTTATTGTTTTTCAGCTTGGGTTTGCTTCTTTACTCCACTCACCGCCCCCTTTAGGCCACCGCCCGGGGCTGATAGCCCCCCCCCTTGAGCCGGCACTGCTCTAGGGAGAAAAACGTCGTCTAGTTGCTCTCCAGACTTTCCGAGCGTCAACCGACGCTTCTTTTCGCTTCTCGCCGCCTCAGTGCGCGGGCTTCCATTTGATTGTATCTAAGGTTCTTGGGTGGATAAAATTCCCTTCTCTTCGCTTCGCGACGATTCGCCTAAGTGGGCGCGCACCCCCGAGGCGGCGCGACCGGAAGCGGCGAGACAAACGTCGTCTAGTTGCTCTCCAGACTTTCCGAGCGTCAACCACGCTTCTCGCAGTCTCAAGGTGCACGCTCACTTAGGCGAAGCGTCGCGAAGCGAAGAGAAGTTTATCCATCCAAGAACCTTACATACAATCAAATGGAAGCCCGCACACTGAGGCGGCGAGAAGCGAAGAGAAGCGTGGTTGACGCTCGGAAAGTCTGGAGAGCAACTAGACGACGTTTGTCTCGCCGCTTCCAGTCGCGCCGCCTCGGAGGTGCGCGCCCACTTAGACGAAGCGTCGCGAAGCGAAGAGAAGAGAATTTTATCCACCCAAGAACCTTACATACAATCAAATGGAAGCCCGCGCACTGAGGCGGCGAGAAGCGAAGAGAAGCGTCGGTTGACGCTCGGAAAGTCTGGAGAGCAACTAGACGACGTTTTTATCCCTAGAGCAGTGCCGGCTCAAGGGGGGGGGGGGGGGCTACCAGCCCCGGGCGGTGGCCTAAAGGGGGCGGTGAGTGGAGTAAAGAAGTAAACCCAAGCTGAAAAACAATAACAGTTGTACAAAAAAATTGACAGAACTGACACACAAAACAGTTGACAGTTTCCGGCGTGAAATCTTTTATTCTAGGTTTTGAAGTTCCTTGAGCATTTCTCAAAAATAAATTGGGATGACGTTTGAAGAAATTTCGAAGCCATTTTTTGCCGGCATTCGCGTCTCGTTTTCAAAACGGATGAGGAAGGTTATTCCTTATAGCAAGCTGATAAGCCAATCTGCGAATGTCTGCGAGTCCTAGACCATAATATCTTTTGTCCATTTCCAAACAGGACTGGACCAAATCTTCTTCCATTTTAGGCAATCAAACTGGTTTTCGACCCATTTGTAGATTACATTGTTCTTCTAAGGGTTGCTCACGTTTGACATATAATTCAAGGGTTATTTGTGGAACGACGAAACTCTTTGACGCCTTTAAAAATCCCCATATGCTTACTTTTAACTGTGTCAATGGTTGCGTCTTCATATTCTCTGGATTCCAATTTTTATATGGGAGTCCTTTTTTAGGCAGTTTACTGAACTTTTTTTTCCTATAGATAAAAAAGTTTTCAAACCGTACATTTAGTTGGGTTTCTAAGTTTGGAGATCCAATTTTAGGAAACATTTCTATCCAGAACTAGGCAGCCTTTATGACTAAGGTTATGTGATTAAAATAAAAAAATCTTGACAGATATTTTTGTTTCAAACACTTCGGCTTATTCTACAACTGACTATTCTAGTACATGCATGCGAACTTTCACTTTCCTACGCTAACTAACTTTTATAATAATGTTTAGGCACGGAAACAAACTAGATTGCGTAGACCGCCTAATCGCCCCCCGAGGGGGCTCTATAAGGTCGGTAATATCATCATTGTCATGCACTGAAAGGGGGCTCCATAATGTCGATAATATCATTGTCATGCCCTGAAAGTTTCGTGTTTCTAGAGCATGTATTAAGGAAGATATCACACTCCTACGGACTGATGATGCAGAATAGACCGCCCTTCGTAACCGTATCGCTATATACATACAAACACATATTACATATAAATACAATATGTACGATTTCGCTGAAACCCTACTAAATTAAACTTGTCATCTTTCGATCGGCTTTGAACCATACATTAGATAACATCATCTTCCTGAAATGGTCGAGCTGGATGAAGATTGGTGGCGAGCCCTTCGGGCACGCCACTGATGTCTCTATGGAAAAAAATTGTGCATACATATTATGAACGTCGCTTCTTTCAATCTAAGAAGCCGTTCGCGAGTTGTAAGTTGTTAACTTTACCCCTAATCGTTGCTATGGCAATCATTAAAATTGAAAATTGCAAAAATATTTTTCAATGATTGACCGAATTCTACTTAGATGCGAAATTTCTACTCTGCAACTCAATAAATAACGGAGAAATCAAATTGATCGTCGTCATGACTACCAAAAATCGAAATTATTTTCAAATAAAAAAGTAGTTTACTTCCATCCCTTTCGATAGCCACCTCACTCGTTCCAATCGCAGAAGGCGTCCGCGAGTTATAAATTGTCAACTTTATCCTTAATCGTTGCTATGCCAACCATGGGAATCGATTTTTCCAGATATATTTTTGAATGAGTGACCGAATTCTTCCGAGATATCAGTTTTCAACTTTCCAACTCAATAAATAACGAAAATTATTTTCACATAAAAAAGTAGTGTACTTTCTAACATTTCGATCGTCACTTTACTGGTTTCAATCAGATAAGCCGTTCGCGAGTTAAAAATGATCAACTTTATGCTCAATCGTTGCCATGGTAATCATCGGAATCAAAATTTATAAAAATATTTTTGAATGATTGACCGAATTCTACCCAGATATCAAATTTCAACTCTAAAACTCAGTAAATAATGGAAATAGCAAACTGTTCGTCGTCATGGCAACGAAACGTCAAAATTATTTTCACATAAAAAAATAGCTTACTTCGTTCCCTTTCGATTGCCACCTCACTCGTTTCAATCAGATCAGCCGTACGTGAGTTAGAAATTGTCAACTTATCCTTAATCGTTGCTATAGAAACCATGCGAATCAAAATTTACACATATAATTTTGAATGATTGACCGAATTCTTCCCATATATCAAATTTCAGCTCTCTAACTCAATAAATATCGGAAATAGCAAATTTTTCGTCGTCATGACAACGAAATGTCGAAATTATTTTCAAATAAAATAGCTTACTTCCTCCCCTTTCGATTGCCACATCACTCTTTTCAATCGAATAATCCGTTCTCAATTAATAACAAATCTAAGCAAAATTTAAATCAGACCCGTCATTGTGATTTACTTACCCCGTATACTACCTCATGGAATAGCCTTTCTATGATGCTTCGCCGCGTCATCGAAAAATTGTTAAAATTGGTATTTAAGGACTAATTCTTCAAATTATATGTTCCGAAATCCACACGGGAAGGTCTATAGAGGCATTGCCCGGTATTTTTCAAGTCGAAAACGGTTCAGAAACCCTAAAATCTCGCAAGGAAAACTGACATTTTTGCGACATTTCGACCCTTCATATTTTAATACATTTCTCCGTATGAAACTGATTTTGACATGCATTTGCATGGTCTGAGAAAAATTAAAAAAATTCGTATTTAATGCTTAAATCGTCCAATGAAATGTATTGTAAATAAAAATATAAAGTCCGTTTTACCTTTGCCATGTATATTGTATATTTCAAGCCGAAATCGGCCCAGGAAGCTTCCAATATCGCTACAAAAACTGTTATTTTCATGACATTTTGACAGGTCATATTTTAATTTCGATGTAAAGAGGGTCCATTCAATTGTTTTTTCAAGGCACGGCTTTTATTATATGCACTTTTTAAAATTTTTCCTGCACCGATGCAAAAAAAGGTATTTATTTATAACTTTAACGAAAAAATATGTAATTTTAATTAGTGTGGAGTGTTCTCAGATGATGTAGGAAGAAAATAAACCAAAAAAGAGCTGTTAAATAAGAGAAATAATACATAATAATGCCATTTAAAGATGAATTTTGATGGAAAAAAACAGAAAAAATGAGTTTTTACCCCCTAAATCTGGCCCTGGATCACCCATTCGGGATTCATTTTAAAGCCTGATTATATCCCCAACGGATAGCGTTGAAAAAGTTAGAAGAAATTAGATAGGAAAAAATACAGAGTGATTCGAATGTAGAGATGTCATGAAAAAAAATGGTCAAAAATCGAAATTTAATTATCAATTGCTGCTTTCCTATTACGAATGAAGGAACCAAAAAATACGTTTATAACGTAGTTCGGCGAGGTCTTTCCGATAAGGTACATGGGATTTCGATTTGAATCCATTTTGACCCCCAAAAAAATTGACAACCGTCAAAAATTTGCATGAAAAATCGTAATTTCCACTTTTTCTCAAATTTTTCCAATTTGCAGTCGTTTTAGGTATAGGTAAATGTATTGCAAGAAGAAAGTGTTTGAGATTCTTTAGTTTTAAGTTCAAATACATTTTTCTGTCCGATGTTCCAGTTTCGACTTATTCAGTCCCAAAGTGGGGTCTACAAACAGCATTTTTCGACATAAAAAAATTCAAAAAAATTACTTCCCATTTTCCGAATACCGCCAGTTTCAATAGGGTTCTGAAGCTCCCGGTCCTCCACAACCTCCAAAAATTTAAATCGATTTAATTCACTTTTGCGACCTCTACCCGATTTCAACGGAAATCGCTGAAATTTCGACTTTGACGTTTAATAACTCCGAAACGGAACACCCGGTATAACTGAATTTTTTAACGAAGATAGTCCCACTATCCCTCTATTAACCCAGAAAATTTGGTTGCTGCCCCTCTAACCATTTCCGAGAAAAAAAATTGAAAAGGTGAAAATGTCGAAACGGACAACCGACATACGGCCATACATACATACATACACACATTTTTCTGACCAACGGCTCGGTATAGAGACCGAGCCTGAAAGGCGGTCTCTAAAAAACTCTGTCACAAATAAACACATAATATTATGGCGCCATCCAGTGGCTTACTCGGGGGGGGGGGGGGTGTAACCCCCCAGATGTGTGAATAAAAATATTTTTATTTCGAGTTTATGACGAACTTTGGGCGCGGCCCCGAACAGTGTTCGCCTGCGGCGCTTTTCCACCTTCCCACTTTCCATTTAGTGACCGCCCCCCCCCCAAACAAAATCCTGAATACGCCACTTGTACCACTTAACATCCAAACTGGGTGCTCCCCTCAGACTCATTCTATATGAAAGACCTTTTTCAGTTTCGAGATGATGTAGTATCCAAAATTAGGCAACTATCCAATATTAGGCGCCTTTCCTCTACATCTTTGTGTTTTTACGTTCGTTTTATTCACATGGATAATACCTAGTGGAAATAAACATCGGAAAATTTTATTGGAGTGGGGGGGGGGCGGTCAGCTTTGAATAGCCCCGGGCAGTAAACAGCCTTAAGCCGGCACTGCCCTAGAGTCTAGAGGTTGGGGGAAACGTTTTTATCCCGGACGTGTGCATGCGTAATAACCTCAAAAATATAAATGAGGCACTTGTTAATAAGTTTACCGCTTTCCTAGCATCAGTCACGTAGTGCAGTGGTATAGAATCCGCTTATTGACCCAGACGTCTTGGTTCGAATCCGTGCTCGGCCGCATATCTTTTGTAATTTTTGTCACTTAAAATATTATAAAAAGTAGGAAATCGGCTCTAAAAGGTGGATTGGAAACGGGTTAGCACTCCTTCCTCGATAAAAATTTTGTTTTGTCTTTTTGTAAAGGCAATCAGGCTGAGGACAAAAAGATCTTCGTCCGATGACGAGCTGCTCATTTTATGTACCTTCGCAGAACAACCAAAAATGTTTAAATGTTGACAATAGGATGGGATATTTTTTGCCGTGGATTCTCTGCGCTTCGCTTCTCTTCGCCCCAGTGTGCGGACACCGCGGAAACGACGCTTCGCTTCGCCGCGCTTCCCTTCGCGACGCTTCGCCTAAGTGAGCGTGCACCTTCAGTGTGCGGGCTTCCATTTGATTGTATGTAAGGTTCTTGGATGGATAAACTTCTCTTCTCTTCGCTTCGCGACGCTTCGCCTAAGTGAGCGTGCACCTTAAGCATATCTACAGAATTTGGTTTTGAGTTCTACAGGGTGATGCGTTTTTTTGTCACATAGTATATGTATGTACATACATACCTTATAATTAAAAAATAACTCCTTATTTCTTACATATACCCAAATAATTCGTTGTACATAACTTTTATCTCATCCCCATTTTCCCAAGCAAGATAAGTTCAAGTATTAGATCCAACTTTTACTAGAGGAACTGGTCCTAATATGGGATATGGGCCCCTGGAATATCCCAAATTATATGCGCGCCATCTCCCGTTTAAGAAATTAACTATAGTGTATTTACGCGGGACATCATTGTTTCGTGCTCCCGCTCTTTCAGTCGTGCTGTTACAAGTGTTAATAGTGGTTTTCTTTCTTGTCGGTGCCCAATAACTTTTTAAAGTAAGGTTATATATGCCTATTTCTAACTATGTATTACATTTTTAACAGTGTCTTATGTATAGAGTGGTGCTAGGAGTTTTAAAGGTTGCTGTTATGCCCTGAATTTGTTGATAATTTTTGTGGTTTTTGCTATAACCATATTTTTATTAGTGATCGCTATTTTGAAATATGGACCCCCTTTGCAGTCTGAATATGGGCCAGGACCCATATTAGGACCTTCACTTATTTTATAATTTTTTTATGTTTTTTCAGATGTCATCGCCACGTAACAGAAAATTTTTGTGTAAAAATTTGAGAAAGAAATAGAATTAAACTGATATGGAGCTAGCTATTGATTCTGTGAAAAAGGGAGAACTTGGCTTGAAAAAAGCTGCTAAAAATTTTAATGTTCCGAGGTCTACTTTACAGAGAATGGTGAACGCTTGCAAAAACAGTGGCCTACCTTCTAGTGATATTACAAACACTAAACTGGGAAGAAAAACAGTTTTGGGGGCAGATTTAGAACAATCGTTAGTCCATTACATATTAAAAATGGAAGCCGTTTTATGGACTAACAAGGAAAGATGTGAGTAAAATGGCCTATACTTTGGCATACAGAAACGGTGTGGAACATCCTTTTAAAAATGGTTTTGCTGGTCGCAGCTGGTTGGATGCTTTTTTGAGAAGACATCAGAATTTATTGTCTACTCGTAGGCCGACAGGAACTTCATTTGCAAGAGCTTTGGGGTTTAACAAAGAGAATGTTACACAATTTTTCAACAAGCTGGATGAACTTTATGAAAGACATAAATTTCAGCCATTTAGAATATTCAACGTAGACGAGACTGGTTTGTCTGTTGATCCCAGTAAAATTCGATTATAATTTCTTTTGTTCCTAAGAAAAAATGACTTTTTTATTTTTTTTTAAGAGCTTTTCTTATTTTTATGTTTATTTTATTTGGAAAGCTCTGTTTAACTTTTTTTAAATTTAAAGTGAACTCTATCAGAAAATTTATTTTAAATGATTTTTTACCAATTTTTTAAAAATTTTTTAGGGGCCCATATTTCATACTCCCTATCCCAATTATGAAAATGTGCATCTCTTAAAATTTTTCTTTAGAAAATAAAATTTTTATTTTGGCACAAATCTATCTTAGGAACAGATGATTGCTAGATAGTTACCCTAAAGATAGATACTTTTATTTTGATCCTAAAGTTAATACGCTTCAAGATATGGCAAAAAATAAAAATGGGGTTCCATATTCGGACCACTTCCTCTACTACAAGAATATGATCGTTAGTGAGAAAGAGGAGTAGATTAAAGCAGTAAGAATTAGATGAGTTTCATGTGAAGAAAAGTGAGACTACGTAGATTCAATTAAAAACTGTGCGCAACTCCCATTGTTCAATTTTTCCCCTTCTTTCTTTTCTTCCTTCCCTTTTCCTACCTTCTTTTCTGGTGGCAGCTCTCACTGCTATACTCCTGCCTACTGAACCTACTGTTTAATTTATATTTTTTTCCTTAATTTAGCTGTTATACATATTTCTTAGGCTTGCATGGGAGGCTGCAAACACGGCTCAATATTTCCTTTCTTTCTGTACATATCTAGGTATATGAAATGTAATACTTGTATTATTTTATTTAGAAAAATTAAAGTCAATTGCCATAGCTACTTTTAATACTGCATTTGCTGGGAACGATTTAACTGTTCTATTTAAGACTTTCTTTAAAGATTGAGTAGTTATAGGAGGATAACTGATGGGATGCAGCCACAAATTTGAAATCAAGCTATAGTATTATAATTATAAGTAATTATTTTTGTTGTTATGTGAACCGGTCTAGAAGACCATGGGTATTTATTTTTTATTTAAAATAATAATAATTCAGCACAGAATAACTTTAAAATTGAACCAGTGAACGTATCACAGTAGGCACCCACTGTATATCTCTAGCTCACAGTATACTCACAGCCTGTTAGGGAAAACAGGTAACTTACACGTGGCAATTAACCTGTCACTTTAAGCCATGTTCTGTATCAAAGAGCACAGAGTGCGCCAGGCAAAGTTCTCGCAAAACCGACCGCGCGCACACTGTATAATATTTACACGAACCATTTCGGGCACTTTTCGACCCCCCCATATCTTCGAGGCTAGTTACGTTACAGGACTGAATTTTTTCAGGGGGGTTAAAGTTACCAAAAAGTAGCAGTATTCCAAATTTAATACGTCTAGGTGGAATAGTTTCCAAGATAAAAGTGTCCAAAAATCACAATTTCGGGCACTCACTGACTGACTGATAGATCATCATAAATCTAGGGTACTTCCAATCGAGCTAGAGCTTTGAAATTTGGAACATAAATAGTGGTTAAGGTTATAATTACGAGAAAAATCAATAAAAATCCAACAGGGCGGAAAATCCAACATGACGGATTCTGACACGAAATAGGTAGGGACTTCTGCTTTAGAAAGTTGGGTGTGCACGTAGTGCAGTGGTTATTACGTCCGCCTAATAAGCGGTAGGTCCTCGGTTTAATCCCGGCCGGAAACAGAATTTTTTTTTTAATTTCAAATACATACATTTTATGATAATCGCAACAAACAGAGATACCAGGAATGCATGCAACCTTATCGACAAAAAGCCATTATTAAAAATTTTTCCTTGGAGTATGCACATATACTAATAATAAATAAATACCATTTGGTATCTGAACAAAAAGTTATGAAATCCCACCAAAAACATACGAGTACATGTAAAAAAACAGGCCAAGTTCTCGTCAGGACTGTGTGTTTTGTTATCTGAAACAAATAACTGAAATGTAAAAATTATGCCAAGTTGCTTGCACGTACACGTTATTAGCAGTGTTTTGATAAGCACAAAAAATATTGTGTGAATTGATAAATTTACAAATCAAACATGTTAAGTTTTCATTAAAGAACTGAGCAATATTGAGACCCTTGAAAACTTGCCAAGTTTGGCCTGTAAATTTATCAATTCACACAATATTTTTGGTGCTTATCAAAACACTACTAATAACGTGTAGGCAAGGATCTTTTCATAATTTTTACATTTCAATTAATTTTTTCAGATAACAACACACACACTCTTGACGAGAACTTGGCCTGTTTCTTTTAAATGTATGTTTTTGGTGGGATCGTTCTTATCTTGGGCTGACTTTAACTTGAAGATGGAGGTATCTAATGTTAGTAGCCACAAAATAAGGAAGTCTATAGAAGAAAGGTCAAAACATTAGTTCCTTCGAGTTTTTGGAGGTCAATTTTCTTCATAAATTCATAGATTTGAGGAACAACTTTTTTATAGCGAGGAATATACTTGGAAAAAAAATGAATCAAGATTTTTTCTGAAAAAATAACGAACAAATAACTATTATTTGAATCGTTTCATAGACTTTAGGTACTTTATGGGCGCATTTCGAAAATTCTCATATAAAAAAACTATTATAGAGTATGCATAGCGGGAAAAAAACCTATCTAAAACTGAATTTAATTTAACCTTTTTAAATGAAAAAGTTCCAGCAGATCGCCGAAAATCTTTTTATTTTATGTAGACCCCTAATACCCAACGAAAGTGATCTTAAGTTTGGAAAAACCTATGAAATGTTCAATAGAGGGTTCCTTTTTACTATTTTGACAATCTAGACCTTAAATCACATATTACGGGCGGCACTGTTGCCATTTACAAGTGGCGACGTTACGTCGTCGGCCTTTCATAAAATTTGCAAATTCTTTTGACCCAGGCCCAGTTCTTACGATTAATACTCTGATACCCAAAAGATTGATTATCCAAAATGTTTGTCCTATAATCATGACAGAAGCAGTTTAGCGAATCTGTACAGTGGTGATTTATGAGACGGAACAGCCATTGATGCATAGATACTTTTTATTTTGCAAACTATAGAACTTTTTAAAAGCTACTAGCTGAAAAAGGCATAAATATATTAGTGCGTTTTGTGTATTATTTTGAACTTCGCGGAAGTTTAGTACAGTAAAAAAATATAAAAGTACAATCTTAATTTTATGTCCCAAAATGGCGCTTCTCTTGACCCTGAGTTATACCTACCTTAAATTATTACATTAGATCTTACCCCAGAAAAATAACCTAAAGCAAAATTATTGACTTACGTTAGGATGTACTCTGAACGTTTCCCTATATATTGCTAAAATGACTTTGGTACTGTTAGTAATTACACTCCGAACTTTAGTAACAAAATGTAGTCAGTGGCGTATTACATGTATTTTAGAGTTTTAAGTAATTTTTTTTTTATCTTCTGACAGCCCACGAAGACCGAAGTCTAAGTACTATATACCGTGGGTATACTCACATCCGACTCACACATCCAGAGCTGGAAACATCCGTAGGGATTTCACCAGCCCTTTAAGAGGATGTGTACCACCTCAGTCGAGGAAGAATTCCTCTACCACGTTCCGAATTCCTCTACCACCTTCCGAAGTCTGTGAATATGAAAATAGAAATAAGATACATTTTATTTTGTTATTAAATTGCAGACGAACCTACTTATTCAGGGTGTTCTCAAAGTAGAGGCCTTTATTTTAACAGGTTGTAGAACTCGTAAAAATAAACCATTTCACAAAAATCGCCTATATAAAAGTTGAAAAATAACGGAGATAAACAGACTTACCAATAAATTCATCCCATTACGGTCCTGATCATTTTTAAACCACACTACAAAGAATTACAAAAATATTTGAACACACGAACTACTCAAGGAGTCACAACTTGCGGTAGAATCGAAAATCCCACGGATATGCGAACGATATCGTACTTAACTTATCATCACCAGTAAATCCTAAACAAACAACATTTTAATACTTTCGATATGCCAAAATAAGGCAGAGGTTCAGAAAGTTGAGATTTACATGTGCATTTCGGCTTTATTTTTATTGTCTAAAAATGAATTTATTTTATTGTCAATAACTATTTAAAACAACAGGAGGCAGGACCATCGTCGAAAGATATTCTAATCTAAATAATCTAGTCACTAATCTAGGCGAAATGCCGGAATTTATTGCAATCGGCCGTAAAGTATTCAAGAGCCAGCAATCGAGCGCTACCCATCGACGATGGCGCGACGGGCTTAGGCGAGAGGCGAGCAACGGCAGAGGGGGATTTACAGCGCGATAAGCAAGTGGGCGGACCATATGGCGTACCGACGATGGCAGGACCGTATTTAATTTTTAACGTTTTAAAATTTATTATCTCCATTATTTTGCAACTTTTACATAGGCGATTTTTGGTCAAATGGTTTATTTTTACGAGTTCTACAACCTGTTAAAATAAATGCCTCAATTTTAAGAATACCCTGTATAGACCATTTATGCACATACATTGTACATTTACATACAATTTTTTTTGTTTTTAATTTCTAAAGCAATTTAAATAAGCATTTACAAAACAATTTAATTAGCTTGTTTTAATTCATAGACCCATAATCTGTTTGATGTACCTGGCACAGAAAAAATGCGGAAAAACTCTGTATCATAACATTTAGCAGCATAATACAATCGACATTATAAATATTTGTATGGTATTTACGATAAAAAAATTTTGGAATGATTTTTTTCTACGCAAAGTCTCTTTGAACCGACCACGGGACGAATTTTCTGACCTATGTATGTCGTATAATGTAATAAACGTTTTATTTATATACTGGTCACGTGTATCTGCATTAATAAGGTTGTATTATTACCGTACTGAACTGGACAACGTTCAGCAAAGTCCATAACTGCTTTGTTTATTGGGGCAGTCTTCTTATCAATGTTCTATATCACACTAATTATTTATTATAGACCGCGAACGGCGGTCTATACAGGGTGTTTCAAAAAACATGTGCCATCGCTTAAAGGGAGAATCTTTGTAAGAAAGACAAAAAGTTTATATGAACATGGGTCCGCAGATGCTTTGTTTCAAAGATACAGTTTTTCAAAATATTTTCAAAATGGCTTCATCAATTTTGATGAAATTTACGTTGTGGAAAGTACGTAAATTAAGCATAATTCTGACTATAAAAAGACTTTTACAGGTCCTTCAGGGGCGTACATATGAGAAGACGGTACAATATGTTTGCAATAAAAAATGTACGCCACTAATTTTTTCACATTTTCGTATCCCAATCAAATAGTATGTTAAATTCTTAACAAAACTTACCTCTTCATATTTTTTCAATTTTCACTTCGTTTAAGAGATAAATGCAATTTTATTAACCGCCTTACTGGTTTAGTTTTCCCAACAACAACCAATTGCACATTGGTTTTACCATGACAAGGCCATTTAAAAAATTTAACATCCTGTATCTTTGAAACAAGCATCTGCACAGAAAAAAAAGAAAAGATTGGATCAATAGTTCCATGAATGTTAACGTTCACATGGTTGATTGAATTAAAAAACTGTTAGAAGAAAATTTATTTCGATATTAAGACGAAATTCAAAATTTGTTAAACTTTATTTGTTCATCTAACAGATATGCTCTTGATTAAATATCTCTTTTTGCTTAAACTAACCGCCTTGGAGTATAATACCATAAGGTAATACTTCATGGGACTGTTTTGTCTGTCAAGTCAATTAATAAAAGTTAACATTTTCTAATGTTTTATTTAATTCCCAAAAACCATTGCTTGTATTTAATATTCACAAACTGTTAAATTAAAGTGTTTTTCTATGATTTCAACAGTTTATTTTTTTCGGTGTGCGGACCCATGTTCATGTGACCTTTTTATCTTAATTGCTTTCAAAGAATCTTCCTTTAAGCGATGGCACATGTTTTTTGAAACACCCTGTATACCGAGCCGTTAGCGAGGAAAATGTGTGTGTGTGTTGTAGTGGATTTTGACATTTTCACCATTTCAATTTTTTTCTCTCGAAACCCGTCAGAGGGAAGCAATTGAATTTTCTGGATTAATAGAGGGATAGTGCGACTAGGTTCGGTAAAAAATTCAGTTATACAGGATGTACGTATTCAGAGCTATTAAACGTCAAAGTCGAAATTTACGCGATTTCGTATGATATCGATTACAGGCCGCAAACGTAAATTAAATCGATTTAAATTTCCCCTATTGAAATTGAAAAGTCGTTTTTAAAAATGGACTTATACGCGAAACTTTAAAATCTCAAATACTTTCTTTATGCAATACGAGTACATTTACCTATAGGTACTTAAAACGGCTGGAAAATGGATTTATTTGGGAAAAACTGGAAATTTTGATTTCTGACCCTAATTTTTCACGGTTTTTAATTCTTTTCGGGATCAAAATAGATCCAAATCATAATTCTATATACCTCGTCGGAAAGAGCTCGTCGAAATACGTCATATCCATATTTTTTAGTTTCTTCATTATTTATAGGGAGGGAGCCAACTCGGTCATCGTACGAAGATAAACTTAACTGAGTCGGGTTTCAAGAAAATCGTATATATTTGTATTTCTATGGGTCGGTGTTTGTATGTATGTAGCGATAATGGATACCAAGGGCGGTCTATTCTTGATCATCAGTCCGAAGGAGTGTGATATCTTTCCTAATACAGGGTTTAAAAACACAAAATTTTCAGTACATGATAATATCAGCGCCGACCGTAGAGGCCCCTTGGGGGACGGGGGACGATTAGGAGGTTTAAACCGTTATATTCCGCGACCACCGCCTTCGAGCCTTCGACAGACAGCTTCGCGGAACAGACTCCCGAGAATCAACTTAGTTAAAAAGTCAATAAAGGCAATAAAACTACTAAAATTGTAATTCTGAGTTTATACTTATGCTAAATGACACGACGATACTATTGGCAGATTACAACATCTTCAAATTTTACGGTATTTTAGAGTCTTTTTAGTGTCCTGTTGGAAGGACGTTGTACACTTTATCTCATTAAGTTAAGCAACTGCAGCGATTGGTTTGCTGAAGTCAGGTGACTTAGACAACCAAAGCACAAAAATTCTCAAATAACCCCAATATACATTGTAGTAAAAGCACCGTTACGTCCGTTACCGATGATGACCTTAAAATAATTGTAGGTACTTTTAAAAGCAAATAAAGTAGGCTTGTATAAATTTTATGTTTTATTATTATTATTACTATTACTTGTTTTGCCATTCTTGCTGATAGTCTGAAGTTGGTTTTTATTTTGGATCTTGTGTCTCCTTGGTCTTTACTTGTCTTTCGAGATGTTCCCACAAATTCTCAACTGGCTTAAAATCTGGAGATTGTGGTGGTGTTTTCAATTGGTGGGGAACATTATACAACAACCATTCTCTCATCAATTTTGAAGAATGTTTGGGAATATTGTCTTACTGAAAGTAATAATCCCCTTCTTCCAAATTTCCGGATCTAATGTTTCTGTACATGAACCTATCCATGATTCTCTCAGTAAAGTGACGGTTTCCCACTCCGCTGGCGGCCATGCAACCCCACCCTAGAACATTCCCACCTCCATTTTTAATGTTGGACGAATACTCCATGATTTATTCATTTTCCTGTTTCCTTTAGAAAAAAAATTGGCTCCATCGGATCCAAAAAGATTGTATTTGCTTTCATCTGAGAAAATTACTTTATGCCAAACGTCCAAAGGCTTGTTAACATGGGATTTTGCAAATTCGACCCTTAGTTTCCGGTTTTTATTATTAACTTATGGTTTTTTACAGGTTTTCTGTCGTAGTATTCCATTTCTGTCAGATGAACTCTAACAGTTTCTGGAAGAATTTGTTGTCCAGTACTAGATTCCACCTCCACAGCCAAATAAGGGGCACTAATATGAAGATTTTTTAAAATTTGTTGCAAAATAAAAGTCTTGTCACGCTTGGTTACTTAGGAAGGGCGTCCTGAACGTGCTTTACTTTGGACTAAGTGACTAGTTTTATATTTGCTCACTACATAGTCAACAGAACTGGCCGCTTTCCCAACAATTTTTGCAATTTTCCGAATAGATTTTCCTTGACTTAGTGACGGATTATAAGATTTTTTAGCTCCATACTCATTTCTTTCCCTTGTCCACCCATTATTAACTTACAGAGATTTCTCTTGTTTTAAATGCACTTCCCTATACTAAACTAACTACACCTTTTTATATGACTATATTCGAACGCACAAACATTCTAAATATAACAATAAATATTAAGTTGTACGCATCATTTTTGTTGCCTGAAACTGTCTGTTATTTTTTTGTATTCTATAAACACTTGATATGTATTATCAACACATGAGAATTTGTAGCTGATATCATAAAGGTCACTTTACGCATGGAAAAAACTAGAATATATTTCTCTTATTTAGAATACAGAAACTAAAATATTATTTGCTTTGGTGTACGAATACTTTTTTGACCTACTGTATAATAATTTATTTTTGTACTTGCTCTATATAATATTTTACATCTTACTAAAAACTATCTTAACCTATTAAAATTAAAACGGCATACGTATGTGCCAACGTTGACAGTTTGCCAAATCTTAGAATACGACAAAACACAATGATGTACGATATACGATAAAATATTAACATATGGTTAAATCTGTCAAGAGCGAGTTTCGAGTAAAAGTTCCATACTTATATATCTTTCAGTTTAAGGTTTTTGTATAACCGTCATTTTAGAATCAAAAATTAAACAAAAATGGTAACTACTCCATAGTTCTTTAATTTGAACTTGCTTTTCTAATCGCATTTTGAAGTGACTTGTGCCAAAACCCATTATTTTTAGAAGCATTTTGTTTCTCGTTGCAAGAGATTCCGCATTACGTATTATTATATATTTTTTAAATTTTATGTTAAACACTTTCGGAGATAAAAGTGGGATGATTTAAAGTCCCCTTCAGCCAGAATATTAGGACTATAAAAGATAACCAGCTCCTTAATTTGATACCCTTCTTACTCCCATCACAACAAACTTGAACTTCAACAACTCAAACTTCGTTAAAACTTTTTTTCCATTCTCTTGAAAGACTAAAAACACTATAAAGCAAAATAGGGACATCTTATAACTAGAAACAGTCGCCAAGCTCGCTAGATGTATATTTTGCCTTTACCCATAACAAAAATTTTAAAAAATATGGCTTCTGTTACTCGAATTTACTCCTATAACTCGAAGTCTGGAGACCATATAACACCTAAAATATAAACGTAACTCCATAAAGTTTATTGCGCAACCCTACGGTTATTCTCCTAACTTGTCAATCCTTAAAGTCCTATGAAGAAATCTTTCCCACCAAACATAGTATTAAAATAGTAGCTATATATTATGTTTGATGCAGTGGCGCACCGAAAAGGAGGGCTGCCGGGCTGCAGCCAGTTTCTCAAAGCATTTTAATCAAGCCAGTAAATATTTCAAGGGGGTTTAAACCAGTTCACCCCCCCCCCCTGCGGCTAAGGCCTTGCGTGTACCCACTGATTTTTTCACATTTTCGTATCTCAATCAAAGAGTATGTTAAATTCTTAACAAAACTTACCTCTTCATATGTTTTCAATTTTAACTTCGTGTAGGACGTAGGAGATAAATATGTAGTTTTACTAAGCGCGTTACTAGTTCAGTTTTCCCAAACAGATATTTACAAATCGGTTTTTTCGAGTAGAGTATTTAAAAAATTTAACACCCTGTATCTTTGAGACAAAGCATGCATCTGCGGACCCACATTTATATGAACTTTTTGCCTTAGTTTCTTTCAAATAATCTCTCAAGCGATGGCACATATTTTTTGAAACACCCTGTATATTCAAAATGAAAAGAAATAAATTATTTGCTAATGCAACAAAAGATCGTCAAAAAACTCAAGAGAAAGGGACTATTTTTGATTCGCATCTGGACCGGAATCAAAAATAGTCCCTTTCTTTCGGTTTCTTATTGCACTAACAGAGAATTTATTTCTTTGCATTTTTAATAACTACCAACCTAAAATCAACAATCAAACTGCTTTTTGGTGGATTATAGAGAAATAAAAGAAATAAATAACAGGTAGATAAACCTTAAGAAGATAATACCATGTAAGGTAGTGAAAAAAGGTATGAACCGAAAATATACTGTCGCGGTGCCACTAGATTAAAATACCACTAATTGTGGTAATCTCGAACAATTTTACTGCAGATTATGTACACTTTTATTAGCATTATTACTGTTTGGTAAATTTTAATTTAGAAAAAGTTGTTAATTTAATACAATAATCATGCAAGGGAACTAATTAATAAAAAGAAATCTATTGCCAAAATAGTACAGTATGAGGCAAAATAAATTGCACACAATTTGATATTTACTTTAAAAAAAAAGCTAGAACTGCAGTACAAGAGCAAATAATTTTGTAAAAGTTACCTTGTTGAATTAACAATTCACTGAAAATTTTTATCATCAACGATACGGATGGGGGGACCCATTAGATGATTTGTTCACGCCTAGAATTTTGCGACGACTAATTTGGGGATATGCACGAAATTATTGCCTAATTGGGACTGCAAAAAATAATTAAAGAATGTTCGCAATTCGCGGAATTAAAAGAGCATTAAGGTTGAGAATATACATCTGATGTTGGCTCCGATTGTCTAATCGGACTATAGGATCGGAAAGACCATTTACACATTCAATCCGACCGTCCGACCAGTGCTACCACTCTGATACAATTGTACTAGATCTAGCACCTTTTTAAGAAATCTAATACGCAGTGGCGGCTAGTGAAATTTCAAAGTTGTATATCTCTGTGCCCACTTACAGGACCCGTACCAAATTTGGGGGTTTGCTTGGTGCTAAAGAAAAAAACATTTTATAATTTGCGAAAAAAAGCCCCCCCCCCCCCCACGGGAAAAAATGAACGCATCCATCCTAACTCGTCTTTTACAGATCTCTTATGACAAGGTAGATAGCTGGTAGACTGCTTGTGTGCGGCCTGTCCCGAAGAAAGGTTCCAAATCCCTTCCATCCAATTATAGACCTATCTCTCTTCTCTCTGTTGTCAGCAAAGTTATGGAGAAAGTGATCAACTTATTATTTTATCTAAACAAATTTTACATCATTTTGTCGAAAATTTTTTAATTTTAGGAGAAAAAATGTGGTAGTAGAAAGTTATAGTCATTTGAATTTTTTTAAACCTAAAAATAGAATTTTTAAAAAATTCAAATGACTCTAACTTTCTACTAACACATTTTTCTCTTAAAATTAAAAAATTCTTGACAAAATGATGTGAAATTTGTTTAGAAAAAATAAATAAATAAAATACTTAAACGCGTTCATTTTTTTCCAGGGGTGCTACCAGCCGCCACTGCTAATACGCTAGTACATTTGAGTACAAATCTAGTACGAAATGTTTTGTAGGTGGTAGAGGAGCTTTTCCTCGACCGAGAAGGTACCACCCCACGCACCCACTTAATGAGCTGGTGAGTGGTGAAATTTTAGCGGATGTTTCTGGCTCTGGGTGCGTGAGTCGTTTTTTTCTTTTCTTTTCCTCTTCAGACTGTCATTATTTCACTTCTCCTTTCTTTCTCAGTCGCTTCTAATCCTACTCTCTTCTAACGGTCCACCTCTTAAAAAAAATGAAAATATGATGGCGCTCCCAGGGGTAAAAAATTCCGGAGGTAAACTACCCCTCCATTCGGATCTCCGGGCGAGGGGTGCTCAGGGGGCCCACCATCGAAGAATTCCAAAAGCATAATAACCTTTGCTAACATCTGCGGGCCTAATTTCAATTTGGACTCTGTCCACCACCTCCTCCAATCATGCAAACCCCACATTGTTTTTTCTGACCGAAACCCAAATTAGACCCAAATTCTCAACCAATCATCTCCTGTTTCCAGACTTCTGTCATCTTTTCGACTTTATTATGGTGGGATATGCGCCTACGTTCGCAGCAGTCTTTCTTGCGCCAGACTCCCGAACCTGGAATCAGGCAAGCCCGATATTCTCTGGCTAAAACTCACTCATAAATCTTCTACTAAATTTATCTGTTGCATCTACCGCTCCCCATCAGACAACTCCTACAATGAGTTCTTTGACTTTCTCTCGGCAAACATTGACCATCTTATCTCTGAATTTCCCTCCGCTGAAGTTATCGTCCTAGGCGACTTCAACGTCCATAGCAAGGAATGGCTAAGATCCACAAAAACCGACTCAGAAGGCAGCAGAAAACTTCGCAATCAGCAACTCGCGCACCAATTTAATCAGAGGGTCAACATACTTTCCCCGCGTTTCTACCCATAATCCAAATCCACTAATCTTTTTCTTACCACACATCCTGAGCCATATTTAATATCTGTATGCACTCCCCTTGGTCGTTCAGATCATAGCCTTACTACCGTCTCTTGTCCCCTACATTCAGAGTTCGTTGAACTGGCACTACAATTCTGCTGACTGGGATGGTCTTCGAAACTTCTTCTCTGCTTTCCCTTGGAACCCTGTTTGTTTTTTCACTCCCGATCCCTCCGAAATTTGCTCGCATATCACAGATATCATTCAAGCAGGTATTGAAAGTTTCATTCCAGATACCCGCAAGAAACCTAAACTCGACCATCAAAAGCCATGTTTATCCAAGTCCAAGCTCACAAAAGATATCTTCAAAATCCTACACCCGAAAGTCGTCAAATTTTCACCGAGGCAAGAAATCAATACAACCAAAGTATCTTAGAGTCCAAAAATGCTTTTAACAACAGCATAAAAGACAAAGTGCTTTCCTGTCCCAATGGCAGTAAATCTTTCTGGTCACTTGCCAAAAACATAAGTAAAACATCTGTAGAAGCCTTTTTCCTCCCCTGACCCCTCACAACGAAATTATCTCCACCTCTAAAGCAAGAGCTAAACTATTTGCCAAACAATTCGCTGCCAATTCCACCCTAATCCCTCCAACCAATTTTGCCCTTCCAACCGCCACGTCTGTACCCCACAAAATGCTTGACTTAATACTTAAGGTCAAACAAGTTCAAAAAATTCTTCTATGCCTTGACACCAAAAAGTCCTCCGGTCTGGATGGCATACCAGCAATTCTTCTAAAAAAATGCGCTCCAGATCCTAATGAGTTGGAGAGAGTCCATGGGAGGGCTTCAAAATGGGTCTTTTTGAACTTCAGGAGAGACTTTAGACTTGCTCAGGCGATGAGGGACCTTGGGTGAGACACTCTCTTGATGCACAGGAAATATTTTAACTTATAACAGGTTTCAGACCTATGAGGAAATCAGGGACTCTCTTAAAACTCCCGATTATATAGGTAGAAATGACCACCGATTCAAGATTGGTGGAACGTTATTTAGGTCCAATGTGGAGCTTAACTCGCTTTTCGGTCTTTTGTTGTCCATTAACCTTACCATTAACCTCAGTAATAAATATATAAAAATATGATTTAAAATTTAATAATATAATATCAAGCATTTTTTTTAAAATTATTTGATACCTCACTCCTTCAACATTTTTTAAAATTTGTTAGACAAAATTACATTTCCAATAAACCCGAAAATGACCCATTAGTTAACATTTTTGGGGAAATTTCCAGCCGCCTCTTTTCATTCCTCTCCGTTAATTTTTTTTACGTCTGTTAAACAAAATTAGATTTTCAGTCATATTTTTAGAGAAATTCTCAGCCGTTCCTTTTTATTTTTAACATCTGTTGGACAAAATTAGATTTTTTTACCTCCGTACCCTCGTAAATGACATATTAGCCAACATTTTCGGAAACCTGAACAATTTTCCGCCGCGTCGGTCCCCTCTCACCCTTCCCCTGTATTTTTAAAAGTCAAATACCAACAGAACCACCGAGTGGACCATTATGCTCAACATAACGGAGAAAGAAATTTTGAAATCGCTGCAGCCATTCCGAAGTACACACGCAAAAATTATCAATCTTCACTACTTTTTTTTTAGTTTTTCATAATTTCTTTAGGTTTCAACTTTAACAAAAAAAAAACACTTATAATGGGACCATCCGGAGAACTTATCCAGGGTCGGACTGGGCCGGACGGGCCCGGGTGGCTCCGCACAAGCCCGGGGCCCGAGACTGGATAATGGTAGATGGGATACTATCGGAAAATAATGAAATACTATTAAATTATTAATTATCAACGATATATATTATTAGGTACCTAAGTACAGTTCCAATTATATTCCAATAATATAACAAATATGAAACTAGCCAATCAACATTTTTTTAAGAGGAGAACTTTCAGCTAAGCTGTTAATTACTCGATCGTAAAAGGTGCTGTTCTCGTCATCCTTGATTAGATCCGATTCTGTGTTTAATATAATAAAAGAATCCAACAGTTCTTGCCCCAGTAGAGAGCGAAGTCTCGTTTTAATGCGCTTCAACGCTGAAAATCGTTTTTCACAAGTCACTTGCGTGAACGAAATTGTGAAAATTACACAATATACAACAAATAAGGTGGTGTACGTTCTGATATGCATGTTATGTGATAAAAGTTTACATGCACATGGTATGCAACTTTGACAGACGTCCAAACCACTTCTGGAAAAACACATGGCGCCCTTTGGTGTTTGGTCTAAGACATCTTCGTCGTCTTCTTCCTCACTCTGAGAATCTTTCATGTCTTGCTTATGCTGCCTATGTGAAACGTGCTCATCCCAAAGAGTTCTAGACAGTTTATTAAAACTATTTGCAAAAGATTCCAGTTCTTTTGACAGCAATTCTCGATCGACATTTGCAATTGATGCGAGAGACTTTAGGGCGTCAATAGGAATCCCATTTTTGTTGATTTCATTGAAGTTTTTCGGGTCCAAACTCCAAACAAGCGGCATCCTTCATTAAATCTTCGTTGCAGATGAATTTTTCGGTTATTTTAACTAAAGCTGTGTTAATAATGACTTTGTAGACAGAAATAGAATATAATCTCTTTGGGTCTGCAGCCAATAGTGTCACTTCGTCTTGGCATAACTCGTCGTGTTTCTTCGGTTTTTTAGGAATTCTTCGTAACGGCAACGTGGTTTGTATGTTAGGCCAATCATTAGAGCTTTTTGTGTGAAAAAAAGACTAGTAGAAAGCCACCTATGCCATCATTTGAAAGACACTCCGTAGATATATTCTGATGTGTTTTCGACTAGCAACTCTCATTAATTAATTTGTTATTAACAATTTAGTGCAAAAAACGCTTTTTTTTGGTTTTTTGTTTATCAAACGAAAACTATTCGAAGAATTTCAATTCCGTAAATGGAAAAGTTGTAGAGAATTAAATTACGAAGAAAATGAGAGGTGGAGCGATCCGATCGGTTGATTAGAACCGAAGAAAATCCGAAAAAAGCGGAAAATTCAGCTATATTTTCAAAAATTCATAACTTTTCCATTTATGATAATTAAGAGCTGAAATTTGGCACAGAAGTAGATAATTATATCAACTTTAAGTGTGCGCAAGGCAGGTTCTGTCGGACTATTAGTTTTTGCGCAAGTGCAATTTCAATTTTTTTATGCATTTTTTTGCCGGGAGCCTGCTTGCGTTAAAAATGGTCCTATTTTAATTGTAAGACCGGTTTTCAAAACTAGAAGTAAAATACTATAAATCGTATATCCCAAGTTTTCATTAAAATACAGCGAAATGGATGAAACATGCACTTGAACATCGGTGTAAATGGCCTTGGGCGCGAGAGCGAGCGAGTGGTGGGGGAAGGAGGGGAAGCGTACATGTATAGACATACAGGCGGGCCGTGCGGAGCGTCGCATCTTTTCACTGGCTTTTCTCAGCGACTACTGCAGCTTTCTGGAAGACTGTTTTTTGATTTTGGGGTTACTGAATACGAGGACTCTGATTCTCTATTCAGATTCCACGAATAATTCAAGATAAAGCTACTATTCCGGATTTCGGAGTGGTCTAAGGATTAGAAGAGACGAGACATATATATAGCTATAGCACGCTTAAATTTTGAATAGCTGTGTAACCGTCTAATGCGCCTCCTCCCTCTCTCTTCTATTGTTCGGTGGTATGGGTACAGCTGTTGCCTTGGGATTCAAGCGAATAGAAGAGAAAGCGACGCCAACGGTTAGATGCTACAGAGCGTTCGGAACTGTGAGTTGTACTTTTCGATCTGATTGATCAATCTGCATCCGACGATGATTCTGACTTTGATAGTTTAATAGATAGCGAGCAGATAGAAGAAAATGAAATAACTATGCGGACCTTCCGAAAAGAAGGCGAATTTTATAACTAATGTATTCGGCGCAATAATATGTTCATGTTGTTTATCATCCATTTATAATCATGTTAATAAAACACTTTTGTGAAAAAAAATAGTTATTTATTATACAAGGGGAAAACAGTATTAAATTTTAGCTCGAGGTTGTGTTGTCTCTCGACGCGAAGCGGAGGGAGACAAAAAACCGAGAGCTAAAATCTAATATTTTTCCCGTGTATACATACACTATGTTTTTCTGCGACGGAAAAAACGACGATTTAATATTGAAAAAAACCGAGGAAAAAACCTATTATTACAATATATTAAAGTCAGAAAATTATCGATGCGAAATTTGAATGTTTAAACTGGTAGGCTGTTGTACTTATAGCGACAATTAGACCTGCGTTGCTAAGGAACCTATAAAGTAATCAAACATCTGTCATTTTAATTCTGTGATTTGATTTAAAAATTGCAAACTTAGTGGTTCTTTAGTAGTTATTTTGAATAATATACAGTTAAAAAATGTCTGAAAGGAAATGTAACTTTTGTATAATAAAATATTCTAAATTTAAATATCTACCTCTACTTATGTGTATATATATCCGGGAAAAAAGTACTCACTTTTTTCCCGGGGAAAAAAGTAATTTCATAAAAAGTGACATTTTGTTACCTGTCAACAGAGATAAAATGTCAAACGTGTTTCCCGTCACGGAAAAAATATATGTTTATGTGTTTAAATTAACAACCTTCCTGCTCGTTTATTTATAGAATAGAAATATAAGAATGTTACTCAAGAAGGTGGAATAGCAGCTTTATCTTGAATTATTCGTGGAATCTGAATAGAGGATCAGATTCCTCGTATTCAATAACCTCTAAATCAAACAAAGAATCTTCCAAAAAGGTGCAGTAGTCGCTGAGAAAATCCAGTGAAAAGATGCGACTCTTCGCACGGCGCGCCTGTATGTCTATATAATATGTACGCTTCCCCTCCTTCCCCCACCACTCGCTCGCCCGCGCGCCCAAGGCCATTTACACCGATGTTCAAGTGCATGTTTCATCCATTTCGCTGTATTTTAACGAAAACGTGGGATATACGATTTATAGTATTTTACTTCTAGTTCTGAAAACCGGTATTGGAATTAAAATAGGACCATTTTTAACGCAAGCAGGCTCCCGGAAAAAAATGCATAAAAAAATTGAAATTGCACTTGCGCAAAAACTAATAGTCCGACAGCACCTGCCTTGCGCACACTTAAAGTTGATATAGTTATCTACTTCTGTGCCAAATTTCAGCTCTTAATCTTCATAAATGGAAAAGTTATGAATTTTTGAAAATATAGCTGAATTTTCCGCTTTTTCCGAATTTTCTACGGTTCTAATCAACCGATCGGATCGCTCCACCTCTCATTTTCTTCGTAATTCAATTCTCTACAACTTTTCCATTTACGGAATTGAAATTCTTCGAATAGTTTTCGTTTTATAAGCAAAAAACCAAAAAAAAGCGTTTTTTTGCACTAAATTGTTAATAACAAATTAATTAATGAGAGTTGCCAGTTGAAAACACATCAGAATACATCTACGGACTATCTTTTAAATGATGGCATAGGTGGTTTTCTACTAGTCTTTTTTGCAATATATGACTTTTTTTTGCTCTAATGGTTGGCCTATGTCGATATCAATGTTTGCGGCGTGCATTAAGTCTTGAGCATCGGATGCAAATAAACTTGCAGCTTTGAAAACATCGTCAAAAGTGTCTAAATGTCTTCGCAAATTCATATCTAAACTTTTGATGAGTCCCCAAGCTTTAAGATAATCTATTGTAGGGGTTTGGAGATATTGGCTTACTGGGGTTGATAGGTCAAAAGTTTTCTTGAATGCGAAGGCTGTCAGGATAGTTTCAAATTTCAAAAAGGAATCCATCAATGCCGTCGCTTGGCACGAAACCTTAGGCTCGAACTCCGTGCTCGAAGATATGGCACTTAAAGTTTTTACCTTAAAGTTTTTACTAACGCGACGTATCGAGTTTTCTCCATTATAGTGGTCAAGGCTTTGTCTTTAGCCCACCATCTCGTTTTTCCGATATTCTTCAATCGGCTCGATTTGTCTTGTCCAGCTGTTAATTCTGAAATTTTGTCCACCCGTAAAGATGTGCGCTTAACTGATTCATGAATAAATACACTGGTAGACTCCAAGAGCCCAAACAAATTCTTTGCTTCAGTACAGTTGTACCGAATCGATCGAGTTTTTAAGAACATCTAAAAATTAAATTTCATTTTTTTAATATCTCTGAAACAATGTCAAATCTATTATGCTATAATGATACACGTCTAAATAAGTTGATTCGATCAAAAGCTATCGCCGTTCAGAAATTTTCAAAGCTAGTTTCAGGGAATAGGGATGGCCTGCTCAGGTTCAACCATTTTCGAATTTTTCTATTTCATTTCTCTCTAATTGTATGAACGAACTATCTGATCTAGTTTACATTTAGGTCGCAAGAGCTGGGACCTAGCCTGCGCGGGCCCCCTATCCTACCTACCGCCTGGCTTGCGACAAGCCCCGCAAGCCAGGTCTGTGGGGGGCCCGCGCAGCCTGGGGCCCGGCTGGCAAACGCCACCTCGACTATATGGCCAGTCCGACGCTGAACTTATCTACAAAACAAACAAAAAATGATCGAAATCGGTGAATCCGTTCATGCAATATGCGTAAACATACCTAATTATTTACGTAAGAAAACACATATGGGTCGAATTGATAACATGATAACCTTCTCTTGTGATGCCGCGTCGCTTAAAAAGGCTATGTGGAGTTAAACTTATCTGAAAAACTACCGAAATACACATTATAAACCTAAACCTAAAACCTATTTTTTGAATCGGCTGGTTAAAGAAGAGCAATATTTAAGCGTGCAGTATATTAAACAATGCGAGCAATAAATTTATTGATTTGTGCAATAACATTGTAAATTTTCCCAATTATACAGAGTATAATACAGACTGAATCTTGATTGGGACCTTTTAGTATTATAATTTATTTAAATAAAAATTTTAAATAATGCTGAACCACAACGAGCGTTGCTTTGTATTGGTCATTTTGTAAAATGTTACGCATATTTAGTAATTTTAGGAATAATTATTTTTATTATTGAACAAAATTTAACTTAATTCTAGGTTGCACCATCGTAAAAACACCAAACATTATGACTGATAATTTTAATATGGTCATTTCTATTTTTCAAATGTTAAAGTCAAAGTCAAAGTCAAAGTCAAAAATAGCTTTATTGTCCAAAGAAATTGTTTCTCATCGACAAAGCACTTACTCACTAAAAAAAACAAAACAAAACAAACTACTATACAAAATTGATTAATTTAACAATAACCAATACAACCTTAATTAAAAAATATACAATGACAATAAAAAGACAAAAGGAAACAACTTTACTGTGTATATAAATAAAATGGTTAAAGTCCAAGACTAGAATGCTTAACCTGAAAAATGTCAAATTAAGGAGATTATCACAACAATAAACACAGCCAACAACAGGTTAAACATTCGATCTAGAAACCATCCTCGAAAAATTCTTCAAGACTATAATAAGGTCTCACAATCAACAGTTTTTTAACTTCGCGCCGAAATTTTAAGAGGTTTTGTATTTGCCTCAACCTAAGAGGTAGGTGATTAAATACTTTCCTACTATTATACAATATAGAGCTCTTAATTTGAGAGGAGCCAGGAATGGGAAGAGAAATCCGATACGAGAGCCGTGTGTTGTAGGTTGAAGTACTGTTTATATCACTTTTGTGCTTTTTGTGCATTAAGCATACGGATTCCAAAATAAAAATACTCGTTAAGGTTAGGATCCTATTGGCAAGAAATAAAGGCTTACACGATTCTCTTACCTTTGCCCCACATAGGTATCTAACTGCTCTTTTCTGCAGGATGAATACAGACTCAAAAAGTTGCTTAGAAGATGCGCCCCAAAAACATATGCCATATCTGAGATGATGCAAAGTATGCTCCTTTCACTATTTCGTGATCTAATTCTCCAGACATAACTCTAATAGCGTAACAATTTGATGCTATCCTTTTCGTGAGGTTGTTAATGCGATATTGCAATTTTAACTTCTTATCTATATAAAGACCCAAGAACTTGCTCTGTGACAAGCAGTCAATGGACTGATCTTCCAAAACTATATTTTCCAATTCACATTTAAAAGATAAAACATTTGTTTTAAATATATTCAGAGTTAATTTGTTGGCATCACACCACCGTTTAATCCGAATCAAATCAGAATTAACCATTTCTCTGAGTACCCCGGTGTCCCCGTTGTGCCATAGAATAGTCGCATCATCCGCAAAGAATGTAAATTTCCCACTTATCTGTATGTTACCCAAATCATTCATGTACAGTAAAAAGAGTAATGGCCCCAAAACGGAGCCCTGGGGTACGCCACACGTCACTACTGAACCAGAGGACAGAAGGCCACCCGACGAAACCCTCTGAACTCTAGCCGACAAGTAAGATTCAAACCACTGCAATGTGTTGCCTCTAAAGCCATAAATCTCCAGCTTCCGCAGCAGTATCCCGTGATCGACGCAGTCGAATGCTTTCGTCAGGTCACAAAACACCGCCGCAGCCGCATCCTTGTTGTTAAGATTGAGATATAATTCTCCCAGAAATGAAAATATGGCGTCATTTGTGTTTTTACCACTCCGGAAGCCAAACTGAACCGATGCCAGTATGTTATGAATCTCCAAAAAGTTAAAAATGCGTTTTTTAACTAGTTTCTCAACTATTTTTGACAGTGTTGGCAGTAAGGCCACGGGTCTATAGTTAGCGGGGTTATCATAATCTCCCCCTTAAATAACGGTATGACTGTTGTAATCTTTAAGCACATGGGAAATGTGCCGGTTGTAAAAGAAATATTAATGGTCCTTGTCAAAACATTCAACGCCTCCTCAGGGAGAAGCAAAATTATCTTTAAGGAAACATTATCCCACCCGGTGGCTGAACTATTTTTCATTTCAGAAAAAACCCTCTTTAATTCCTGTATATCAATAGGGGCAAAGAAAAACGATTCTCGAACAGAGACATGCTTAAGATATTCCATAAAATCAATATTTGCGTTGATCCCCTTGCAAAGATTTGCAGCAACGGAGCAATAAAAGTCATTAAACCTATCAGGCTCAACCCCTGACTCTATACTACCAACAATCTTCCAAGCTTCTTTCTGCTTGTTATAAGAATTAAGTAGTCTTCTCTTGTAATGACTTTGCTTTGCAGATTTTATTGTTAAACGATAGGTTTTCCTATATTTGCTAAATATCGAATCAAAAAAGTGATTCCCCATGAAATATTTTCTTAAATAATGCAAAGAACGCATATTCCTTGCTGCCACCTTCAAACCTTTTGTGATCCAAGGCTTTTTCTTTTTTTCTTTTAAAACTTGAACTGGGAATGCGTTGGAAAAACAATACAATAAAATAGTGTGAAAAGAGCTTAGCGGATCTCATCTCTAGCAATGTCATTAACACCAGTGCTGTCACATTACAAGTGTCCAATAAGTGTTATTAAATTGTTTGTGCAACTAGACTTAAGCCACAGTTGAGAAAACGCGTAAACGCGAATCAGTTTGCCAACTCCTGCGAATTTCATTCATAAACGTGAAGCACAAAATTGTTTTTATAGCTGTCTGCCTATCTCGAGTGTGCGCAGTAAGAGCCACGTGAGAGCCGAAATATCGGCAAATGGTTCAATTTACGACGTATGTGCTACGATTAGGCAGAACCGGATTACTACAGTTATAGCAAGAAAAATGTTTCACGTACGTCGTATCCGTATCGTAAGCATTTTCTTGCAGCGCTGCCAATTCTCGATATCCCTAAACCCGAAGAATTTGGGATAATATGGGAGAAATAACACAATCAGAGTAAAAATTATATTTTTAGGATTTTTTAGACTATAAACTAATGTATTACTATTCTTGTTACAATAAAACTACCTTTTTACCCCCTAAATTAACTAAGCGGAAGCGTAACCCATCAATATATTAACGGAACCAGTTGGTTCAGTCAGGGTTAACAGATATGTCTTCTGTATTAAATTTGACTATACTCCTTTGATTAGAATTACATAATTAGTTTTAGCCATATAGCATTTACATATTTTCCTACACCTACTTCTTAAACGTTCGTCGTGGCAACACTGTTTGCCGCCTGGAAAGAAAAATGCGCAAGCGTCAACTAGGCAGGCCTGCTACTATTGGTCCAAATTCTTGGCCTCAACGATCTTGCTAAGAACCGAGAATAAATAAACTGCAATTCTCGGCTAAGATACCCAACTGATTCGGACTGAAAAGCCCGTTTTTTAAACTGTGCTTAAGCTTTGTAAATTCAACGGTTTATTTCTTAGCTTTTATACAGAATGTTTAAAAAAATTGTAAAAATTCAAAACTTATGAATTGGAACAAGATAACGGTATAGCACTTTAGCATAACAATATAATTAAATTTATTTTTAAGAAGCTTTAATTATGAGAATAAAGGTTCATTTATAAACCAGCATTTATTTGAAATTTCCAAGAAAATTTAAATGTGCTCGTTTTAATTAAGAATCAACAAAATATTTATAATAAGGAGCAAGTACACAATATACCCTATAAAATGTAGACCTAATTAAAAACAGATACTTCAATTTTCTTTTGTGTTTTTCACCACTTTTGATTAAAAAAACTTCAATAAATCTGAGCCTGACCCTGAAAACGTAAGACTTTGTCAAAAGAAATTGGCTTCCCTTTGTTTGGCATGATGTATCCCTGCTTTTAAAAAGATCGACTCGGCTTGGTTTTTCCTTCTTTTCCCTACTTTATTCCTATTTCAACAAATATTTTTTTGAAAGCAAACTAAGATAGTAAGCTTAAGCAAAGAAAAGATTCCTCTGCATTGTAATAGTTTATAGCTAGGAGAAATAAAATAAATGGTTTTTCCCTTAGTCCGGGTGTCGTATCTCAGTATAGTCCAGTACATTGTACTGGCAAGGCTCTTGGTCATCAGTTATGATGAATGCCCGAAATGCTTGCGTGTTTTATATAAAAGCTTGACCCTACATTAAATTCGGTACTTACTGGATCACAGATCGAATTCTGCTAGTACGACATTTCTTCTTATTTTATTATTATATTATTTACTATCTAAAAGGTGAATCGGGGGAGGATTACTCCGGTTGTGACTTGTAAGGCTGTGTATGGCTGCAATCATTAACGTCGAGTGTGCGTATGCTCCTCAAGTTGACTGCAAGGAAGACGAAAGAATTAAATTTTAGAAGCAACTGGATGAGAACCTTCGAGGTTCACCCAAAGGAGAAAAGGAAACGTACATAGATGGCGATTTTAATGGACATGTAGGTGGGAGTACAGGCGGAATCAAAAGCGCTCACGCAGAGGGGCATGGGACAAAAAGAATGCGGAATTAAAGAGTAGTAGTGGTTGACTTTGTAATGATCTGTTATTTAAAAATCTGCTATACATCTTCTCAAAAAAGTACAACTAGTTCTGAACTCACAAGAACGGGGGAAAGAGTAGATTAACTACATCATATTTATGACGAAGACAAGTAAGTATGGACATTAAATACTGCAAAGTTGTGAAAAGCAAGAGAATGATAACACAACAAGTTTGTGATAGCGGTGGATTGAAAGTTTGTAAGTAAATAGAAAATGAAACCGAAAATTACAGGGTGTAAATTTAAGCAACAGGAGTTTAGAGGAAAATTTTAGGAAAAGGTTTTATGAAAATGAATCGTAAGAGAATAGTCTAATCATACAAACGATTGCAGAGAAGGTCCCGCAAACAAAGAAGTATGGAATGCAAAAGTGGAAGACGCGAAGAAAGAGGATAAAAAAGGAACGGAAGGTCTAGTGCCAAAAGGGATATTGATGGATATTGGATATGATGGGATATTACGCTAAATATTTACCCATAGGAAGAAATAACTAGTCTGCTACCAGAGATTCGGCTTCAGCAAAAAAACGGCCAAACCTTGGGCTTCGACCGAAACTGGGTTCGTTACGTCTCGGCTCGCCTTCGAATGTACTCGGCTGATTCGTCCTGTGTAATGTAGAATCTATGTGAAAAGACCGGTGGCGCAGGATTTTAGAAATCCTGTTACATCTCCGTTTATTAAAATTAAACATGTTTGATATATTATAATTGCCGAACCATCATTTAACTTACTAATACTAACAGTAACTCATTGTCAGCAAAATTCAGTAATTTTAGTACAATCTACGAGCCCCGTCCCATATGAATTGGACCAAAGGAATCTATATACAACTTTATATTTCTGATGGAGTCGTTCACTTTATTTTTGCAACCTCAGCAAATACAATAAATACAACAAAGTTTATTTGATACTATGTGGTTTTAGCAATTAATAAACAATAACTGCTCTTTATGTTTAAACTTTGGGTTTCAATTTTTTTAGTTGTCAAAATGGTTTGCGGAAAAGCGTTATCTTACGATATGCGAAATTCCATTGTTGCTGCCCACCAAAAGGAAGTTAGTGGGCACAAACGTGCAAAGAATTTAAACACTGCTCAAGGATCTATCAGAAATATTATTGCGCAGTATGATAAAACAAGAAATCTTCAGATTAGGGCTAAAACTGGTCGATCTTTGAATGTTAAAAAAAGAGATGAGCGTGTTCTCCGTGCACTTATCAAAGATAATCGCCAAGCTCCGTCGAGGGAATTAGCTGTAAAATGGTCACAAGCGATTGGTAGAACTTTCAGAGGACACTTGTTTGAGGAAAATTAAAAAATAGGATACAGGTTGTACAAAGTAAGTTTTTTTAAACAAGATAAACAATCAAAGTTAACCATTTTTTTATTTTAGGCGGATGAAAACCCACTTTTACTCGTAACTGAATCCGGCGTTCAGTCAAATTTTTATGCTCCTTGGCCCAGAAAAGACGGTTTCCTCTTTGTTTTTGACCGAGAAGTGGTTGTTCTTTCGTCGAAAATTAAAAATATTAACTTTAATTGTTTATCTTTTTTACAAAAACTTCCTTTGCAGAACCCGTATCCCATTTTTTTTCATTTTTCCCAAATAAGTGTCTTCTAAAACTCTTCAACCAATCGCTTCCGACCATTTTACGGATAATTCCCTCGACGGAGCTCGGCGATCTTCTTTGATAAGTGCACGGAGAACACGCTCATCTCTTTTTGTAACATTCGAGGGACGACCAGTTTTAGCCTTAATCTGAAGATTTCCCATTGTATCATATTACGCAATAATATTTCTGATAGTTCCTAGAGCAATGCTTAAATTTTTTGCACTTCTGTGCCCACTAACTCCCTTGTGGTGGGCAGAAAAAATGAAATTTCGCATATCGTAAGATAACGCTTTTCCGCGAACCATTTTGACAACTAACAAAATTCAAAACCACATTTTAAACATTGAAGTAATAATAACTTTTGTCTTCAACGCCAACTTAATCAGATGTTTGCCTCCAGAAATTGCGTGCGGTATTTTATCACGAAAAAACATATTTATGTATGAGAGACTTCTGGTCCAATTAATATGCGCCAGACATAACAAAATATTGTTTTATTATTATTATTGTCACAGGAATAAAAAGCAGTTATTGTTTATTAATTTCTAACACCACATAGTATCAAATAAACTTAGTTGTATTTGCTGATCTTACAAAAATTAAGTGAGCGACTGCATCAGAAATATAAAGTTGTGTACAGATTTCTTTGGTCCAATTCATATCCGACTGGGCTCGTATTACAAGACATTTTATTAATTTTGCACCCTAAAATATGGCACCATGGTGACAAAAACATTTTAACATTGTTTCAATAGATCGAAAAAATTCTGATTTTTCTGTACTGAAAACCCCAATAAGTGTTGTTAAGATTTGTATATGTGTAGATATTGATATCTAATTAATGTGATTACGTCGGGTTGCACAAACAACTTAATCACGAATTAAACGAATTAGACACTTATAATATGGCAGCACTCATGTTAACGTTATTGCCAAAGATGACTCTGAACGTCAATTAAATTTACTACTTAAAATTAAAAGTTTTGTGCAACCCGCTGTTAGGGTTGTAAAATATAACCACATTTTCAGTAATCAACAAATAAAATTGTGTTCTTCCCTTTGCAAAATATAAGCATAATATTGCAACTTACATTTGAAAGGACAGGTTTTGTTTCGGTTTCAAAGGCTCAAATTTAATTTCGGTTCAAAACTTGGTTTCGGTCGGATACTAGAAAAGGCGAACAAAAATTTAAAACTGAAGAAGACATCGGCATTTCACTAAAAACAGGATTTATACTATGTACCTCTTTTCGGAAAAATAATATTGTTAAAATTGTTTTATAAGAATGTTTAGGTATATTATCTATAGGTATAATCAAATTTTTAAACTAACTTTATTTTTATACTTCTAAAATTTGTGAAAAAGATTTTTTTCCTTTCTACAGCAGATTTTTTGACGGATTTTTTAAAGCTATTAGTTTGTAAAAATTTTCCGCCTATTTATCCGTCACAGCCAGATCTCTAATGCAGAAATACGTAACAAATCCATGTAGCCATACCGGTCTTTACGCCCGAACGGCTGTTGGCTGTTGGCTCCCGGCTATATAAGTAACCTTTTAGATAGCTGTGGCTCTCAAAAATATAATTATTCGAAAATACATTATAGAATAACGTAGTTAGGGTCTACTGGCAAGGCCGTAACTTAGTCCTGATATACTGTTGGGTCCTTCCGGGCCGCTTTATAGTTCCCGGCTCTTGCAATTATTTTATTAAGGATTTTGTACCGGGATTGGTTATAGTTTTGGACAGCCTGTACATTTTTTTTTGTTTTCAAGAAAGTGACAGTTGGAGTTTTAAGGAAAACCAGCTACATATACTCTGTATCATAATACTTATAATATTTATGCAGATTTATGAATTATTTACCTTTATGGCTGTGATGGAGATTTCATATGATTGATTCCAAACCCACAAAAACGTACCTGAAAATAGATTTAATTGATATCATTAAAATATCAGAAAATATAAACTTTATATATATATATATATATATATATATATATATATATATATATATATATATATTATATATAAACATATGTTACCGGCAAAGTCCGTTTCACCGTCATACTTAAGTTTGCCTAGGTAAACCGCACATTGCCGGGACGTTTTCGGCAAAGTCCGAAATTGTTCTCTATTTCGGAGTTTGCCTAGAATGTAACCCGGCAAACTTAGGTTTGCCAAACACGATTTAGGAAAAGTCCGAAATAATAAATTTGTGACCGTTACGTCGCTGGTCATTTTCTAGTCGTAACTACACTCCCCGACAATAAATTCCGGACAAAGATAATTTTAGTCAGATTGATAGCCCTGTAACTTTTTTAATTGTTTTCCGAATTTGGTGAAGTTTTTAGCAAAGTGTAGGCTTGTGTCTCAGGATGTTAGCCTGAATTTTAGTTCTCCAAAAATACTGATGGCTTGATCATTATACAGGGAGAAACCAAAAGTACTTTTTTACTCTTAATTTCTTAACGCCCTGTGGAAAAATTGAGCGGTAAAATTTAGCTTCATTATGTTGTGTTTTGAAGTGTGACCTTTTCTTAACACAATGTTTTTTGGTTCACGTCATTATCTGCTTTTTAAGAGAAGATACAAATTTTTAAAGAAAGTGTTGCAGTTTTTCAATTTTATTAACAATCCATAACATTACATTATCTTATCGACTAGCCTAAACAAATATCTAAAAATTAATAGCGCGTACTGCCACCTCGTGTTCTTATTACTTCTACTATGCGATGTGGCATGCTTTCAATGCAGTTTTGAATTGCTTCTTGAGGAATATTTTCCCATTCTTCAAGAAGGTCTGCTCGCAGATCTGGCAATGTTTCTGTGTGTCGATTGCGAACACGTCTACCTAGCATATCCCATACGTGTTCAATTGCATTTAAATCTGGACTACGCGGGGGCCACTCCAATCGCTGAATATTCACCTCGTCTAAATACTCTGTTACAACCCGTGCAACGTGGGGCCTGGCATTATCTTGCATTAAAATAAAGTCTTGTCCAACAAACTGGGCGAAGGGTACCACGTGATCAGCTAAACATTGTTGGATATAACGGTCAGCAGTTAAAGAACCATTTTCTATCACCACTAGGTCCGTACGGGCATATAATGATACCCCAGCCCACACCATGACACTACCGCCTCCAAAAGGCATTCTAGGAGATATGCAACATTGGGCCAATCGTTCACCTGGTCTCCTCCAGATACGTTCACGTCCGTCAGGTGAGCGCAGACAAAAGCGCGATTCATCCGTGAATAGTACATGCGCCCACTGTTCTGCTCCCCAGTTTCTGTGTTCATGCGCAAAATTTAATCGTTCTGTCCGGTGGGCTGGAAGTAAAGCAGGACATGCAACGGGTCTTCTGGACATCAATCCCCCTTCCTGTAACCTACGCTGGATGGTTCGTGCAGAGGCTATGGTACCACGTACATCTTGAAGTCTACGGCTAATAATCGTAGATGGTACGCTACGATCTCGTAATGCAGTTAGATTTATGAAATGGTTATCACGTCGATTGGTAATACGTGGTCTCCCTGATCCCCCACGTCGTGTGTACTGGCCAGTCTGACGAAACCGACTGATCGCATCTTGTACAGTACTTTTTGCTTTGCCTAGGAATTCCGCAATGTACCGTATATTGCGGCCATCGTCATTTAGTGCAACAGCACGTGCAACATCTTCTGGTCTCATTTTTTTAAACGAATCACTTTAAAGAGTGTATTCTGCAATGGCAGTATAGTGACACTTGGGTAAATAATGCTCTTAACGTTACTACGCAACCAAAGGCTAGTCGATAAGATAATGTAATGTTATGGATTGTTAATAAAATTGAAAAACTGCGACACTTTCTTTAAAAATTTGTATCTTCTCTTAAAAAGCAGATAATGACGTGAACCAAAAAATATTGTGTTAAGAAAAGGTCACACTTCAAAACAAAACATAATGAAGCTAAATTTTACCGCTCAATTTTTTCACAGGGCGTTAAGAAATTAAGGGTAAGAAAGTACCTTTGGTTTCTCCCTGTATAATGATCAAGCCATCAGTATTTTTGGAGAACTAAAATTCAGGCTAACATCCCGAGACACAAGTCTACACTTTGCTAAAAACTTCACCAAATTCGGAAAACAATTAAAAAAGTTACAGGGCTATCAATCTGACTAAAATTATCTTTGTCCGGAATTTATTGTCGTGTAGTTATAGTCTGCTTGTAATACGTCGCAGGTACACACGCACTGCGTTGATTGTTTAAGGTGGCATTTTCCGATCGCGTCCATGGTGGCCAACTTAATTTCATTTCGTCATGGTTTTTCGGCTTTAAAAATTTTTAACAATAAAATTATAAGTATAAATATAGATTAACATCCTGCAAGCAATTTTTAGTTAATTATTTAAAGTTTCAATGTGTATAATGATTTTATTCAAAATATTAATACTTTAAAAGATCTATGGTGACTTTTTCTGACACTAGGACCTCAATATTCTTTTTAAATATTATTTTCCTAAAATAAATCATAAAATATCTTGAGACTTTTATTAATACGTTAAAAAATACCTATATAATATGAATCTACGGTTAATATTGTGTCAATATTCATACAAAAGAAAAATAAAGAAAAACGTACTAAAATAAAATTAAGTTGGCAATAAATGGGTGTGGTTGGTAAATGCAGCCTTAAGCAGGGCGCGCATTGAATCGACTCGCCTCGGCTCGGCACGGTACGGCACAGTCAAAAGGTTTGGTATACATGCAAGTATATGAAGAGGGGCGCATTGAATCGGTTTCGCCCGCTCGGAACGACAAATCGGAATCAGAGCAAAAACTGCCGAAATGTCCGACTGCCTGCGACTACTTGTATTAAGACGCAAGCGGAAGAGATAGGTGTCAAATGGCGGACGAAGTTTTGATAGTCAACGTTCGTTTTTATGTTTTTTTTGTACGACCCGAAGAATCACGACAATGTGCGGAAGGGGAATGCTTAGGAGGAAATAGCGAAAAAACGTCTGATACGATACTACGTCTATACATCACAATAGTTGCAGCTGTTTTAAATAACCGATAGCCGAATCAATGCGCTTTGACTGTCGGCATTCCGAACGAAATTTACCGAGCTGAGCCAATTCAATGCGCGCCCTGCTTTGAGTGTTTGTCTATTCGTCTAACTGGACCGGGTTTGCTCAGGTTTGTTATTATCATTTAATAAAAAAACTTTAACAAGTATATTATGAAGGTATATTTAACTTAATGTACGATGAAATCATGTTATTTACAGGCTTAGCATCACTAGTAGACCAATTATCATGATACAACACAAAGTTAAGAACATATTTCGGACTTTTCCTAAAACGTGTTTGGCAAACCTAAGTTTGCCGGGTTACATGCTAGGCAAACTCCAAAATAGAGAACAATTTCGGACTTTGCCAAAATCGTCCCGGCAATGTGCGGTTTACCTAGGCAAACTTAAGTATGACGATGAAACGGACTTTGACGGTAACATATATATATATATATATATATATATATATATATATATATATATATATATATATATATATA
Organism: Philopedon plagiatum; assembly: GCA_963971165.1. NCBI lineage: Eukaryota > Metazoa > Arthropoda > Insecta > Coleoptera > Curculionidae > Philopedon > Philopedon plagiatum. The sequence goes on from OZ020190.1 coordinate 97,418,217, forward strand.
TATATATATATATATATATATATATATAAACTAGGTAATATTGGGGAATGCAGCAAAATTAAAGAGTACTCTTTAAAGGTTTTCCAAGCTTTCGGAAATGTTTATTTCCATCTTCAGGGAGACTACAAAAATTATGATTATGTCAGGTAACAAAAGGTTGGTAACTTTAAGAGTTAACTTACATCTTTGGTGAGAATGTAATTCGTGATGTACATAATCATGAGCTTGGGTATGAGATAAATAAAACTAACATCGTCAAAAACTTATTGATTAAAAAACTATGTGGTAACTTAAGTAGATTGTTAAAATGGTATCACTTTACACTTTAAAATTACATAAAACATCATTAATTAAAACAGATGATCACCGCTGAAAATTTTTAAAATTATTCAAAGCAATTTACTGCAATGACAAGACAAGTACATCTGAAGGATGTCATCTGTCACTGTATTCAAAGTTAGGTTCAACGCCTTTGGCGTGTGTCAGAAAGTAAGAAGTGGTTAAGTTACTGCAACGTGAATTTAATTTATTTCAACACTACACTTCGTTGGTACTAATTTAAATTTGTAATTGTCATGATGAAATTATGATTATTTATTTAATACGAACAATGAGAGGAATTTAATTATGTTATGTTATTAGGAGTAATATTATTATGACTAGATTCTTTGTCTAGATGAAGTAAATATGCATATATTTCACTTAAGTGATTAATGTCAGATTTTTTATTAATACAGTTTTATCATCTTGGGAGATAAATGCCATCTCTTTGAATAACCTTTTAGAGTAATGAGGTTCTTTAGTTAATATTTTACTAATAATTACTCTAAAAGGTTATTCAAAGAGATGGCATTTATCTCCCAAGATGATAACTGTATTAATAAAAAATCTGACATTAATCACTTAAGTGAAATATATGCATATTTACTTCATCTAGACAAAGAATCTAGTCATAATAATATTACTCCTAATAACTAGAGTTTAACAAATGGGGGTAATTCCAGAGACGGCTTCTAACCTAGTTGGAAATAAAATTGGGATTCGATTTGAAAATAAAATACAAATATTTATTTACCCACATTGTGTTATTTGAAAGTGCGAGATACGAAAATATCATACAGGGTGTCTGAAAAGTCTTAGCATGGGCAAATATCTTTACTATTAATACAGATAGCAACACCAAATTTTAGTTGTACCTTATTGGTTAGTAAATCTACTTTTTTACGTAATTTGACTCTTTCAACCCCCTTGGGGGGTTACGCTAGCGAGTTGAGGTCCAAAATTTTGGATGCAAACCTATGCCGTGTGGCCTCTTCGTTTAAAAGTCTTCAAAAAAGAAACATTGTTTTAGTATTTTAGTATTTATTTATTATTGTAATTCATTTTTAAATGGCAAGCCTATAAAAATTATAACTCGTAAATCGTATAATCGGGCGGGGCACAAGTCGACCATTAGTCGGCCACTTGTGCCAAACAGTACAAGTCGGCGCTGCTATGTTTTGTTGTGTAGGGCACTTTTTTCTAACTTTTTTCCAACTTTACTTCTTCATTTGTCGTTTTTATATGTTTTGTTTTTGACATCTGCGCAGTAGACCAAAATGCGTACCACGCGCAAACCGAGCGTGCTAGACATGCGCACGGAATTTCAGGAGTTGGACTTTGGTGTCTACATTTGAACCCATTCATTTTTCAGAATATATCTCCAGTAGTTAAGGTACCACTACGTATTTAACTTTATAACTTTGTTCCCAAGTTTTTTTCGACTTTATTTTTCAGTTTTTGCCATGTGCGCAGTAGACCAAAATGCGTACCACGCGCAAACCGAGCGTGCTAGACATGCGCACGGAATTTCAGGAAATGGACTTTGGTGTCTACATTTGAACCCATTCACTTTTAAGAATATATCTCCAGTAGTTAAGGTACCACTGCGAATTTAGACAACAAAGTACATCCCCTGAAATTTCGTGCGACTGTCTAGCCCTCTTGGTTTGCGCGTGGTACGCATTTTGATCAATGGTAAAACTTTTTCCCCAAGTTTTTTTCGACTGTATTTTTCGTTATTTGCCACCGCGCAGATAGCAAAAAAAGAAAAATAAAATCGAACAAACTTGGGAAAAACGTTATAAAGTTAAATACGCAGTGGTACCTTAACTACTGGAGATATATTCTTAAAAGTGAATGGGTTCAAATGTAGACACCAAAGTCCATCTCCTAAAAGTCCGTGCGCATGTCCAGCACGCTCGGTTTGCGCGTGGTACGTAGTTTGGTCTACTGCGCACATGGCAAAAACGAAAAATAAAGTCGAAAAAACCTTGGGAAAAAGTTATACAGTTAACTACGTAGTGGTACCTTAACTATTGGGGATATATTCTTACAAGTGAATAGGTTCGAATGTAGACACCCAAGTACATCTCCTGAACTTGCGTACGCATGTCTAGCACGCTCGGTTTGCGCGTGGTACGCATTTTGGTCTACTGCGCAGATGTCAAAAAACAAAACATATAACAACGACAAATGAAGAAGTAAAGTTGGAGAAAAGTTAGAAAAAAGTGCCCCACAAAACAAAAAATAGCAGCGCCGACTTGTGCTGTATGGCACAAGAGGTCGACTAATGGTCGACTTTTGCCCCGACCGATTATACGATTTACGAGTTATAGGTAAGTTTTATAGGCTTGCCATTTAAAAATGAATTACAATAATAAATAAATACTAAAATACTAAAACAATGTTTCTTTTTTGAAGATTTTTAAACGAAGAGGCCACACGGCATAGGTTTGCATTCAAAATTTTCGACCTCAACTCCCTAGCGTAATCCCCCAAGGGGGTTGAAAAAGTCAAATTACATAAAAACGTAGATTTATCAACCAATAAGGTACAACTAAAAGTTGGTGTCGCTATCTTTATTAATAGTAAAGATATTTGCCCATGCTAAGACTTTTCAGACACCCTGTATGATATTTTCGTATCTCGCACTTTCAAATAACACAATGTGGGTAAATAAATATTTGTATTTTATTTTCAAATCGACTCCTAATTTTATTTCCAACTAGGTTAGAAGCCGTCTCTGGAATTACCCCCATTTGTCAAACTTTACTAATAACATAACATAATTAAATTTCTCTCATTGTTCGTATTAAATAAATAATCATAATTTCATCATGACAATTACAAATTTAAATTAGTACCAACGAAGTGTAGTGTTGAAATAAATTAAATTCACGTTGCAGTAACTTAACCACTTCTTACTTTCTGACACACGCCAAAGGCTTTGAACCTAACTTTGAATACAGTGACAGATGACATCCTTCAGATGTACTTGTCTTGTCATTGCAGTAAATTGCTTTGCATAATTTTAAATATTTTCAGCGATGATCATCTGTTTTAATTAATGATGTTTTATGTAATTTTAAAGTGTAAAGTGATACCATTTTAACAATCTACTTAAGTTACCACATAGTTTTTTAATCAATAAGTTTTTGACGATGTTAGTTTTATTTATCTCATACCCAAGCTCATGGTTATGTAGATCACGAATTACATTCTCACCAAAGATGTAAGTTAACTCTTAAAGTTACCAACCTTTTGTTACCTGACATAATCATAATTTTTGTAGTCTCCCTGAAGATGGAAATAAACATTTCCGAAAGCTTGGAAAACCTTTAAAGAGTACTCTTTAATTTTGCTGCATTCCCCAATATTACCTAGTTTATCTCCTGACTAGTCAGCAACGACTACCTCTCTCTCATATATATATATATATATATATATATATATATATATATATATATATATATATATATATACATATATATATATATATATATATATATATATATATATATATATATATATATATATATATATATATATATATATATATATATATACACAGTTGCTCACAAAATTGACCGTACCTAATAATAATCCAAAATGTATTAATTGAAATAATACCAGCTCTATGATATGATTTTTTCTATATTTTAACAAAAAAATTACACCAAATAAAAGAATAACCACAGAACTATAAGAAACGTAACAAACGTCAAACAAAAACCGTTTGTTTTTGAAGAGAAAAATTAAAATTAATGGAACAGTTAACACATCAATTGTAAAGATATACACAAAATTAACCGTACAACACGAAAATGAGTTCTTAAATCTATTTTATATTTATGCAAAAATTGAGAATAAATTCTCTAACCACCTGAAAATTCCTTATACAATAAGGATTTCAACAAATAATGGCAAAACAGCTATTCTCCGGGCTATATGCCCCTCCGAGCGCTGAATTACATGCCAAAATTTGCCGTATTTTCTTCTAACACAGTTAGATAAGAAAATACTAATGTTTCGAATGCAAGAAACTACCAGGAAGAAGGAAGCTTTTTCTTTAGTTAGAATGTCGTCACCTGCCCGGAGAATAGCTGTTTTGCCATTATTTGTTGAAATCCTTATTGTATAAGGAATTTTCAGGTGGTTAGAGAATTTATTCTCAATTTTTGCATATTTATATGTACCCCTGACAAGTAGACTTTCATTCATACGTTTGAATATTTTATATTTATTTTTTCAAAAAATTAATATATAGTGGCCCTCCTCTAGCTTTACTTACGGTCCTTAAATGACGTGGCATGGATTTCACCAACTTTCTGGTAATGTTTGGCGATATTTTTTGCCGTGTAGAAAAAATAGTGTTTCTGAATGCTTTACGGTTACTAGGATTGCAACTTTGAAGTTCATTTTTAAAATATGCCACAGATTCTCAATCGGATTGAGACCATGTATCTGCGGTGGAGTATTTAACAGTTTTGGTATACTATGCAACGGCCACAGCTTCACCATATATGCGGTGTTTTTAGGATCCTTATCCTGCTGGAAATAAAAGATGCGCGCCATATTTAATTTTTCGGCTGATGGTCTCAAATTTTGTTTTAGAATATCTAACTACATATTTTTATCCATTATTTTTTGAATTTCATGTAAATTTCCAACGCCGTTAGCTCCCATATCCCCCCATAATAATATGGAACCTCCACCGTGTTTAATAGTGTTTACGATATTTTTAGTTTGAAGCTCGGTATTTTTTTTCCGCATCACAATTCGACCAATTCTGACCAAAACTGAGCAAACCTGAAACAATTAGTGGCGGAAAAAAATACCGAGCTTCAAACCGTAAAAACTGGTAAACACGGAGGAGGTTCCATATTATTATGGGGTGCTATGGGAGCTAACGGCGTTGGAAATTTACATGAACTTCAAGGTATAATGGATAATAATATGTACTTAAGTATTCTAAAACAAAATTTGAGATCATCAGCTGAAAAATTAAATATGCCGCGTATATTTCATCTCCAGCAGGATAAGGATCCTAAAAACACCGCATATACGGTGAAGCTGTGGTTGTTGCATAGTGTACCAAAATTGTTAACTACTCCACCGCAGACACATGGTCTCAATCCGATTGAGAATCTGTGGCAAATTTTAAAAAAAGAACTTCAAAGTTGCAATCCTAGTAACCGTAAAGAATTCAGAAACACTATTTTTTCTACATGGCAAAAAATGTGGCCAAACATTACCAGAAAGTTGGTGAAATCCATGCCACGTCGTTTAAGGGCCGTAATTAAAGCTAGAGGAGGGCCACTCAATAATAATTTTTCGAAAAAATAAAGATAAAATAGATTTAAGAACTCATTTTCGTCTTGTACGGTTAATTTTGTGTACCTATATCTTTACAGTTGATATGTTAACTGTTCCATTAAGTTTAATTTTTTTCTTCAAGAACAAACGGTTTTTGTTTGACGTTTGTTACTTATAGTTCTGTAGTTATTCTTTCATTTGGTGTAATTTTTTTGTTAAAATATAGAAAAAATCATATCATAGAGCTGGTATTATTTCAATTAATACATTTTGGATTATTAGGTACGGTCAATTTTGTGAGCAACTGTATATATATACCTATGTATATACACGCTGTACCATATAAGAATGCACACTACAGGGATCTCGTAAACCAGAAGAGATACAAAGATGATTAAATTAGAGAAAAGTTGCGCTTTGCTGAACCCTTCAAAGTCACAATTCGAAATCTAAAAAAATCCGATTACTTCCGAAGATATTTGGGAAAAGCCCAATTTTCCCGATTTCGTTTTTATTTTTTCTGACTCTATTTAAAAAGATATGACAAAATAAATTTCACATTCTCATTGCCACTTTTTCTGCTCTACAAGCCGGCGTTCTTAGATTTTCAATACGACGTTTCGTTTCTTCGCAACCATCATCAACTTCATTTTTTTAAATAGTCGAAAAATTTTGTTTTATTCCTAAAAAAGTCCCACGACATATGGCTTCTTACATTTATCCGACGTTTCGGACGAAAAAATCATCATCAATATTATTTGATGATTATTATGAAGGAACGAAACGTCGGATCAAAAATCTAATTACGTTATCATGTAGAGGAGAAAAAATTACATGGGAATGTGGATTTTATTTTGACCTGTCTTCTTTTGTGAAAACAGAAAAAAATTAATTGCCAAAATTTATGTTTAAAATTTCAAGAATTCGTAGATTTTTTCTGATTCTACTGTAAGAGATAGATTAAAATAAATTTTACATTTTTATTGTCGTTTTTCTCCTCTACAACATGACATCATTCAATTTTTGATTCTACGTTTTGGCTTTCCTCGACCATTATCAACTGTTTTTTTAAATAATCCGAAAATTTTATTTTAGCAGTTAGATTGCCCTTGTTATTCTGAATTCAACGACGTATCACATACGTGCAACTAAGCAAGATGTTATTATCAAAAAACAAAATATTACGCTACAAAAAGATCATTGAAACAATTTTATTTAATCATATGTTCAGAATAACAAGGGCAATTTAATTGAGCTAAAATAAAATTTTCGGATTATTTTAAAAAAAGTTGATAAGGGTCGAGAAAAGCCAAAACGTAGAATCAGAAATTGAATGACGTCATGTTGTAGAGGAGAAAAACGACAATAAAAATGTAAAATTTATTTTAATCTATCTCTTACAGTAGAATCAGAAAAAATCTACGAATTCTTGAAATTTTAAACATAAATTTTGGCAATTAATTTTTTTCTGATTTCACAAAAGAAGACAGGTCAATATAAAATCCACATTCCCATGTAATTTTTTCTCCTCTACATGATAACGTAATTAGATTTTTGATCCGACGTTTCATTCCTTCTTAATAATCGTCAAATAATATTGATGATGATTTTTTCGTCCGAAACGTCGGATAAATGTAACAAGCGATATGTCGTGGGATTTAGAATTAAAATTAAAATTTTTTAGGAATAAAACAAAATTTTTCGACTATTTAAAAAAATGAAGTTGATGATGGTTGCGAAGAAACGAAACGTCGTATTGAAAATCTAAGAACGCCGGCTTGTAGAGCAGAAAAAGTGGCAATGAGAATGTGAAATTTATTTTGTCATATCTTTTTAAATAGAGTCAGAAAAAATAAAAACGAAATCGGGAAAATTGGGCTTTTCCCAAATATCTTCGGAAGTAATCGGATTTTGTTAGATTTCGTATCGTGACTTTGAAAGGTTCAGCAAAGCGCAACTTTTCTCTAATTTAATCATCTTTGTATCTCCTCTGGTTTAAGAGATCCCTGTAGTGTGCATTCTTATATGGGACACCGTGTATATAAAAGTGGAAACTGACTGACTGACTGAGGTATCAACGCACAGTCCATACCGCTGGGTCTAGAAACTTGAAATTTTGCACAGAGGTTTCTTATATATCGTGGGCGTGCACTAAGAAAGGGTTTTTCAAAATTCAACCCCTAAGGGAGTGAAATAGGAGTTCAAACTTTATATGGAGAAGAAATACTAGATTGACCTATTAACTCCAAACTTCATAAAACTACTCTAAAAAATAAATGTTTAAACGCGTGTTTTTCAGTTTTTAATAAATCAACCTCTAAGGGGGTGAAATGGGGGTTCAAAGTTTGTAATGGAGTAAAATTGTTATACCGCGGACCAAGTCGCGGGCGAAAGCTATACTGCTACTATTACATTATATCGCTGGATTGCCATCGGTCAATCGGTAATAAAATCGCCTCACCTCAGTGGCGTGCCGTGCCTTTAGAGGCGGAGAGGCACAACGATTTAGGTGCGCCAAATTATTTTCCATTTATTGGAGAGTATGTGGTCATAGTAGGCCGTAAATCTCCGTGGGGGCGCGAGGGCGCCGTACGAAGAGGGAGGTGGGGTGGGTCTTGCGCCCCCCTAGCACCTCAACGGCACGCCACTGCCTCACCAGTCACTTGTAAAAGGATTGCAGTTAGATGCGTCGATTCTTGCTGACTTAAAGTAAACATTGTAAATTATATTATTTAAATGCTTAAAATGAACCTTATGATTATACGTAAAATAAACAGATTAAAATTTTTGCTAACCATACATGAGTATTTTTTTATGAATCACTGTCCATTATGCTTTTTTGCTTGCCACACTGTATCTTGGATTTAAATACACCATATTTACTCCTAAATAGGGCCAGTGTAATGTGCCATATGTATAAGAACTAACATGTCTGGTAAAAAATTAGAACCGTACTCGTCATACCCAAATTCTTTACATACAATCTGTGTAGAAGTATCGATATGAACGGCCGATTGACAACTAATTAACAACAAACAATAATTATTCTCCGAGTTGAACAATACATTTTTTTCTGGGTTTAGTCTTCGTTAGGGTTGCCATACGTCCATTTTTTATAACGAAATGTCCGTTATTTAAAACTTGTCCGTGTGTCCAGCCCGTTTTTGGTTCGTGTCAGTTATTTTTTCACTCCAGGTATAAAACATTATTATTAAAAAACATATCACCATCTAGCGGCAAAAAAATTGGCTAAGCTGTTCCCACTAAGGACAAAGAAGAAGGGAGTTTTTTCAGAGTCAAATATTGGTGATTTCCTAAATGGGTAACTTACTTTAAAAGGAGTATTCAGCGGTTATTACCACTATTTTTTTTAATATTGATTTTGGTTAGTTATTTAAAATAAAAACGAATAACTTAAAACTAAATGATATAAGGGTTTTTAATTATTTTGTACTCTTTCTTCAAAACCGCGCATCGCAAAAATGTAATGCTTACCTGTCGAATTTTAACAAATTAAAATAGAATTTTTGCAAACGTTTCAAAAAGTTAAGCAAAAAAGATGTTCATGCTATTGCTGCATTTCTAGTATTAAGGTAAACCTACTTCTTGGGATTACTAATTTATCTTGTAAGTTTAGATATGGCGAACCAAAAGATGTCAAAGAAATTCTGTTATCACGGTCCCATTAAACTTTTTAAAATTTATAAAATTTCTTTCTGTTAAAAAATTATTGTGCCAATATTCCCAAAAAGAAGCAAAAACGCTCTTCATGCTGTTGCTACATATTATGGTAGCACATCAGTGTAATTGTGTGTTTTTGGACGAGTAATAATGGGCTTGTTCAGTCATTTCGCGTTTTCAATAAATGTGTTAATATTATTGTACAATCAGACAATTGGCACGCACACACAAAATTACGTCAGTTGGACGGATAATAACAAAAATATTAACGTTTAAAATTCGACCAAATTGAAAACATTTAGTTTCCCGTTTGACGTCATCCCACGAAAAACAACTGAATGTAAAGGGCAATGTAACGAATTAAATTATTAAGGTTACGGCAACACCGCAATGGCCCCCTATCGGCCGTTTTAGTACTAAAGGGAATATTTATATATTATTTTCTTTCATGTTTATATTCTGTATAACTTTTGTAGCATTTTTTAATCTTCGAATTTAGTTTCATTAGGAAAATTTTAGCGGTTAAGTGTATTTAAGTACTAAAGGATAAACTACAACAAAAATAATAGTAAAACCCAAAAGTGATCGTGGTGTACCTAACAGCGTGTAGTAGTTATTTCGAACTCCTTATTCGGTGAATTATGGCTGATGCCTGATCGTAACATGAATATTCATTTTAGGTTATAAAATATTGTGCGACGACGTTTTTTATAATTAAGTTTGATAACATAACCTCAATGACCAACCCACTGGTATAAACGTTGCTTTATGTATAATTTAAATAAAACTTTTATGTGGAAGTTCACCTCGCTTTTTTAAGAAAATGGGCAGGATAATTTTTTTCTCCTTGATTGGGTACATCATTACGTTTTCCAAGGCAGAGGATATCTTTATAAACATCAGACGCGGCCCGTGAGTTTTTTTACAGGTGGCTCAAAATTTTGTGGGCAACTAGTGATATCAACGCAACAAGCAAAATACACTTTTTCAATTAAGAAAGGTTTTTTAATAATGTGCCAAGAAATTATTTACCTACAAATAAACACTGCAAAAATCATAAAATAGGTACTGCTGAATATTGAACATTACTACTCTAGATGTTTACGGCTTTTTGTCTATGTGTTTTAATACTCTAGATTAGTAGATAACCACGACCACCCCCCTCCCCGAGGCTGCGCCACTGTTGTTGCCAATACACCTTTTAGAGCCGATCTAATTTTTTAAATAACAAAAAATTTAAAAAAAGTTCTTGCTCCAACACAGATTCGAACCATCGACCTTCTGGTCAACTCGCTGAGATTGTACCTCTGGACTACGCTGGTAATGTAAGAAAATCGGTCCGATATCGTTAAATTTGATGCCTAGCGCTGGCCTGACAGAAATCGTATTTATAATTTTTTATGTTTAACCGCTAATTAATATTATTAATACAATGCAAATACAATGCGCATATTAGCTACCTAATTAGTTTTTCTTTTTCCGAACCAAATGTTTTGAAATAGTATATATTATGGGGCGGTTTGAGTATTTCCATATCAATTGTGTCTCTTTTTAACTTCCTCAAGCGCGTATGTCTGTTTCTCTCTTACTTTTAATGAATTTATATCGTACATATAAACCTATAAGATCAATTTAAAATATAACCCAGCCCTTTGACGATGGCTTGGCTTGATTCTTTCTTGGGGAGTTTTCGCATGGAACTTTGAAACAAAAGATTCTTTTTTGGTTTTAAAAAATTAAAAAATAAATTATTAGGTAGATCACTGAAAATTTTAGGTGGGTCATTGACGAAATGACCTTATGGACGGGACGCGCCTGATAAACATCATTGACGATAAGAACATTCTAAACACTGACCCTAACGAATGAATACTGAACACTGTCTAACAATACAAAACAAATAGTAAAACTGTAAAATAATAACACTTAACAAGTTTTCACACAGACACAGAAAAATAAAGGGTTTGTATTCACGAAGAAAGTACAAAAGTAAGATTAAGGTTTTTGACAAGTGTCATATTATCAAATTTTGAGTTCGTCGCAAAATTTTTGCAGCAGTGCCAACGCTTAAGATACTTTTTTCCTACATTTGGGTCGCTCATCGTGGGACTACGTCACCAGACGCCATCATCCCGCTTTATAAGCGATGTTTGACTGTTTGAGCGCTATTTTGAGGGTGAATTCGATCAGAAAAAATTCTAACCTTTTGGGGACAAGTTTTTCGAATAGGGCACTTTTATACTATGAAATAAAAAAATGCTGGATAGGCCCACAATGAAAAAAAAAACCAGAGACAGATCCTAAAATTATACTGAAAAGTAAATTGATTTATTGCTAAAAATAGTAGGAAAGTTAGAATTTTATTTGTATTTAAATAAATATAGATACATATTTTTTTTATTCAAGTTCTACATAGCTGTTTACTGTCAACTAATTTTCCTGATGTTCCACACAAATATCCCTTAAATTCGTAATTAAAGCGTCATTTCATATTAGATTTTTCAGTATTAAACTCTTCTGTGCCTTAATTTAATTTTTTCCCTATTCAAAACCGTATAATTATAATTTTCCACAAGAGATGGTTTTATTATTATAAAATTTTGAAAACCAACAATGTGGTATATTATTCAAATAGTTCATATTTTATGTTAAAACGCACATTATGAATTAGCTTTATTGTCCTATATTTTTATCATAGTGTGCCTAATCCGAAACAAATCTTCCAGTTAATAATTTAAATTAAATGCCCATTTGAAAAAAGAAGTATATTTTAATTTGATATGTTGAATTAAGGATTTTTCTTAAGCTTCGGTTTCCTACAAAGCGGCACCCTAAAACAGCGAGCGTAATTTAACGGCTGTTTTTGCCAGAGTAAAGTACGGCCACTTTGACGGTGAACATTACTGTAAAGTAACCAAACCGTGCAATAAAATACGGCCGCTATGACAGTGCACTTCACTGTGAAAATTGTAATGTTTTGCAAGATGGACGATTTAGAGCTGGCTATCCTAATTTGTCTTGAGGGGGCAAATAATCATCAGATGAAGAAAGCAGAAGACCAGAATCTGATATAATATATATATATATATATATATATATATATATATATATATATATATATATATATATATATATATATATATATATATATATACAGTGACCGGCAAAAAGTTCGCAACATATGGGAAAAATTCTTATTAGGTGAGTATTGGAAAAACTTTTCCGGGGGATCGGTTCTGCATGTCCGATAACCTAAAAATCGATTTTGACATACGTCACGTGACCACTGGTATAGCGTCAAATTAAAAAAAAAATTGTTAATTTACAAAAAGTGAGGTTAGTTGACGAGATATCAAAAAAAGTTATTTGAAAAAATTGCTTAGAATTAAATTCTAGGTCCTTGTGCAAAATTTTAAGATTTTATTTAAAAAAATTGGAAAACTCAATTTTTTTTAAGTATTTTTTTATCGATTTACAAATTTCCAGTTTTTTTCGTTTAGATAGCTTGGCTAATGTAAAGCCCATGTATCTGGATGAAAATAAACGAATGTAGTAGTTTTTTCTACAATTGACAGGACAAAATTAAAAAAAACAGGGTTTCGCCGGACGCTAGCTGTTGCAATGATTTGTATCTAGCAGCAGTGTCAAAATTTTAGAGACATTTCAATGAGATTACATTGAGAAAACCTTAATCGTCTTAAATATATCTGAAGTTCGACTTTTTGTAAAGTTAAGGGGAGTAAAATAGATAATAAACAAAAAATTACCTGTTTATTTAATCGAAATTTCATAAACGAAAACCAATGTAAGAAAAACTTAAAAGTAGTCAAATTCTGTACTAACAACATAAAAAATCATTGTTTTTCCTTGGGTGCACAAAATTTAAAACTCAGTATGACCACCATTTCTCTCCATACATACTATTGTTCTCGAGCGCAACTCTCGATTAACATTTCGGAGCATTTTACGATTTATTTGCAATACACAATTTCTAATGACATTCTCTAAATTTTGTATATTCCTAAAGGGTCGATGTTTGTACACAGAGTTCTTTAGGTATCCCCACATAAAGAAATCTAACGGAGTCAGATCTGGTGATCTCGCAGGCCACGGATTTTCAGAAAACCGTCCTATCCACTGGTTTCCAAATTCTTGATCCAGCCATCTCTTCACCTCATTTGTGGAATGAATGCTAGCTCCGTCTTGTTGAAAGTATAAATTTCTTCTTTCGGCTAATGACAAATTGTCTAAAAAGTCAGATATCTCAGTTTGTAGAAATTCTAAATATCGTTCTGAATTTAAATTGTCTCTAAAGAAAAAAGGTCCCACTATTCTGAGGTTGAAAATTCCGCACCACACATTAACCTTAAAACTATATTGGTCTTTACTCTGAATTACAAAGTCTGGGTTTTCGGTGGCCCACCATCTACAGTTTTGTGAACTGACGGTTCCGTTAGAGGTAAATGTAGCTTCATCCGAGAAAAGAACGTTCTTTGGGAAATTAAAATCTTCCTCAATCATACCCTGGAACCAGGCACAAAAATCGAAGCGGGCGTCATAATCCCTATCTTTTAATACTTGTACAAATTTAGGTTTGTACGGATGAAATTTGTTTCTTTTTAATATCCTCCGCACAGATCTTTCGTGAATGTTAGTGATCTCCGATATTTGACTAACTGCTAATTGGGGTGTTTCTGTGATCGACAAACACACATCCAGAGAACCTTCGTCACCTGTTACCGGTTTTTCATGGGAAACTTTATACTGATTTTCTACCGATCCCGTTTCTTTAAATTTATTGACTAGACGAGATACTGTGGAATAATGGAGGGATTTATCGGGGTGCCTCTCATTAAAAATTGCTGCTGTTTCTCTATGGCTTTTGTAATTATCTCCAGAAATTAAAATAATTTCTATCTTTTCCTGAAGAAGTAGTGTGGGTGCCATTTTAAGGAATAAAATATTAATAAACTTATGTAAAATATCAAACTTAGTAAGATGCGAGACATAAACCAATGACATAGGTTGAAATCAAACAAATTATAATTTGTTTGACATTTTTCTGTTGTTTTTAACCTACTAGATTATTTGGTTGTTTTAATTTCAGAGCCTGCTTTGGTAGTTTTAAGTACAACTAAATAGACCTGGTTGTTAAATTTATGTGCGAAAAATCTTAATAAAATCTTGATACAGTCATTTCATTAGATTCAAACCATTGCAACAGCGAGCGTCCGGCGAACACCTATTTTATCGATTTTGTCCTGTCAATTGTAGAATTGTAGATCTGACTCCGTTAGATTTTTTTATGTGGGGATACCTAAAGAACCCTGTGTACAAACATCGACCCTTTAGGAATATACAAAATTTAGAGAATGTCATTATAAATTGTGTATTGCAAATAAATCGTAAAATGCTCCGAAATGTTAATCGAGAGTTGCGCTCGAGAACAACAGTATGTATGGAGAGAAATGGTGGTCATACTGAGTTTTAAATTTTGTGCACCCAAGGAAAAACAATGATTTTTTGTGTTGTTAGTACAGAATTTGACTACTTTTAAGTTTTTCTTACATTGGTTTTCGTTTATAAAATTTCGATTAAATAAACAGGTAATTTTTTGTTTATTATCTATTTTAATCCCCTTAACTTTACAAAAAGTCGAACTTCAGATATATTTAAGACGATTAAGGTTTTCTCAATGTAATCTCATTGAAATGTCTCTAAAATTTTGACACTGCTGCTAGATACAAATCATTGCAACAGCTAGCGTCCGGCGAAACCCTGTTTTTTTTAATTTTGTCCTGTCAATTGTAGAAAAAACTACTACATTCGTTTATTTTCATCCAGATACATGGGCTTTACATTAGCCAAGCTATCTAAATGAAAAAAACCGGAAATTTGTAAATCGATAAAAAAATATTTAAAAAAAATTGAGTTTTCCAATTTTTTTAAATAAAATCTTAAAATTTTGCACAAGGACCTAGAATTTAATTCTAAGCAATTTTTTCAAATAACTTTTTTTGATATCTCGTCAACTAACCTCACTTTTTGTAAATTAACAATTTTTTTTTTAATTTGACGCTATACCAGTGGTCACGTGACGTATGTCAAAATCGATTTTTAGGTTATCGGACATGCAGAACCGATCCCCTGGGAAAGTTTTTCCGATACTCTCCTAATAAAAATTTTTCCCATATGTTGCGAACTTTTTGCCGGTCACTGTATATATATAGATATATATACAGGGTATTTCACTTAAAACTCCCAACGTCTATAACTAAAAAACTAAGTGAGATAATTAATTTCTGTTAAAAGCTGTCGGTAGTAGGGGTCAGTAGCCGTTAACAAGGTTAAAAAATAAATCGACGCCTATCGCAAGTTGGGCGTCGCGACGCTGCAAAAATATAAATCGATTGCAGGAACTTTGAAAATAATAAATTCAAAAAGTACGTTAAATTCTAAGACTTTTTTGTCTCTTGCACAAATTTCATAACTCTACTGGTTTTTGCAATATAGCGGCTTAATTTATCACGAATTTAATTATTTTAATGGCCTATTTCCTACAATATCTAAAAATTATAGAAAACTGTCTCTTAGAAACATTTTTTATTTCATTGCAATTTATAGTAAGAATACTAGTTTAAGGTTTCGGCTTCATAAATCCGTCATCAAGTTATATTTCAAATAGTATCATAATATTTTGTACCTACATTACTGGCTACAACTTCTTAGTTTTAGTTTAAGTATGGATAACTTCATGTATTTGTCAATGTTTATCTAGAAAAATATGAAATTATATTTTAGAACCCTTCCCTCATAAATATTTTTTGTTTTCTCGTCAAAAAAATACTAATTCATCATATTTCTGAAATTAATACTTGATTATAGTTCTTTTTAAGTTGTTTTATTCTTAAAAAGTAGGCTTTGAAAACAAAAAGTAAAATGTTGGTTTATTTCATAGCAGGCTCACAACATTGTTTAAGAAAATAGACATACATGTCAAAACGTTAATTTAGAAGTCAGATTTTTTGCTGTTTATACTTTGTAGCACAAACATGGTTCAATTTACCAATAACGAAAAATTAGACATGTTGCTGATTTACGGAGAAGCTCGACAAAATTGCTTAGAAGCTCAAAGAATTTACGTACATCGTTTTCCGAACAGAACAGTCCCAGATCGTCAAACTTTTATAAACCTATTTAATAATCTGAGGGAATATGGTTCGTTTGTAAAGCAAAAACGCAGAAGGAGAAAAACAGTAAGAACAAATGTAAACATTGCTCGCGTTTTACAAGAGGTAGATAATGTTCCACTTACTTCTTTACAAAAGATAAAAGAAAGTACTGGCGTTTCCAAAAGTTCGTCTTCTAGAATATTAAAAGAGAATTCTTTTCATCCTTATAAAACAAAACTAGTGCAGAAATTAGAACCAGAAGATTATGAGAGGAGAATGAATTTTCTTGCCAGGTTTGCTGATATTTACAGTCAAGACCAAGATATTTTATCGAAAATTTTATGGAGCGACGAGAGCCGATTTCAAAACAATGGTATAATTAACAGACAGAATTGCCGCTATTGGGCTCAAAACCATCCCCGTTGGATTAAACAAAGAGGAAATCAGCGCGTTTTTAGCATAAATGTATGGTGCGGTATAATAAATGAACACCTCATCGGACCCTACTTTTATGAAGGTACCCTAACTGCTCATCGTTATTTGGAGTTTCTCCAAAATATTCTTCCTGATCTGTTAGAAGAGGTGCCTTTAGAAATAAGGCAAAATATGTGGCTGCAACAGGATGGGGCTCCTGCCCACAATGCGGCAATTATATCAGAACATTTAAACGCACAATATCATCAACGATGGATTGGAACTAATGGACCACTGGAATGGCCAGCAAGGTCCCCTGATATTACGCCGCTGGACTACTTTCTTTGGGGCCACTTAAAAGACTTAGTTTATGAAGAACCTATTGAAGATATGGCGGATCTTATAAACAAAATTATAGCTGCATGCCCTTCAATTACAAGAAGAACTCTTTTAGAAGTTACACATAGAAAATTATTAGATAAGTTTGACAAGTGTATTCAAGTCGAAGGAAGAAATTTTGAACAAATGTAAATATTTCACATAATTGTAATAAAAAATAATTTATTAAAATGTATTTTCGATTCTTTTTGCAACGTCAACTTCGACAAATGCATAAAGTAACGCAAGACTAAGAAGTTGTAGCCAGTAATGTAGGTACAAAATATTATGATACTATTTGAAATATAACTTGATGACGGATTTATGAGGCCGAAACCTTAAACCAGTATTCTTACTATAAATTGCAATGAAATAAAGAAGGTTTCTAAGAGACAGTTTTCTATTATTTTTAGATAATGTAGGAAATATGCCATTAAAATAATTAAATTCGTGATAAATTAAGCCGCTATATTGCAAAAACCAGTAGAGTTATGAAATTTGGGCAAGAGACAAAAAAGTCTTAGAATTTAACGTACTTTTTGAATTTATTATTTTCAAAGTTCCTGCAATCGATTTATATTTTTGCAGCGTCGCGACGCCCAACTTGCGATAGGCGTCGATTTATTTTTTAACCTTGTTAACGGCGACTGACCCCTACTACCGACAGCTTTTAACAGAAATTAATTATCTCACTTTGTTTTTTAGTTATAGACATTGGGAGTTTTAAGTGAAATACCCTGTATATATATAGAGAGAGAGAGAGAGAGAGAGAGAGAGAGAACGTGCTTGCAATATCTCACCGTACGAGCGGCCGCTTCCTAAAATACGGTGTCGTATTTGTATGAATTGGTAGCGCCGAACGCTTTGCAAGCATGTTCCCTTTTTTTTGTGACGTCACTGGCCGTCAAATTACGCCCGCTATTTTACGGTACCGCTTTGTAGGAAACTGAAGCTGAACAATTGTTTGTATTGGGATGCAAAATTTTGCCAAATTAAGTACTGTTTTATCAAAGATTTCACCAAAGATGTAGATTTAATCCCAAGCAGCATACTGTGGGATTGGTTTAATTCAGGGTTCAGTCCTCTCTGTGTTAAAAAATAATCAACTTCAAGGGTTTTGTAGTGGCAATTGTCTGTTTAATCATTCTGCATACAAAAAATTTAACGCTTGTTTTTTAACACTGAATTACGATTTAACGCTAGATTAAAAGTTTTATGCAACCGGCTGTAAGCCTCCTATGCTATATAAAGATGCAATATATATGAATAGTAAGACTATTATAAAAGGGATGAGGGTAAACAAAAATCCATATTTAAGATAAATACGCCAAACCATAGCCAAAGGCCATTACTTGCTGCCTACCGTGCCGTGCAGAACAAAACCGATGAGAATGCCTAGTAAAATGCGTTTTAATATTGCCCGTACAGTGGAATAAGAATGAAGCTCCATCCAATGTAGGTAAAACGGATGAGAGTCCAAAGTATACCCACTTCACTCCGCCTTTCTGTAACGTTTGATTATTTACATGAACGTTTTGGCAGTGTAGAAGATCAACGTTCTTTGAAAATTTACCATATAAGTAAGTTTTGTTTGAATGTTTAATAAGGAATATGGCTTTATGTGCCTAACCCCATTTAGATTTTCTCTGTACGCACATGTCAAAAAAATAATACTAAAATATTTTACCTAAAACTAGACTAGTGATGTAAAAAATCGTTTTTTTTTATCACCTGAAAAAAAAACATGAAGAAAAACATGTTTTTGTTAATGAAAACATGTTTTTTCTTTAAAGAAGTCATCAATTATCATTTTAAAACGCGCCAGATAGCGATGCAGGGCACCTATTGGCGGCTCAAATTAAGGAAGACAGCTGCAAACAGCTGATTTTTAACGGGAGACGCGAAGGGCACACTAGACGACAAAATTGACGAAGATTCCAAATAACACGATAATAAAGACAAAGACGAAACGAAAATATTCCCCGTTATAGCAATCAGCAAATCGCCTGAGGACGCCACGTTCTTAATTTGAGTCGCCAATCCTGTTAGCCGAGTCGCGTTTGGAGATCCTTCAGAGTGCTATGTACAAGCCTAAGGTTTGTTCTTTTGTGCTGCACCAAACTGCACTAACCTGCACATTTTTTATTCGTGGAAGAAGCCCATAAGCAAAAAGTCAGTGCAGATTAGTGCAGTTTCGAGCAACACACAAGAACAAACCGCTAGTGTGCAACGCCAATCGGTGATCTGCCTTAAGTTTTTTTATTATTGTTAATAATATAGTAAAGTGGCCAAATATGGAATAGGTGCTTAATATGGAATATCGATTTATTTTAAAAACTATTTGCGCCATTTACTAACTGAAGACTGACACATCAACAAACGCTTATTTTTGCATTGCCGCGAAGTCTTGGTAGCCGTGTTTGCATTAATATGGATCATACCGCCGGTAAACACTTGTGCTGATATTGAAAGTTTATTTCCTGGCAAGTATTTTTCTGTTTTCTGGTAAAACGTCTCAGTTTAATTAAATTCCTTTGATTGCATGCCTACCCTCGAATGTCATTGTTTTTATTGTTGGCATTGTTAATCGTTAATTGTATGTTTTTAGCAAAAAAAAAACAAGGTTCAAATTAATGTGAGGTTAGTGCCAAATATGGAATACACCTGAGCAAACCTGAGAAATCTGGATCCAGTGTATATTGTGCGGTCACTGGGCACACAAAGAATTCTCAGGTGCACTGAGCGAGCATTATGTTTGTGACTTTTGCAAATAACTTGTGTTTGTGCCTTGCACAATTAAAGTATCTTTTTGTTTGTAAGAAAGTCGTTTTTCAGTTGCTTTACTTAACATTTTTTTTAATTTGCTTAGATTTTATATTTTCCTTGAAAGCAGATAGTTTTCTGGTTGATGTGTTTGTAGATACTATTATTTTTTAGGGTTAAATAAACGTTTATTGAACATATTTTATTTATTTAATAAGGTATTCCATATTAGGCTCAAAAATATAACACACAGAAATATGCAACTTTTTATTTATTAGCTCATAATTTCTGTTATAAGAAATTTGATCCCTTATAACCCCAAAAATATTTTCAGATGATCCTTAATAAAAGGTTTTAGTAATATAACAAACCATTTTTGCACAAACGAAAAATTTTAAACATAAATGACAAAATGGTATTCCATATTTGGTCACTTTACTATACGATTATATCCTATTTACAAACGAATCAGGAAGTTTTTAGATAGTGCGTAACTCGTTTCTATTTTTCTTTAAATTTAGATTTTTCTGACTTCAATAGGATAGGCAATAATACATGATAATTTTTTCAAACTAGTTTTTTGTTAAGATAGCCGAAAATATAAAAAAAAGTTTTCATTATTAGATAGTTATTTCCATTTTTAGTAATATTATTACTATTAATAAACTTAGGCGTTTTAGCTGTTCCTGTGTTCCTGTTCATAAATAGGTGGTTTTAGTGCATTTTTTTTTTAATATATGTTTACTTATTGACAAGTATTGACGTATTTATTGTATATTATTTACGTTATCGTTACAAATGTAATCACAATCACATATGGATTTTTAATTATTTTCCTCTAAACCTTGCATATTTGCCAGTTTGTGAAAAAAAAACGCCATTTTGAAAAAAACCAAGCTCTATGTTTTTTAAAAAATACGGTTTTTGAAAAAAAATATACCTATTAACGTTTTTTTTTCATTTACATCACTAAACTAGACACATACCGGGTGTTCAGTACGTATATGTCAAACTCTCGGCAGTATACAGGAGACGTCAAAATAACCCTAGTGTGTCATATATTTTTTTTCTCAGGAGCTCCAGTGATTCCTACCCAGTGATTTACATTTTGGGCTGTAACTTTTGACCAGACTTGTATAGTTTAATGATATTTTGGCGTGTTGTATAACCGATAAAGACCTACAAATCCAGACCATAAATAACCTTTGATATTACCAAGGAAGTCAGGAACGGACTTGCCACCACACTCGTGGGACCAAAATTTTGCCATGTGTCACTTTTCATAGCTAAAACCCATTTCGAAAAAATCAACCATTTTTGAGAAAAATCAATTTATTTACGTCCACCTTGCAGATACGATTAATTCAAATAAATTAGATTACTACAATAAAAACCATCAGGTATTGTTTCTTTTACCATGGTAATCCTTAATATGACAAGATTTGTCAAAGCCATCAAATCTTAATTAAGTAATGGAGCCCTATTTCTACGCAGAATATGCTGACATGCATTTAATTTATGGACAAGCGCAATGCAGCTCTCTGGAGGCAAGAATAATTTATGCCGAGAGATTTCCAAATCGAAATTTACCAGATCGAAGAACATTTAAAAGGTTTTTTTTATCTTCTAACAGCCCACGAAGACCGAAGTCTAAGTACTATGTACCGTGGGTGTACTGGGGAATCGACTCACACATCCAGAGCTGGAAACATCCGTAGGGATTTCAAGAGGCCTTTAAGAGGATGTGTGGGGTGGTACCACCTCGGTCGAGGAAGAATTCCTCTACCACCTTCCAACAACAATCACAAAATATCCATGGTCGAAGCGGGATTCGAACCCGCGTCTCACGGTTGCAAAGCTGGCGCCGTACCAACTCGACCACCGGAGACCCGGGTTGATCGCAACTTAAGGGAAACAGGTAATTAGTAAATTAAAACAGAATTGTGCTTAAATCAATCTTTACAAATCCATTTTAGGCAATATTTTACCGCGTCGTAAGATGAGCAAGAAACATTCTGGATGAGGTTGCTGATAATCCTTCTAACAGCGTAAGAAAGCCGGCAGCTCAAGCAGGCACAACAAAATCGGTTTTCTATGAGACTTTACAAGAACAATTGCTTCATCCTTTCCATGTCCAAAAGGTACATGCAATGTCTTCAGACGATTATCTGCAAGACTAAATTACTCAAACTGGTTTTTACAAAAATTTAGAGAAATTTACTAGAACTGTTTCATTTACGGATAAAGCTGGCTTCACAAGGGACGGCAATATAAATTCTCATAATTTACACGTTTGGCATGACGAAAATCCCCATGCAGACTGGGCACCAACAAAGATTTATGGTTAATGTTTGGGCGGGGAGCTTCATCTCTTTCTGTCCCTCTTAAGTTACGATCAACCCTATCAAGTGTTCTTCGATCCGGTAAATTTCGATTTGGAAATTTCTGGACATAAATTCTTCTTGCCTGTAGAGAATTGCATTTTGATTGTCCATAAATTAGCATTACTCTAAATTATTAAGTTCATTGTTTTCTAATGATAACTAGTATTAATTAAGTGGGTAGTTGTAGCTTTTTATTAGATTTCGTTTAGTAATTATGAATTAGTTAATAACAAAGAGTTTAATTAGTTTCGTATAATGTGTAATAACTGCTATTACTAGGGTATGCATGATCAAGATTTTCTCGAAAATGGTTAATTTTTTCGAAATAAATGCAAAGTACCTTTTTTTTAGATAACTGTCCAAAGTATCTAATAAAATGAGTTTTAGCTCTGAAAAGTGACACCTGTCAAAATGCTGTATGGTGGCAAGTCCGTTCCTGACTTCCTTGGTAATGTCAAAGGTTGTTTATGGTCTGGACAGAGAAAAACCAAGATAGAGAGAAGAAATCTCTTCTTCCCGCCAGCTCGATAACGCCATGGCCTTTAAACGGTAACACCCCGAGATATATATATATATATATATATATATATATATATATATATATATATATATATATATATATATATATATATATATATATATATATATATATATATATATATATAACAATAGCCAGTGGGGTAGCAACACGTCAAGCAGAGAGAGATTTGGGTCGCGCGGCGCGTCTCAATACTCCTCTCACTGTGCTTTATATCATTCATACGGACGGGCTATTCTGTTTTTAACGCGTGGCTACATTTTTGGAGACAATCTTTTAAACTTTTGATTGTTGTTTTTCATATGGGTTTTTGATTTTGCAGCATTTTTTTATATTAACCCCAAATCTGCAACGCACGCCCGTGACAGCTTTCTTTAAACGTCGGTAGTCGAGTGCATCAAGCCGCTTTGGAGGTCATAGAAAGCAAATCGTATTTATGAATGAAATCAGTACGAGATATTCTTCTCTCTATCTTGGATTTTCTATGGTCTGGATTTATAGGTCTTTATCGGTTATACAACATGCCAAAATATCATTAAAATGTATAAGTCTGGTCAAAAGTTACAGCCCAAAAGGTAAACCACTGGGTACCCCTTTTGGGTCCCATATCTCCGTTATGGAGCACCTTAGGAAAAAAATTAAATGACATACTAGGGTTATTTTGACGTCTCCTGTACACTGCCGAGAGTTTGACATATACTTACCGGACACTCTGTATATAAGTTAACTTTTAGAAAATTGGTTGCTCCCAACAAGTTAAACCTTTCAAAGGATAATTTTAAATTTTAAAATTGTTGTTTCTCAAAACTTTTATTTTGCGACCTTCATCCTTTTTAGCCTGTACTCTTCATATAAAAATCAACCTACTTCACATAAATTTTTATATAAAATCTGGTAAATACGAATTTATTTAAGATAAAAAAGTGTTTTGGCAATCGTGAGCCATTTGGGGATAGGATAAAAAGTTTCCGACCTAACAAAGAAAACAGCAACATATTGGTTAAAGAATGATTTTTATTTTTCTACATAGTCTCCGTGTAGTCAATACATTTACTCCAGCGGTGTTCAAGGGCCTTTATATCATCGTTATCGACTGATTTCTCCAACTCGTCGAAATCGGTGTCTGTGGCAGCAATCAATTCTGAATCCGACGTGAACTTTTTGCCAGCAAAATATTTTTTTAAGCTCGGTAACAAATTAAAATCCGATGGGGCCAAATCTGATGAATAAGGTACAGGAGAAACCAGTTGGAAGCCAACTGATGAATGTTTGACATGACAATTAGTGATTTGTGACAAGGAACAGAATTTTCTTCTGGGCTAACTAGTTGTGCAAGTAAGTTCACAAAGTACTCTTGTTTTTCCTTTTTCGAGGTAATTTATGTGACCAACGCCTTTGGCATCCCACAAAACGGGGTTAGGACTAGCACTAGCGCCTGTCTTAAAAGAATGAGGCGCCTCCAATCCCTCGTACAAGAGCGTACTGAAAGGTTTCTGCTGAGCAGGGAAGAGGGGTAAAAAGGAAATGTCGAGCTTTTTTTTTGGATCCCGCTAAGTTGTCGACCTTGTTTGCAAATCCTCCCCGAACTAAGCTGTCGACGTTTTTCTTGGTAAATGGTTCGTATCTGAAAAGCGTCCTGGGGCTTGAGCCCCGTTGTTAACATGGCTACGTCTGTTCTATTCTATTCCATATCTCTCTATATATAGGGTGGTCCCAAAGTAATGGCACACAGAGCAACAGCAGATTCCTTATGTCGAAATAATGCGATTTATTCACTTGCCTAATTCCAAAGTTGATAATAACCAAGATACAGGGTGTCAAAGTTTTAATTTTGTTTTCGATTTTTTCCAATAATTCCTCAACAAAACGACATAGCGACACGAAAATAGGGATTTGAGGGTCTTTTGTGGCGAAGAATTTAAATTCGTCCATACTTTTCATATCACTAGTAGAGGGGTACGCCATACCGCATGGCATAACTTTTTTTCAGTTTAGTATATCGATCTGACTTAAAAAAATCGATTATCCTACTTATACGTCATTAACTACTAACTAATCCTACGTCAAACAGGTATACTATATTGTCGCTATAGGAGTAACCGTTTTCGAGATCATCACATATGAAATTTCCTACGCAATTAAATACGTGTACTTCAAAAGTAATGGGACATAGGGAAACATCATATTTCTGACTTTAAATTATTATGATTTAGCTAAATTTACTTAGTTCAAAAGTTGATATTATAGGAGATACTTGAGATACTGAAGATTTTTTAATAAAAACACTTATTCATTCGGGAATACTAATTTTATTTTAATGAAATTTTCTTATTTACTAATTAGTTTAATAACACTTAAAAGTTAATAACAAAAGAGTGCGAAACTATCTTAATGAACAGTTTCCTGATCGATGGATAGGCCGTGGTGGTCCCTTGTCTTGGTCGGCGCTCGGCGCGGAGGCCGGATTTTAATCCTACACTACCGCTACGGTCTGGTCTGGGAATTTGGGAGATATCATTAGATTAAAGATTGATATCGATGATTTGAAAGAAGTAAGTAAGCATAAAAATGTTTTTTTTTTGTTCAAATTGGTTTATAATAAATTCTTATACATCAAACTAACAGTCTATAATTTTTAGGGGGCTGGAACTTGGACTGTGAATTAGTCATATGTGCGATTTTTTGTCCACTGGTGAGCCTACTTGAGGGTGACTCGTGCAACTGAAGGCGAAACGTTTGAAAATTTCTACATTCGGATCGAAGTACCAATCGATCAGGTTAGGTCAAAAAATTATAAATGCTGTTGATCTGCTCAGCAAATGATAGGGATCTTTTGTTTAAAATCCGACAGTCTTTTGTAAAGCGTACAGCGAAATCTATTGAGGTCAGTGGTGACCATTTTGAGCAATTGTTATAAATAACGTCTTTATACATTTTTACTTCTAACAATTTTGTTAAAGCATTATTAACATTTAAGTGTTATTAAACTACTTTAATTAAATCAAATAAAAAAGTTTCATTAAAAACAAATTAGTATTCCCGCATGAATAAGTCTTTTTATTAAAAAATCTTCAGTATACCAAGGATCTCCTACATTATAAACTTTTGAACTAAGTAAATTTAGCTACATCATCATAGTTTGAAGTCAGAAATTCACGGTTGCTCTATATCCCATTACTTTTGAACCACGTGCCGTAGGTGGCGCCCTCTACTACTAACTCGTCGCCTAAAAAAAATCTAAATTCCTAATTTCGTGCCGCTATGTCGTTTTGTGGAAAAATTATTGGAAAAAATCGAAAACAAAATTTAAACTTTGGCACCCTATAAGGAATCTGTTGTTCCTCTGTGTACCATTACTTTTGGACCACCCTGTATATCCGTAAAAGAGGAAACTGACTGACTGGCGCATCAACGCACAGCCCACACCGCTGAGTCTAGAAATTTGAAATTTTGAACAGAGGTTTCTTATACGTATAACGTAGGCATGCACTAAGGAAGGGTTTTTCAAAATTCAACAGGGGTTCAAACTTTGTATGGAGAAAAAATATTAGATGGTCCTATTAACTCGAAATTTCACAGAAGCTCAAAAAAATAAATGTTTAAACACGTGTTTTACAGTTTTTAATAAATCAACCCCTATGGGGGTGAAATGGGGGTTCAAAGTTTGTAATGGAGTAAAATTGTTATAACGCGGACGAAGTCGCGGGCGAAAGCTAGTGCATTATAAAAGGCCTTACATAACAGGCATAACTTTTCCAGTGCACTCAGTTAAAAAATACTTAAATTTAATTAATAAAACAAATCCGTGCACTTGTACGTGTTATTAAAATTACGCCATCTGATTCATGTAGCATGTCGTCTTTATGTATGTATTTGTATAGTCAATTAGCTTAACAATTTTCACGTTTGAAGATAACTGTTTTTTACTTCGTCACTAGTAAATAAATAATAGTGTGAACGGTCGAAAAAAGTAATTAAATCATAATCGATTGTTAAAACCTTGCGAACCTGGCACCGTTACGTCTACAGTTTGTCACTTGACTGAACACTAATTTAATGATTATTTGGTAAGGACTGTCAATTCAGATTTATTTATTACAATAATTTTTTTAAGTATAAAAATAATTGTAATGATTACAAGAAGGAAAGTGACGTATATTCTGGCTGTTGCAATATTAGACCAACACATTTGTACAACTGATACCTTGCTAAAAACAAGAGAAAGAGTTCTAACATGCTGCGTCGTTTCAAAGATATCACGGACGCACTCGGGGCGCCCTAGAGCCCTCCCCCAAACTGGACAAATTTATTTTTGACTTATAGGGACACTATTAAGGAGATACAAGATTTTACCCCCCTCCCTCTTCAACTTCTCAATATCCAACCCAGCCCTCACGAAAAAACTCCCTTCTCTCGCTCATCGCCGCGCTGTTGGGAATTTATCCCTTTTCTACCGCTACTTCCACGGATTTTGCTCTAAAGAACTAGCCAGTATTATTCTCCCCTTGACTGTTCCTAACAGAACAACAAGAGGCGCGTTACGTATGCATCCCTTTACTGGCCAGCTACAAAAGCCTAGAACAGACCACTTCTCTCGCTCATTCATACCTAGGGTCTCCAGATTATGGAACAAATTGCCTGCAGATGTTTTCCCTTCCCATTCCAACTTCCAATCATTCAAATCCCGTGTCAATAGACTAAATTTTCCTTCTCTTCAGACGCCCATGGTACGTTGGTACTTATAGTTCGTACAAAATAAAAACCGATGCATGTCATCAAACACGTGTTTAAGTTTTAGAGGACACTGTTGCCAGATTGTTATAAATTTATCGAATATTGAGAAATAATTTACCTAGCACATGGATGGATTTTTCTGAATTATTTACTCATTTATTTTTTGTTAAATGACTTATCTTTTAACATTAAAAGATGTAGAATAATTTAAAAAGTTTATATCGTTGTAAAAGACATTGATTAGTGTATAAATATGCAAGCACAAAAAGAGTACGAAAATTTATGTAAAACTGGTCACAGACGCAAGGACATGTAGGCGTGCATCACCGCACGTTCATCAATGCCCGTGTGTAAGTGTGAAATGACAAACTTTTTTTATCGTGCGTGCCACATTCATACCATACACGGGCGTTGGTGCACGCGCTTTGATGCACTCATACATCTCTCTGTGTCTATGGCCAGCTTAAGTAAATATATCCTTTAATGGGAGAAAAAAATGGTAGGAAAAAAGTACACTGAATTTTATTAATTTTTAAAATATAATAGTATTAAAGAATAAAAAAGATTTTCACAAGCACCATTCAGTTTTTTTTATGTTCTGACAAGACCGAAGTCTAAGTACTATGTACCGTGGGGTGGTACCACCTCGGTCGACGAAGAAATCCTCTACCATCTTCCTAACACATATACAAATATTGTAGTGCAGTTCTTTGTACTGTCGCACAATTGTCTTGTCAGGGATGCCTGGTACGCTAGGTACCGATTGGACAAAAGACAGACAGCGCGCCTGTCTTTGTCATGGGTGGACCCACCACCTTGTTACCCCACTAGCCAGAAATTGCTAGCGATCCACCAAGGAAGAGGTGACGATAATGTTTAAAATTCAAAAAAGAATGTTTTTCCAGAAGGTGTCTCCAGGATGGGACAAAGCCCGGAGTGTCCCGGAGACCTTCTATGAAGTGAGAAAGCTGGCACGGGCATGTCCAGCAATTTTGTTAAATTTGGGTAGTCGTGACTACACACGTCGTTAACACACTAAATTGTATGTGATACTTACTGTGCTACAGTTCTTAAAAGCTCGCTTTTAAGCATCGGGGCTGCAAATTCTATGTTATTATTAGTTAACCAGTCTTGAATGGCAGCTTTGGTCCATGAGCCGTTTGGTATTTTGGTTAATAACATGCTATGATAAGGGGCATTGTCAATAATAATTAAAGAAGGTTCAGTCAATTTCTTTTCTTTAATAATTGATTTTCAAACCATTTCAGGAAATTTTGTTGGTTCATTTCACCATGGTAATCCGCAAGCTGGGATTTTGAGGAAAATATAAGCTCTACACCCTCGATAAATCCATCTTCATTGCCAGCATGAAGTACGATGTATCTAAAATAATTCTGATTAAAAACGTTTTCATACATTTGCGTAACTAACCTTTTACCATCAACTTTAGTAG
Organism: Philopedon plagiatum; assembly: GCA_963971165.1. Classification (NCBI taxonomy): domain Eukaryota; kingdom Metazoa; phylum Arthropoda; class Insecta; order Coleoptera; family Curculionidae; genus Philopedon; species Philopedon plagiatum. The sequence continues at coordinate 97,447,371 of OZ020190.1, forward strand.
TTTTTACACTCTTCTTATTAATATCTTGTCATGAATGATCTATGGTACCATTTTGAAAAATCCAGGTTTCATCTAAGAAACCAAATTTGTACACAGCTTCTTTCTCTTTGATATGAGATCTCAAAAAATCGACCCGTTTTAGAGCAACATTGGGAAGTCCCATAAGCCTTCGTCTTGGCTCATCTTTTTTCCATTTAAAACTTATTTCTTTCAATAGGCTTCTTCTTTCTTTCTGGGCGATTTTAAAACTTCATTGATTTTTACCTTTTGTGAAATAGAACTAACAGTAACATTCAAGTTTAGGGCTGCTGCTACACGCTAAAACAATATATTTGACGGTCATTTTTCCTAAATTTTTTATCATTATATAGGTATAATATTACAATTACCTCTCTAACAGCTGTTAAGGGTAGCAGTGGGCCATTATTGTCTCGTTCTTATTCAAAATAGCGTATCACAGATGCTACGAACTGTTGGCAACGGCTGTTTAACTGTTTCGGCATTTCGCAAACAGGACTCTGACAACTATAACACTATGATTGTTCTAAAAGAACAGTTTTTAAACACAAGATAAAAGTTTAAAGCTCCAAAAAGACACAAAACAAATAAAACCTTTGTGAAGCTCGGATAAACTGTTAACCACAGCTGTCAACAAACTAGAAATGTCAAGAAATTAAACGCGACAAAGCGGCAACCTCGCGTATGCTGCCAACTGCCTAACAACGAATATCAGGCGCGAAATTTAAAATTAAATAAAACACTCCATTACAGTTTTCGTTTTATAATAATTATGCGGTGGTATGACTGCGCTCATTTAAAAGCGTCATCGGTGACGTGCATCGGTTTTTATTTTGTATGAACTATAGGTTTGAAGTCTACGTGGGATGTCTTAGATAAAAAAAAGTCCACTCCAAGGCAAAATCCTACTTGCGTCTCTCGCCAAAATCCTACTTGTTCCTCGGATTAAAGAAATAACAGATGAAACTATTCATTCATAAATCGTTCTATCGCCACCCGCCAACACCTAAGAAAATTGAGCGAATGGGAAAAAGAAAGATAGCGATATGGTGGGGATGAGTGGGTAACCAAAATATGGAAACCTCGAAATATCTTGCAAACCGCTCATCCCTTTTTTTTGAAACTTTGTACACTTAGGTACGAAATTAGGCCCGATCTAATGAGTGAGTTGTTTACAGTTTTCCTGAAATCGACATGATTTTTTTTTAATGGAACGCTCTATATTTTATTCGATTTTCGAATTCAGCTTAAAATTCTGAATACTTCCTATTGGGAACATTTTTTCCTAAAGTTAACAGTTTTTGAGAAAATGGTGGTCAAACATCGTTATTTTATTGTATGTTATCTTAAAATACCTGAACACGAAAGTTTACCTGAAATGTCTGACATTGTCAGTTTCGTTTATTTAAAAAATGGATCATTTAACAGAAACCCAAAGAATTGTAATTTTAATAATACTGGGTTATGGGGACAAAATACGAACGCAACAAGAAGTTTGTAATATTTTTAATGACAAATATCCTGACAGAAATCCATTACCTAAATCTACTGTAAGTAAAGTTTTAAAAAAATTTCATCAAACTGGAAATGTAAAAAATGCTATACTCTCTGGCCGACCTAAAAGTGCAACAGATGGTGATACGATACGGTTCTGAATGTTTTGCTCGGTTTGGAGGAAAATCCCCATCTTTCTACCAGAACACTGAGAAAAGAAAACAACGTTTTACACATGTCCGTAGACCGGCCTTTTGAAAACCGAAAAGTTTCATCCGTACAAAATAAGACTTGTGCAAGAGCTCTCAGAAGATGATTACGACAGGCGCTTGGACTTTTGCGAAACCATGATGAAACGTTGCAACGCCAATCCAGATTTTGTCCACCGAATAATTTTCTGACGAATCAACATTTTTTTTAAATGGAAAAGTTAATAGGCATTGTCGATATTGGGCCAGGGAAAATCCTCACTGGATATGCGAAAATCATACCCAGTTCCCCGATAAATATTTGGGCTGGTATAATAGGTCGGAGAATAATTGACCCCTTCTTCATGCAAGAAACATTAAATGGAGAAAGATATTTGGATATTCTAAGAAATGAAAATCGTAAGTTTACTTTATTTTACCTGTTGTATTGATTACGTGAATATGATTTTTTAGGGAATAATCAAGCACCAAATGATGAAATATGGTTTCAACAGGATGGTGCCCCACCGCACTATGCCCATGTTCGGCAATATCTCGATAGTGTTTTTTCTAGAAGATGGATTGGACGTAGGGGTACAATCAAATGGCCAGCTCGGTCTCCGGACTTGACGCCCCTTGACTACTTCTTGTGGGCACACCTCAAAAATGTTGTTTTCAAAAGTACGAAGCCAAATGACCTCGATGATTTAAAGTTAAGAATAGAAACAGAATGTAGAAGAATCGAGGAAACTGGCATTTTTCTAAACGTTTTGCATGTTTTTCCGCAGTATTTGGCTGGATGGCAAATGGACAACATTTTAAACATATGATTTAGTTTTCTTCATCAACTTTTCAATTATTTCTACCTGTATTGTTTATTCTTGTACTAAATATCAAAATATGCAGTATAGCGTTTTTTACGTTTTCACGTATGTTTTTTGGGAAATTTAAAATGTAAATTTAAAAAATTTTTGTTTATATTTTATAAATCACAAAAGTTGTTCAAAACTGTTACCGTTTTCTCTAACACAAAACTCGCACGTTTTACTTATTCGCCGTATGTCATTTAAAAGTATTGTCGATCGTCCCTGCAAATTTTTGAAATTCGAGTGTAGTGGCTTCACGCAGGTATTCTACAGCGCGATGCCGAGACTTGTAAACTTTATTTTGTAAGTAACCCCACAAAAAAAAAGTCAAGGACGGAAATATCGGGTGATCGTGGTGGCCATCTTACAGGTCCGTTGGTTCTTATCCATTTTTCAGGCAAATTATTTTCTAAAAAAGGGCGTATTATTCTGGCATTATCGGCAGGCGCCCCCCGTCCTGTTAGAAATATATATTGTTTAAGTCAAGGAAATACCATCTAGGAATGCAGGTACAACATCCAGGTAATGATCTGCTGAAAGGCTTCCCTCATAAATTCTATGTTAGTTGCCATCCCAAAATAAAACAAGCAACACTGAAACCGAATCTCCCCTGCTGCTCCTCCCGCTCAAAGTAAAGATGATGGTTTTCTTGATACCAATGTCTGGTACTGTGTCTATTGAAAACACCAGAGCTTGTTAAATACGCCTCATCGGACCATATCACAAATCTTCCAAAATTCACATTGGCTTGAGTTTGCTGCAAAAAACAATTGCAAAAAATGAGACGACGTTCAACATTCCCAGGATATAAATGCTGAACGATTTTGACTTTATGCGGTCTAAATTTATATTTGTGTAATATAGTTTGTGCTCGAGTCTTGTTTACTCCAACTTCTTTCTCAGCCCTACACGAAGTTGAAGGAGTTGCTTCTACATAGCCTAAAACGTTAACCTCGTCGATTTCTCGATTTTCCTTGTTATAGGATTTTGGTCTTGGCTGCATAAACGCACCATAAATAACTATTTTTTTTTTGATTCTAGGAAATATATCGGGAAAAGATTGCCTCCTGTCTGGATATGTAGAATAAATATAGAAAAAAAGCCAAAGATAAATTTATAATGGATATAAAATCGTACTACCTGTTAAAATATAGTTTGGCGCCATCATGCGAATTTTTATTCGATTTAATATTGCAAACTAACCTTTTTTTAAACGAAAAACAGTAATAATAAAACAAGTAGGGGTTTTGAGAACAAAATTTTTTCTTACAAATTTTGACAAGCGGTCTGACTAGCAGCCATGAAAGGATACTATTATATTCATTTGTTTGAAATCATTATATCATGGCCTACTATGAAATATTGTACCCTTTTTTTAATTATAAAATTCGGAAGTTATTTCAAAAGATATTACTAACCAAACAAAGGAATGAAAACAAAATATACAGGGTGTCCCATTTTTAAAAAATGCAACTTTGGTTTTTATCTTCAAATTCGTTCCTTCTAGAAAAAATTGACTACGCCACTGGATTCTACGGAAAAAACTATATACTAGTTCAGTTCAGTTTTTACCGAGGTTTTTACCTTATCGATAAGTTAAAAGGCAACGGAGATACGAGGGGTGCTTGACAATGACACATTTTCAAAATCGCCCTGTATCTCCCAAAACGAAGGGGGCTATGAAAATTCTGTTTGTAGCATCATACGTTTCCCGAAAAAGTAGCACAGTACTGCGAAAACCGCAGCTCTCTATCTTTAAAGATAACCGACATACCCTGCAAAAGTGTCGAAAACTGCATACCCTTTTTTTATCTTCGGACAGTCCACGAAGACCGACGTCTAAGTACTATGTACCGTGGGTGTACTGGGGAATCGACTCACACATCCAGAGCTGGAAACATCCGTTGGGATTTCACCAGCCCTTTAAGAGGATGTGTGGGGTGGTACCACCTCGGTCGAGGAAGAATTCCTCTACCACCTTCCACTTTTTGTGACAATCCTACTAAAGGTCTGGCCACACTTTTTTTATTAAGCGTGCGGCCGGGCCAGGATTCGAACCTGGTCTAGTGCCGGAGACGCGTCACAAACCCAGCGCGTTGGACCACTGAGCTATTGCTCCGACTCCGGCAGGATGTACTTTCCTACTAACTTTCCGCTGATCACTGTTTAATTTCAGTGAAATGGATACTTCTGTCGGTACTTCTTTTTCTATTTTTTTGTAAGAGGATGGTGTTACCGCTACGATGTTTACCGCAGAGCACAGTGGGTTGACATTAGCAACTTTTGTCAAAATTTTGAAAAGGGAAACGAATTAAACAATTTAATAAATCTCTTTGATAAATTGGGGTGAAAGGGTGACAGTTAAAACGAACAAAATGTGTTTTATCTAGATTTCGATCGTGCGGTCCTTACTCTGTGATTGAACTCGAGTTACACACCATCTAGTAAGATAAATCAATTTATGAATAATGTAGCCCTAACTCCATAAAACGTATGTGTTATAAAGTTATATTTTTTTTTGCGGGTTTTGTTTTAAAATGTGTTTTTTAATTATTTCTGCAAATATTATTTATTGAATAAGGAATATGCATGTATGTTTTTATTCCACAAATCGTTTAGGGAAGTCATTACAAACCCAAAAATAGAATTTTGAAGAAAACTACTAATTAATGTAACTATAAAAAACGTTTTACTACTCGGTATCATTTATTACAATTTAAAAAGCAGCAATTTGCACTCAGTGCCAAGTGACGTCAAGAGATAAGCAAAAATAGGTGTCAATCTACATGTTAACGTAAAGCCTAACATAGGCGTGCTACATACAAACGTTATGAATCGACAACTTCTGTGATAGTCCGAAAGCAAGTGAGCATTTTCTCGTAAGGTTCGGAAAAAAGTTTTTATGATTTACCCATATTTTACTTGTAAACATTTACCTTCCACCAACGGACAATAAGTGCCCATTAAAAATATACACTCCTACACCAATCATAATTTTGTTGGAAAACCCCCCGATCCAAAAGTAGGTAGGTGCCGAATTTCTCAGGACTTACGGTAGGTATTAGTGGTACATATTACCTGTCTTTTCTTTTTGAGTTTAGAAGAGAAATTATCGGTGATACATTGCTCTAAAAAGAATAATTACAGTTTTCGGATTTAGGCCGAAAGATTTCAAATCGGAAAGACTCAAGTGAGTGACAGTTTAAAAAAAAGACAAAACTAAGAAAGTTGTACAGTAAAAATGGTAATCTGCAGCAAAAAATGAAAATTGAAACGGAAAGGTTATCGATTATCGATTCTGTCGCAATGCAAAAAATTTCTCAAGTAGGTACCTTGCATGTTGAATTAAAAATTGTAAAAAATCATAGTCAAAAGCAAAAACAAACTAAAATTTACAATGTCTCAAAAAATAATTGTAAATAATATGTAGGTACATATGTACGAGTATAATAGGAGTAGGTATATAGGTATAAATAATAATAATTTGCATCGCCCAGTCGGAATGTACTTTTGACATCAAAGAAATTTTTTCCACAATTTTCTATTCGTAGTCATCGGGGAGGGTCATTGGTAGTCTAAAGCCAGAATTACGACCATGTTCTGCCTAGCGCCGACCACCAACTTCAAATTTAAGGAGGAATTTTTCTTTTGTTAAATATCTCGTCCATTTTCAACTTTTAACTAAAAATGGTCATAACAGAACTTGTAGGAAATTTAATTCGCTACAACTTTCGTTTCAACAGTTTTTGTCTACCATCGATATTTTTTGATTTAGATCTGAAAAAAGGGAGAAATTAAATTATTGCATTATCTCGTTTATTTCAAACTTTAGCGCATTAATGAACATGAACAATCTTGTACAGAATGAAATTCTAGACAACTTTGGTCATAACCTTTTCTCTCCTAGGTTAATATTTTTGGTCATACGCCTACGGTAAAGGAAAATAGGGCTGCGAAAAAATTATTTGACTAATTTTAATATTTTATGATTTCAAAAAAGATTTGTTTTTCGATTTTTCAATAGTTTTTGAAGTCGTAATTACTTTTTTTTTTTAATTTACGGCGCGTTCTTTTGTTCGTAGAGCTGCCTGTGATGTCAGCATCTCAGGTACGCTGGTCAATAAAGTCCAGTTAACATGCCATATAACAGGCATAAGACCTAAAATATTGATCCTAGGAGAAAAAAAGTACAAGGTTCAACCTTCAATTGAATCGTATAATTTTTAACGTTGCAAGACGTTAAAGCACTTTAGATAAATTTCGGCCACTTTTGTGACGGACAACGGAATATCATTTATATATACCTAGATATATAAATGCACGCAGTAGGCGCATTCGACCGGTAGAAGGAGACACCTCGCGCCTCCCGGTAAATACACTGAGCGCCATCTGTTGATGTTTACCGACTTTCAAGATAATTCGTACGTGAACCCCCTATCCAATGCAGATAAAACGTTCTGCAATGTCAAAAAGGTTAGGACCGAAATTGTCGAGAATTTCATTCCCTACAAGATTGTTCATGTTCATTAATGCGCTAAAGTTTGAATTAAACGAGATAATGCAATAATTTAATTTCACCCTTTTTTCAGGTTTAAATCGAAAAATATCGATCGCAGACAAAAAATTGTTGAGACAAAAAAGTTGTAGAGAATTAAATTTCCTACAAGTTCTGTTATGACCATTTTTAATCAAAAGTTGAAAATGGACGAGTTATTTAACAAAAAAAAATTCCTCCTTAAATTCAAAATGGTTGTCGGCGCCTAGGCAGAATACGGCCGTAATTCTCGATTTAGACTACCAATGACCCTCCCCGCGACTACAAATAGAAAATTGTGGAAAAAAATTTCTTTAATTTCAGGGTTTCTTTGGCCATAGCGACTGGGCTCATACACCCATCATTAAAATAAAAATTAAATCAAATAAAATTATCTATTTTTATTTCCACACATTTAGCTATCTCCTTTTTTTTTTTTCGACCGTTCGACGGACGCCTCTACACAGCAGACACATCACACAACGGACAACATTTTTCTCCTTTGGTGTCCGCTGTTGAAAAGTTTTACTGTACAGTAATTTTTCTTTTTACATACAACGCCGCGGTGCGGTGGCGTAAATTAGTACCGAATATTATTAATATTAGGGATTATGTTTACTCTATGTTTTTTGTTACAGTTTCCTAGAGCAGGTATAGATCGTCCTTCCTTTGTTTCTTTTATTGTGATCGAAACGGGCGTGCCTTACTCCCCTCTCTAGAGAGAGCAGCACCCGAGACAGCACTGCCGCATACCGGGCGCTCGACAGATTCAGTATTCAGTGACTCGGTGAGCTCGTGACTTGTACTTATAGGCTGGTTCAAAAGCAAACAAAAGACTTAATGCAATTATTGACATCTTCAAACATCAGGATGCCAAAACCAGAAGATATCGCAAACGCTGGATCAAGCGTTCTCGTTGCTTTGTACGGTGGCAAAATGGAAGAGGAAACCTTGGAAGAAGTCCGCTACTAACGGCACAGTATTATGCGTCTGGGACGTACCACCAAGTTCAAAAATGGTATGGAATCCAAAAAAAGACTGGGACTGGAAACTTTGCACCAATGGGCTAGCTCCAATAATAATGATAGAAAAACCAGTACCTTATTAACTTTTATTTCATGCAAATGCAATGAAGACGTCAACATTAACCAACCCGGACCGTCAAAAAGGACCCGCACCGCCTAAGGCCCTCCACGCGGCTTAAGAGCCATCATAAAGCTGACATCGTGGATTAGGCCTACTGGAGATACCACAATCTCTACCTCACAGTGGTGTGGAAATGAGGTTATTTTAAGTTTACAAAATTATGTACTAAATAGTCTGAAGTGTATTTTTTAAAATTAAGAAAATGGGGACTTTTATGATATTTTGGAAAGATATTCATTTTTTTATCTTTTGAGAGCCCACGAAGACCGAAGCCTAAGTACTATGTACCGTGGGTGTACTGGGAAAGTCTGACTCACACATACAGAGCTGGAAACATCCGTAGGGATACCTTTAAGAGGATGTGTGGGGTAGTACCACCGCGGTCGAGGAAGAATTCGTCGCTGGGCATTCCCAAGCGGGCACCCATCCAAGTACTAACCGTGCCAGTGATCGAGCCGAGAATAGTCCGATCAGAGAAGCTAAACGTCGCTGTAACTCGTTACATATTAGTCCTAGAAAAACAATATTAATACAAAAAATGTAAGGCATTTTGTTTTCTGTAAGTTTGTACATAGACATTTTTGTCGTAGGATCAACCGCTGAGAAATTATTTCCAAAAAAAAAAAAAATAGCACCTTTAATCCATTCAAGGCTCGCGCCTCCCTTCCCCAAGTTCGAAAACTTGGATTTTTCACCACGGTCCCGACCTAGGCCACATATATCAAAATCGTTTCTACCCCTCCTCTTGTACCCACTGACTGGCCTAAATTAACTATATTAAAAAAAAATTCTACGTTTACAGTATAAAAGCGTTTTTATTAAAATTCTATGAAAACTCCTTCCTAGAGACAGTATACTTCATTAAGCCCTGAATAATAGTTATTATTGTAACTACTACACACCATATTCAACACCGATCACTATATTACAGGGTTTCCACCAAAATTCTTAAATCTAATTCCCTGACATTCCCTGGCTTTCCAGGTCTCTTTAAACAAACTTTCCATGACTAAAAAAAGTCAGGAAATAAAATTATTTTTATCTAAAACTAGGAAATTTAAATTTTCCAGGTTTTCAACAAGGTTTCCCTGACATTCCCTGACCACTTTTGGATTCCCTAACATGTCCTGACTTTCCAGAAAAGTGGGAACCCTGTATTATTATATATCAAGCTTATCCATAGGATTTACAAAATGTTTTTAAAATATAATAAATAAAACAAATCGACATAGTCAATATGTGTTTTATTAAAATAACGCCAACGCATTCATGTCGCAAGTTTTATATGTCGATATTCAGTTTTATAGTTCAAACATTTTCACGTTTGACTACAACTGTAAAATTTTAATTTGTATTTTATAAATAATAAAACTTAATTCCTTTAAAAAAAGTTATGCAATGCAATGCATATTCGAACAGAGTGAACAAAGGAATCTACAGGTAATCAACTTATTAATTGAAAGGCTATTGTAACTTGAATGCTCAGAGAGTACATAAAAATTATTTTTTTATATTATAACTCTGCAAAAAAGCTTGGTGAACAAATACTTAAAAACAGGTTAATAAAATATTTAAAACAAAAGGAAATAGGACACGACTAACAATAAGACAACTAAGTTTTGTACCATAGGTTCATTTGTTCCGATTTTTCTTAAATCTACACTCAAAAAAGTGTTGTAAGTATTTAATATTGGGTGTGATTTAAACGGGCAGCGAAATTTTACAATTTTGACACATCGTAATATACGATTGGCCGGCGAAATGATGGATTGGGCGGTGAAGCTTGATCAGGTAATAAAACAAAAATTGATCTGCGATTTAGATTTGAACAAGCAGCTTCAAAATCTTTTAAGTAGTAAAAAAAAATAAGTTGCAACTAAATAAATATTTGGTCTGTGCGAAATAAATTACATTTTATTTTTTTTTGCCTGCTCCAAAATCAAGTTGACTGCTGAAAAAATATTGTAACATTACAAATTGATGGGTAATCTAATACTGTTCTGACTGCTCTAAAATTAACTTAGCGTGTAATAAGGGATAATTAATTACGTAAAAAATAAAGCATTTAATTAGAAAACTCCAAATATTGATTAATGTAAAAGCACATACATTTCATGGTATTATTAGTAAGGCTGCCCACCATGAGCGCCCACAGGAATTTCAAAGTTGTATATCTCTGTTGCTACATACGGGACCCATACCAAATTCAGGTGAGCCTACTAGGAATGTTTTGATAAAGAAAAAAAGTTACATTTTTGCTTGCAGAAAACGAAACGCTGCTTAAAAACTGCTGAACGATATTTAAATACCGAGCACATTTTATTCACAGCCAAATTTATTTTGTCACTAGCCGACTAATAATTTCACCGCCCAATTAATAATTTTACTGCTCGAATAGATTTCGGACTGCCCAACGGGATAGTTATTTGTTACTTAAAGTTTTATTATGCCGACCACATGAACTATATTTTGCCCATCATTGTTTCACAGGCCGAGTAATTTTTTTGCCGGTTGGGCTTACCTACCTACTTATTTAAATCGCAGCAGAAATAATTACTTGCCTTTAATATTCTCATTATTATGTTCAACTAATTCATGTTTCCGGACAAAAATTAGTTTTAAATTGATAATATTTTAAATAATTACACGACCAAAACTTATCGAAAAGTAACTGGTTAATAAAAAGAGTAAAGAAACCATACTAACACAAGCGTTATAAATATTTTGGTGAGTAAAATACTTCCCAATAAAAACTTTCAATCGTGCAACAATAGGAGAATCCGCGTTTATAAGCCTACTGGTATGAGGTTCGATGTGGTGAACACAAGACCAATCAAAGTGCGCGTTTGCTGTCAATGTTTGGGGCTGGATTAATACTAGAGGCTCAGGAGTTTATCAAACAGTGCAGGGGAGACTCACTGCTGCACTATATTGCAATATACTAAACCAAGTTTTGATACCGTCGGTTGAAGCGGTATATATGGCCAAGATAATGCTCCTGTATATAAAGCCCGCATAGTTCAAGATCAAGAACCTCATGTTGTTGATTTTATTTTCTTATTTTTATTATTTTATTTAACAGATATTTATAACTGGATTTTTTAAAAATTGATTGGCATTTTTAGAATTCTTACCCCGAGAAAATGTCCACGCAAGCGAAGCCGCGGCCAATCGCAAGCTAGGGTTAAAGCGTCACCAGATAATAGGGAATATGCATATAACCCAAATACATCTGAAATATATTTTTTTATATTATCTACATAAATTAAATGTTTATGGCGGTTGCTGTTATTCATTTATTTTGGCCTTTATTAACAAAAAAAAGGATTAAATTTTCGCGCGAATTTCGAAACTTGTAAAACGTGATCCCATTGGCTGTGTCGTCAAAACTGAACTTATGACTTATCATGAGTACATGGCGAATTCCAGTGTTGTAGAGTCATCGACAACTCAATAAAAATGGTATTTAATGCGTAACTCATCCAATGAAATATCTCTGCACTTAAAGTAGAAGGTTCCTAAAATCTTATTCATGTATACTTCAAGCCGAAATCGGTCCAGGAACCTTTCAATTTTGCAACAAAAATTGGCATTTCTGCGAAATTTTGACATATCATCTTAATAATTTCGAGTAAATAAACTGCAACTCTTTATTTTCATGATGGCAATCTTCGAAAATTCAAAAATTTTCAAATTCTAGATGTCCCCGATGCAAATAAACCCAAAAAGAGTCACTAAATAGGGTAAATAGTGTGGAATAATGTCGGTTAAAAATAGAATTTGTCGGAAAAAATAAAAAAAATCCTAATTTTACCCCTTAAATACGCTCCTGGATGACTCATTCGGTATTCATTTTAGAGTGTGATTATCCCTTTATAAGATAATGTTGAAAAATTGGGAAAAAAATAGATAGGAAAAAAATCAGAGTGATTCAAATGTACCGATGTCGAGGGCAAAAAAAAGTAAAGAATCGAAATTTAATCGGCGATTGATCCCTTCCTATAGAAAATGAAGAAACTAAAAAATATGGATAACACATACTTTGACGAGCTCTTTCCGATGACGTATATGGGATTTTAATTTGAACCATTTTGACCCCACAAAATATTAAAAACCGTGAAGTATTTGGATCAAAAATCTAAATTTCCAGTTTTTTCAAAATACTTCCATTTTCCAGTGATTTTAGGTTTAGGTAAATGTATTGCAAAAAAAATATTTGAGATTTTAAAGTTTCTCTTATGAGTCCGTTTTTCGATCTGACATTTTGTTTTCGAGTTATTAGGCATCAAAGAGGGGTCTGGGAATGGCATTTTTCGACCTAAAAAAATTTAAAAGAATTACTTGCGATTTTCTGATCATCACCAGTTTCAGTGGAGTTCTGAAGCTCCGGATCCCTTACAATCTCCGAAAATTTACATCGATTTAATTCACATTTGCGACTTGTACCCCATTTCAACGGAAATCGCGGAAATTTCGACTTTGATGTTTAATAGCTCCGAAACGAAACATCCTGCATAACTGAATTTTTTACCGAAGCTAGTTGAACTATTCCTCTATCAACCCAAAAAATTCGATTTCTCTCCATCTGACTGTTTCCGAGAAAATTAAACCCGTTCGACTTTAAGTTATGCTTTACGTTAACATGTAGATTTTTGCTGATCTCCTGACGTCACTTTTCACTAAGGACAAATGGCTGCTTTTTAAATTGTAATAAATTATACCGAAAAGTAAACATTTTTGTAGCTAAATTATCCTAGTAATTTCCTTCAAACTATTTTTTTTAGTTTTGTAATGACTTCCATAAACGATTTATGCAATAAAAAAAATATGTGCATATTCCTTATTATATTTTTTGATATATATCAAGCGCAATATCAAGTATTCGGAGTTCCGAAACATGATTCAACATAAAATTAGAAGACAATATACACAAACCCACACATATTACAAAATTGGATAAAGAAGAGGGCGGATATTGTAAATTTCTATTATTAGCGTACACCTACTCAACTAGGTACTATATATACATAGGTAGTACTTTTTAAACAAAAGATGATATATTTGAAAACGGCTTTATATGCTCGAAGAAAATACGAGGTCTGTCGGGAAAGTATTCTATCTTGTGCTGTTACTTTGTATCTAGATGTGCAATTCTTAACAACAGGTATTACCACACACTTTCGCGGAATAGCCCCACCAAACGGCACGACGCAACAGCTATTTAGTCGACAACGGTACCAATGATGTTAACACGTAGGGAAATTCCCTATTCGTAGGAAAATCGTCAAGAAATGACCGGGTAGGGAAAAAGGGGCAGAAATTTAACAATTACAGTTTTGTAGGGGAAATTTTAATTTTTGTCGAAAATATCCAATCCCTATAAATAAACAGCTCCTGCGCTCATGTTCGTGTTGCAGGAGTAGGGTTGCCATAAATCATCTGGTTCATATCGGGACACAAGGCCGGGGGGGGGGGGGGGAGATATTTTTTTTAGTTTACCTAACTCTAAATACGAAACACAATTAGGAACGAAAATCTATTATAACTGATATTCCTTAAAACTAAATTTTAAAAAATATTTAGGATTTGCCAGTATTATATTTCTTCGATAAAGTGCTTTTCTTTAGAACATTTTCTGATCTTTAATGTACTTATACAATTTTGCACATGAAAATTTAAAGTTATACCGGAATTTTAGAATGGCCTCAGCGAACTCTGCTAATAAACGATTTATTTCTTCAGACCACTGGATGGACATTGAGGAAAAAATTCTTTCGCAATTTGCATTGTACGCAGGCATTGTTGTGCTTTTTAAAAAATTTAACCATCTTCCTTGAATCGAACTGTTTTTTCACTCTTCTAAAGAGTTTTTTTTCCATAAAATTCTTAAGGTATAAATTCTGTTGAAAACAGTGATCTTAAATTATCAAACTGTTCGATTTAAGATATATAATTGTTTCTGCCAACTTTTCCCGTTCTGGGATTTCAGACAGTCGAAAACGTTGAATTTTTTAGAACTGACTTGGGCCATTATTAGTAACCGCTAGACGCTCAAGTGAACTGGTTTCCAAAGAATACCGACACGACGCTACACACAAATCTACAAGATAATAGGGTGACCAGGAGTCAACATGTCAAAAGGATGACAAACAAGGTAAAAAGAATGATGTTTAATAAAAAAGAATGACATCTTGAACAAAAATGTATTAAAGGTCTAACTTGTAACTTTGAGTATTGTATTTTTTATAATATTATTCTATGACTTTTCATTCTTTTCTGATGAATCAATTTTTCTTAAAAGAGATGGATTTTCAAGTGGTAAAAAAACGGGACGTAAAAAAAGCCTGCCGGGCGTTCTAACTTTGGTTAAAAGCTGGGACTTTTGATAACTTCGTCGGTACGTCGCGTCGGGACATGAACTCCAATAACGGTGACAGTCCCGACATATCGGAACGGTTGGCAACCCTATGCAGGAGGCAACATAGTGGCTTTTTATTTGCCACTTGTCTGAGGTGAGCAAAGTTAGTCAGAGGGTAGTATCAAAGCCCAGCCCAAACCTCTAACCCAAGGAAAGTTAAATTTGGGCAGTACACTTCTTTAATGATGTAGGCCAGGGATTAGGAATGATTTTTTAAAATTCAACTCCTAAGGGGATTAAAAGGAGATGCAAACGTTTCAATAAAAGTTTATATCTTACAAACGGCTAAAGGTGGAGATGTTAAATTCAGCACATAAACTCCTCACAAAAAATTAGTAAACACGTGTCTGTCCGTTTTTTAGAATTCAACCCCTAAAGGAGTAAACAGGGGTGTCACATTTTAGAAGAAAAGTTTGTTAAGCTTAGTTTTTATTTTTTGCGAATAATCTCAGTTAGAACATATTTTTTGGCTTTTACGCAAAAATTACTAAATATATAACAATTAGAAAAGACAAAGAATAAATTCTATGTCGCTAGTATTGGAAGAACTGTATCTGTTCCTACACAATACTTTAGACATTAATTGCAATTAATGTCTAAAGTATTGTGTAGGAACAGATATAGTTCTTCCAATACTAGCGACATAGAATTTATTCTTCGTCTTTTCTAATTGTTATATATTTAGTAATTTTTGCGTAAAAGCCAAAAAATATGTTCTAACTCAGAAGAAAAGCCTGTATCTCACAAATCGCAGAAGATGAGGATGTTAAATTCAGTATAGACACCCCTCATAACTCATAAGAAACAAGAAAATACGTCTGTGTGCGTTTTCTAACAATTCAGCCCTACCCGCCGAGGTGTAAGGTTTTTAAAAAAAAACATATCAAAAGATGGTGAGTATGTTATATTCAGTACTAGCTCTCGCACGCGACTTCGTCCGCGCGGTATAACCATTTTACTCCATTACAAACTTTGAACCCCCATTTCACCCCTTGGGGTTGATTTATTAAAAACTGTAAAACACGTGTTTAAATATTTAATTTTTAGAGTACTTCCATGAAGTTTCGAGTCAATATATCCATCTAATATTTTTTCTCCATACAAAGTTTGAACCCCTGCTTCACCCCCTTAGGGGTTCAATTTTGAAAAACCCTTCCTTAGTGCACGCCTACATTATATAAGAAGCCAATGTGCAAAATTTCAAGTTTCTAGATCCAGCGGTGTGGGCTGTGCGTTGATACATCAGTCAATCAGTCAGTCGGTCGTTTCGTCTTTTATATACAGGGTGGTCTGTAATGAATGCGCCAAAAAGCAATGCTAGACTAATCTCGTGAAAATAATGATATTGAGCCAAATATGCCTTAATAAAATGTCGCTCATTAATGAGATACAGGGTGTTAAAGTTCAATTCTCAGAGTTGTTATTTCTTTATAGCTCAAGTCGTTTTTGAGATATCGACATGAAAACTGGGAATCGGGGGTTTTCAGGGATGGAGAATACGATGGTATTCCATTTATTGACATAATATGTAGAGGGCGCTATTTACACCTTATACACTCACTATTGCACGCCATAACTTTCTTATTAGTACCGTTCTTTTATTTTTTATTGAAAATTTTGAAAGAGTGACGTTTTCTAAGAAAAAAAGGTATACTACATTTATTTCGATTAAATAAGCCGTTTTCGAAATATTTGCATTTATTCGTTCTATTGCATACCTAGTCAAAAAATATTTATTTTTATTTTATTTTATTTTATTTATTCATTTGTATGTCAGCCGTACAAAGCACAGATGTACACGTCAACAAACTAACCTAGGTCTGACTTAAAAGTCTTTAACTTATAAGGTAATTTAATAATAAAGGATAAAACAACACTGGGCAGTTTTTACACTCTAAACTATGCGCACATTAAATAAAACACACTAAAACTTTCTAATAGACTATCCACAGCTACAACAACACGCATTTTAAAAATCTGATAAGAATTCTTCTACAGAATAAAAACATTTTTTCAACAAGAGATCGCGAACTTCTTTTTTAAACTTATCAAAGTTTAAATTTTTGATATGTGTAGGTAATCTATTAAACAATTTTTTGCCAGCATAACTGGGAGATTTTTCAAATTTTGTTAATTTATGATTTTCTACAACAAAAAGATTCCTAGTTCTAGTGTTGTAGGTATGGTGATCGGAATTTTTTGTAAATACATCTGTGTTTCCCTTTACATACAAGAGAGTTTTATAGATATATATATACATGGAAAAGAAAGTATCCTATGTGCTATGAATATTGGTTTACAGCTTACGCCATAGGTTAAATTAAAGATACATCTTATGACTCTTTTCTGCGCAATAAACACTCTCTTCATCTCGCTACTCACACCCCACAAGGGTACACTATAGCTTAGATAACTATATACCAGTGCATAGTATGCACTTAGTAGGGCTTCTCTGTTTAGAGTTTTTTTTAATTGATTTATTGCGTAAAAACCTGAGTTAACTTTATTACATACAAAGTTTATTTGTTCATTCCAATTTACAAGACTATCCAGGTAAATCCCCAGGAACCGCGTTGTTTCAGAACATTTGAGATTTCTCACTAGAATTTGTTCTTTGCGGATTGAGCTACAGAAGTTCATGCATACAGTTTTTTCTACATTTAATATTAAGTTATTTGCCTTACACCACGAACCAAATTCGCCCACAACATCCGCAATTTTCGACCGAAGATCCGAAGGACTCCGCGCTGAGACCACCACTGTTGTGTCGTCCGCAAACATTACCTTTACGCCATGATTTATATATTCAGGCATGTCATTAACATATATGAGAAACAGTAGAGGCCCCAGCACAGAGCCCTGGGGAACCCCTATATCAATATCTCTCAGCTCTGATAGTTCACTCTCGATTCTGACGGATATTTTTCTCTCTCTTAAGTATGACTCCAACAATCTAAGTATATCTTCCCTAAAACCATATCTATACAATTTCCGTAATAAAAACTCTATATTTAAGCTATCGAAGGCCCGTGACAGATCGAAGAAAAGTGCCGCGACATAGTCCCCTTCGTCCATCTTTTTATAGACAAACTCCATAAGACCTATCGCCGCACCCTCAGTCGACCTGCCACTTAGGAAACCGTGCTGACACTTTGTTATAGTTTGATGTTCTTCCAAAAACTGGATAAAACGATTATAAAATATTTTTTCTATTATTTTAGATATAATGCTTACCAGAGTTATTGGTCTATAATTGCTTACAAGAGTTGGGTCGGACTTTTTATGTATTGGAACAACAAGTCCAATTTTAAGTTCATTGGGGTAAACACCTGTGTAAAAAATTAATATAATTAAATAACGGATTGGCTCGGCAATAGATTCCTTAATAAGCTTTACTATGTCTACTGATAGGTTGTCTAGCCCCGTGCTTTTTTTGTTCTTTAGTTTGGTAATGACATTTATGACTTCCTTCTTAGTTACAGGTGTTAGTATAAAACTGTCTCCCTTATAGTTAACCGGAAAAGTGCAGTTTTGGGACCTATTGTCTCCAAACTTGTCTTGCAGACTTTTTTCTGTTATGGTGGAAAAATATTAGGAAAAGATATTTGACAGCTGTTTTGGGTCATGGTACGGTGTACTATTGTGCACTATAGTAATTTTATTTTGATTTTTTGTCTTCCTACCTAGATTTTGATTAATAATATTCCATAGAGTTTTTTGTTTATTATCTGAATAACCTATCAGATTACCGTAGTATTGTTTTTTTGCATTATTCAACATACATTTATATTCTCGTTTTTGCGTAGCATATAAGGCCTGTAAGTTCCGGTCGGCACAGTTTTTCATAAGCCAAAAAAGATTTTTTAACTCTTTACCCTTATTAATAATTTCTGGAGTCAGCCAGCCTTTATTGTTTTTTCGTTGTTGTATCACTTTTCTAGTCTTAGTAGGACAATTTACTTCAACGGCCCAGTTTATTAAGTCCATAATATCTCTATATACCTGCCTAGCATCCAACAGATCGTATATGTGGTCAAATTTTATGTTAAGTAAAAAGGATTTCAACATGTTTTTGTTAAACTCAGAGAAACTGCGGTATGTAACAATTTTGTTGCTGTTTGGCCGTGAAGTGCTATGAAAAGGCACAGTATATTTGAAAAACATAGCAAGGTGATCCCCCAGATTAGCCTGAACCACTTGTGTTTGTGAACTGTCATAGTCAAAGTTACTTAAAATATAGTCTATTTTGCTTTCGCTTAGAATATTATTCGCATTTACGAATATTCTTGTCGGTTCATGACAATTGATTTTTAAATTTAAACCTACACAAAAGTCCATAAGAAGTCTTTTTTCAATAGAGTTCTCTAGGAAGTTAATATTAAAATCTCCGCATAAAATTATATTTTCACACATATTACTACAATATAAGAATAATTCGGTGGCCCTGGCCAGGAACAGCTGCATGTCACCATTCGGTGGCCTATAGATACAGATTATGCAGTACTTACATCCATTGTCTATGTCTATTCGTATAGCAGAGCACTCTATATGCAGTTCTCTTGAAAAATTGCTGCACAGAACAGTTTTAACACTATAACTTTTATATTTTTTTGCGAGGATAAGTGACCCACCGTGAACATGATCCTTTCGCACGAACGATGAAACTATTTGATATTCAGGTATATTCATAAGGGCAATGTTGTCGTGTTTACACCAGTGCTCGGTGATACAGAATATGTCTGGTTGTTCTCGGTCAAGAAACAATTCCAATTCCAGCAATTTATTTGTCATACACTGAACATTGACATGACCTATCTTTATATTGAGTGTATTTGGTCGTAGTTGTTCACAGTTTTTCGGGTCTGCTTCCATGTCGTCGAAAAAATGTAAATCTCTTTACTGAAACCCCTTTGGGCCACATAGTGGGGTTGTTTAGTTGTTCCAATAAAGTAAAATCCGCACCAACCTTAAATGACAGACTACTAGCGTTTTCATGCGGTGGTAATTTTTATACAAGGAAATTTTGTCCCTGAAATTTATTTGTCAGATATTTTTTAATTTCGTCAGGCTGTGTTCCAATTTTTACTTTTCCCACACGTAGCCATGCACGCTTTGCTGCAGCTGCAAAAGTATTTTGTGTGGAAATTGCTTCACCCTCGCCCCACACAACTTTTTTCTTGGGTGGCACTGGATCGTTTCTCTGACTAGAGTTGCTACCCGTGGCCTTTTCCCTTCTGTCGTCCGTTCTACTTTGTATAGTTGAATTTGTCGAGGAATTGGCAACGCTGTTTTTCAATTGTTTATCTTTAAATATCGGTTTATCCTGTTTGTTTTCAATTTTTGGGGTATTTTTCAACAAATTAATGACCATTTCTTGGTTCACTACTGACCTTTCTAATTCTTGCACCAGCCTTTTAGAGGAATCGACCTCTATTTTTGCAATTTTTAGCTCGCATTTTAGCGCCAAAATCGTCTTCTCAGCCGTTGGATTTGTTAGGTTAGAGCTGAAATCCGACGTACTGTCGTAGAATTCATTGTTTTCCGAGGAATTTTCTTCCCATTTTATGGCTTCCAGCACTTTTTCACTAAGTATTACATCACTTGGCACTTTTTTTAACATAATAATACGTATTAAATCCACTTTTCTTAGCCGATTCAATTCAGTTTCTACTTCTTCAGGCGCAGCCATGTTGCCCATATTAAACATTAAAACTGAGATAACAGACTTGACTAACGAATAATGAATTGATCATGAACAAATAACAAAAAATCACTTCAACAAATGCGAAAAATGTCAACCATTCACTTCTATGCATATTCTTAATCCCTTCACCAAATAGCGTCGTAGTTGGAATAAAGTTCCTTGCTTATTCCTGATAACATTTGTGGAACCATGAATTTGTTGCAAAAGTTGCTCACGGGTACGGATTTCTTCTGGGTACACTAAGGATTTGATAAAACCCCAAAGGGAGAAATCCAAAGGATTAAGATGCCGCTACGCGGCGGCCATGGAATTTCACTGCACGACCAAACCATCTATGAGGAGCCATTCATCTAAATAGTTGCGAACTGCAACTGGATAATGTGGTGGAGCACCATCGTGCATAAACCACATGATTTGTCGTAAATTTAAGGGTATATCATCGAGTAGATCCCGCAAAACATTTTGAAGAAACTGCAAGTACTGGTTACCATTAACCAGTTGCAGTTCGCAACTATCTAGATGAATGGCTGCCTCGTAGATGGTTTGGTCATGGCAGTGAAATTCCATGGCCGCCGCGTAGCCCGGATCTTAATCCTTTGGATTTCTCCCTTTGGGGTTTTATCAAATCCTTAGTGTACACAGAAGAAATCCGTACCCATGAGCAACTTTTGCAAAAAATTCATGGTTCCACCAATGTTATCAGGAATAAGCAAGGAACTTTATTCCAACTACGACGCTATTTCGTGAAGGGATTAAGAATATGCATGGAAGTGAATGGTGGACATTTTTCGCATTTGTTGAAGTGATTTTTTGTTATTTGTTCATGATCAATTCATTATTCGTTAGTCAAGTCTGATATCTCAGTTTTAATGTTTAATATTTTTTGACTATGCAATAGAACGAATAAATGCAAATATTTCGAAAACGGCTTATTTAATCGAAATAAATGTAGTATACCTTTTTTTCTTAAAAAACGTCACTCTTTCAAAATTTTCAATAAAAAATAAAAGAACTGTACTAATAAGAAAGTTATGACGTGAAATAATGAGTGTATAAGGTGTAAATAGCGCCCTCTACATATTATGTCAATAAATGGAATACCATCGTATTCCCCATCCCTGAAAACCCCCGATTTCCAGTTTTCATTTCGATATCTCAAAAACGACTTGAGCTATAAAGAAATAACAATTCTGAGAACTTAACTTTAACACCCTGTATCTCATTAATGAGCGACATTTTATTAAGGCATATTTGGCTCAATATCATTATTTTCACGAGATTAATCTAGGATTGCTTTTTGGAGCATTCATTACAGACCACCCTGTATAGAGATATAAAGTTGTCATTAGAAAAAAACGGGTAACAGGCGGATACATTTTTTGGAAAATGCCTACATCTCACAAGTCACTGAATTATGATATGTATATCAAATTCAGCAGATGTCTCAAACCTCTTACTTTTACTAATAAAAACTGTTTTAACAACAAACACTACGCTGGTAAAGCCGAAAAGTGATTGCTAGTAATATAATATAGCTTGGTAAAATGTTGATGGTTAATGACATATTCTGTATCTCATTAAATGCAAAATTTACTTTTGAAATTTAGCAGTATTCTAAAGACTATGCAGTGTATTAAATTCAAAATTGACAGGATCATTTCTTTAGGGAATTAATACGCCAGTTGCATACTACAGGTGTGATAAATCCGTTGAGATATCCATAAAGGTATAAAATCTTTTTACCAAAAATTATAATACTTGCGCTATTTCTGAACAAAAAAGGAATGCTTCGTTTATATTGCCAAAGTATGCAGTTTAAAAGAACAACAAATTTAAAAATTTGACAGTACATCTGTATGTAGTAGATAATTAAATATATAAACATATTTTTATTATTTATATCCTCTTCTTCGGATATACACTTCACACAGAAAAAACACCATCGTATATTCAATTGGATTCCAATTCACTCAATGCCACACTCTATTCATCGCACAGTAAAAATTCTGTTTCTTTCAATGATTAGTTTATCATTATTAATACTTATTCTTATTGTTTAAATTACAACACTAATTATATAATTTAATGTAACGTCTAACCGAAAAAAAAAACATTTTTGTTTAAATTCAAGTATACAGGGTGTCCCTGGATGGGGTTACCTATACCACAAATGGACTGAATTTTTAATGTTTTTAACGAAAAGTTATTTTTTTTTTTAAATTTTGTTTGTAAAAAAATGCGACTTACTTAAAAAAAGTTAGTTTCTGTATACGGGGGGGGGGGGGGTGGTTTAAAAACTTCAAACATATAAACTTAATCTAAGAGTAAACTACCTTCATTTTAAAGAAAAATGCCACTTTAAAAAGTTACTTAGAATTACTTTTTTAGTGATTATCCAAAATTTCAGAAAAACTATTTATTTTAAAATTCTGTGTGTTAATTAAACTAAACGTTTTATTTACAAAGTTTTTATTCAATATGACAGCCGTCAAGCTCTACACACTTTTGTAGTACCAAACAGGTATTTTGGTTATAATATTCCTTAAATTCGGAAAAAACTGAAGCATGGAAAAGATCGATTAAAACAAGCCTTTTTTTAAATCTTGGATTAAGACTAAGAAAGTACTTTCAAATACATTTATTTTTCAACTATATACATAGTTATCCCTATGTTACATATATATATATATATATATATATATATATATATATATATATATATATATATATATATATATATATATATATATATATATATATATATATGAACATATACCCCCGAGACTGGTAAGAAAGAATACTGAAAAACCCTGGCTGAGTCACACACATTTTGCTGAAATTAATAAAAAACGAAGACTATGGGACAAATATAGAGCCACTGGGGATGAGGCAGATTATAATGCATATAGAATCCACAATAATAACCTTAAAAATTTGTTGGCCATTGCTAGAAAATCGTATGAACATGGCTTATTGACTGGCGGAGACAAACAGTTTTACAGTTATATTAAACGAACACTAACCTCAAATTGTACGCAGATATCCTTGAAGGACCCACTCTCGAACACCTTGATAGTAAATCCAGGAGAAGTAGCTGAAAAAATGGCCCAGCAATTTAGTCAATTATATACCACAGAGCCAGATGCACCACTGCCTCAGGTGACAGCCATTGAAAGGATTGAACAATCCATATCAACAGTCCATTTCACAGCAGAAAAAGTTGAGAATGCTATTGATGACCTTAAGCGGGATGCATGCCCGGGAATTGATGAAATACCGCCGGTTTTCCTCAAGAACTGTGCAAGTAGTATTACTAGCATATTCGCTGACCAAATGAACAAATCCATGAATAAGCACATCTTGCCCCAGGACTGGAAGCAAGCTATTGTTACACCCATTTACAAGAAAGGTAACAAGCACAGTGCAATCAATTATCGCCCAGTAAGCCTCACTAGTTGCATCTGTAAAATAATGGAAAAAATAGTTAAGAAAGACATTACGGAGTTTGCGTTACAACAGGAAATCGTCCCAAATAATCAACATGGCTTCATACCAAACAGATCTGTTACAACAAACATCCTTAGTGCAGTGAATCAGTGGTCAACCTTGCAAGATAATAACCAACCTGTGGATATAGTTTACCTGGACTACGAGAAGGCATTCGATAAGGTGCCCCACAGGAGATTGCTAAGTAAATTAGAGCATTTTGGTATACGGGGTGACTTGCTGCACTGGATTGAGAGCTTCCTGACAGGTAGGCATTTCTGTGTACGTGTTAATGGCGAGTTATCAGCGAGTTATTCTGTGACCAGTGGGGTTCCCCAGGGATCGGTGCTGGGACCTTTGTTGTTTGTTTTGTACACTAGTGATCTGGCTAAATCAATTACTTCAAATATACTTTTATATGCCGATGACACAAAAATATACTGCAACCCCCTGCAGAATTTCTCAACTATGAGAAGTGATCTGGACACCGTGGATGATTGGTCGAAACAGTGGCTACTACCACTAAACTCTGAAAAGTGTACTGTACTGCATATCGGCCTCAGCAATCCCAGAGTTCAATATAGCATCAACAATAGAACACTAAGGACAGTCACAGCGCAAAAGGACCTTGGTTTGACAGTAACTTCAGATCTAAAGTGGGGAACCCATGTGGCCACTATAACTAAGAAAGCGAACAGCCTTGTGTATTTGGTTAAAAAAGCATTTCAAGATCATACTGAGGCAATGGTTCTCAAACTTTACAAAACATATATAAGGCCAAAACTGGAGTTCGCTCAAACAGTGTGGGATCCATATTTCACCAAGGACATTGAGATGCTAGAAAGAGTTCAAAGGAGAGTCACTAAAATCCCTCCGACCTTGCAGAACATGGATTACACAGCCAGACTAAGTAAACTACAACTAACAACTTTGAGAGAAAGACGCTCCCGCGGAAACTTGATCGAGACTTTTAAGTGGACTAGTGGATACTACTCATGTGAAAACATCTTTAAACTAAATACATCGAGACATCTGCGAGGCCACACAAAGAAATTGGAGAAAGAAAGATGCAGCAGGCTACAAAGGAAGAACTTTTTAACAAACAGAGTGGTGTATACATGGATTGATATACAGGAAGAAACTGTGACTGCTGTTAGTGTCAACCAGTTTAAGGCAAGAATTGATAAGGAATTGAGTGAAGTGAAATCTAGACTTCTGCACTACAGTTTATGACAGAAAAACAGCAAATATAGTTTTAAGTTCAGCTTCATCGGCTATGCCGCTTGCCTGGACTCTTTAATAATAATAAATAATAATATATATATATATATATATATATATATATATATATATATATATATATATATATATATATATATTTTATTGGATTCCAGAGTACAGTTTTGATTGGGTTTGATTGGGTGGACAAGTACACTAAGTACAAGTGGACTTGTACTTAGTGTACAAGTCCACTTTGGAGAAAACGCGACCAGGTATGGCCGGGGCTCGTGTTAACTCTTGATAAAATTTTGGGATTTAAAAACGCTAAGAACAGCCTCCACCGGGTAACCTTCCGGGCTATGAGAGATTTCAGTTTGTCAAAAGACTCGAGAATAACTAAGAAAGTAATTCTAAACAACATTTCCTAATGACATTTTTCTTACAAACGAAAAATAAAGATAGTCTACTCGTAGGTAAAATTCATATTTTTGACCTTCCTGTATACAAAACCTAAATTTTCTCACCACAAATCGTCATTTTTTACAAGCAAACTTTGTTTTAAAGAATATGTTTGTGTCGAAAAATTAAAAATTAGGTCCATTTGTGGTATAGGTAACCCCGTACAGGGACATCCTGTATATGTGTTTTGAAGAACAATGCACTCTTATTTAACATAATGAATAATTTCTATTACATCAATTATGCTAATATTTAAAACAAATAAAACACGTTTTATTATTTTAAAATAATTTTTATTCAACTAGTATTATTAAACATTGTTTAATAATCTTTAATCATTCTGTTAAAATTTAAATATAAAAGAACGACACTTTTTTAACACTAGTTATTGAAGCGAACTCGGTAAACTTTGTATATTTATTTCAGTTAAATATAGGATTCTGCTTCTTTGCAAAACTTTTGGCTTCTATGGGTACAGTATGATATTTTCTTTGGGGTACAGGATGCAACAAATTTGACGCTTACCACTGCATTCGAATCTTCTAAATTTATAGCTAGATTTGGTGGAAACCATGTCTAAAAAATACAAATACCTACCACAATTAACTTGCGATTATATTTAACCTCTTCAGACCCAGGGTATCATATTTATGTGATTATACTCGCAAAAATATTTTTCTATTTTACACTTCGACCGCACGAATTCATTCGGTTCCAGGAGTATCACATATAATACAGTTGCAAGATATGCGAAGGAATTTTTGCGCGCAGTAGCCGACTGATTCAGCGTCAGTATTCGTTTGTTTACATGTGAAGGTGTAACGGTAAAATACGTGGTGATGGATTTTAGCAACAATAAACGTAATTACACAATATTTGCAAATGTATTTGATTTTAAACTGTTGTTATGATGGCATTTAATGTTAGTATGTACTGCAATTGCATAAACTTTTACGCAAAGGCTAACCATGTCCGAACATATAAATAGTATCACAGATGACACATTGGGACTGTGGCAATACATTTTTTGAAAACATCCAAATCTTCGACAACGAGATTTGAGTGACAAAACTTTTGTTTTAGGCCCTCTGACGACAGAAGAACTTGATTTTTCAGTAGCAGCAGGGTGGCTCAACTACCGCGAAAATGTAAAAGCTGTCGGTACACCTAGAAAAAAAATTATGGACTACTTTGACTTCAAATTATCGGTCGGCAAAATACTGGTACTAAAAACTCAAGAAGAAGAAGAAGATATGGAATGTGAAGACTTAGAAGAACAGAATAAAGAATCTGGGAAGAAAAAAAGGAGTGTCCTGACAAAAGATGTAGGCTCCAGGAAAATACACACTTGGTGGAATTCAAGAAAGATAGAGAAAAATCGCGATCCAAGTGCGATTTACCTACTTGTAATAAGTTAATTTTTGCTAAATGCAAATCTTGAGGAGTGTATTTATGTTGTAGCGTAGTAAGAATTTTTTTTTAACTTTTCATAGGTAAATTCGCAAGTTTCTTATTCTGTTTATATTATTTTATTTGTATAAGTATAGGCCCAAAGTATCTTCTATGATTAGGGTTGCAACTTTTCCGGAAAAGTTGGAATTGATGAAAAGTTCGATCAACTTTTCAAGAAAAGTTCGGAAAAGTTGGAAAAGTTGAGCTTTACGGTAATTTTAAGGTTGCATCTTGCGTTGTGATGTGTTCTTGCGTGGAAATTATGTAAATAAAATACTGACCCAACCTTTTATTATCTATCATATTATTTATATAATTTATAAACGAAAATAAGCAATAAAACAAAACAACAAACAATAAAATATAACCTAAGAGTACGACCAAAGCCTCCTAACCTAAGATGAATCACCATCATCACTGCTAAACGAAGAATCTTCATAAATAGCGATAGAATCATCAGACTCCGTAGATTGTTCATCTGAATCTGACCCTGGCCCATACTCATCATTTGTCGATTCTAGTTCTTGACTCTCTGCTAAAGATTTTTTAGATTGTTTGGCAGGAGCAGGAATCCCACATTTTGACCTTGTCAACCTCTTCGTGACCATACTGGCACTGCTGGCAGAGGCGGATAAACCTAAACCAGACTCAAAGGGTACTTGATCAGTGTTGGCAGTGCTGCTGGTTGAAAGGACTTGGGGACCATCTTCACCAGCAGTCGTGGTCTTTGTGTTATGGTGTGTTGTAAGCAGCTTCAAATTGTGGCTGATGTAAACAATTTTTCCCGCTCTCTCCGTTGTTAATCGATTTCTACTTTTCGTATGAATTCTACTATATGTACTAAAACTTCTCTCAGTAGCTGCGGATGTTGTTGCCATTGATAAAATAGCAGAAGCAACTTTAGATAGAGGAGATGTAGAGCATATGCCCTTCCACCACACTACAGGATCCACTTTGTGAGCACACGTCCAGACAAATTCTTTAGCCCACAGTTCATCCTTTGCTTTATATTTAGCAAAGTCAGCTATTACTTGTTCGGCATCCACATCTTTCATATGCTCTGAAATCTTATTGATGAACTCTAGCCCATCAACATGTTCCTCGGTTGACAATTTGTGTCCTTGATAACGTGGATCCAGAATATTTGCCGCTAGATGGAACTTATGTAAACAGAAGTTCTGGCGATCAGCAAGTATGTCCATAATTTTTTTTTCTTCTGCTTTGCTGGCAGGGCATTTAGGCACTTTTTCCTCAAAAATGGGCTTTAACTTTGCAAATATTTCGGGAACTAAAGAAGCACTTGGTTTGTCTCCTTCAATTTTGGTTATCCATTTTCCAATGGGTTCTAGCAGATCTCTGGTGTTTTCGAGCCTCGCCCAAAAAACATCATCATCCAACAGCATTGTTTTGATATCCTTTTGAAGGTATTTGACAACTGCCTCATTAACTGCCAAAGTTTGCAGACAAAACTTGTTACTAATCAAACTGTTGAAACAGCGTACGATTGATGCCCATCTGGTTGAAACGGGCAACTTAAGGGCTACGTTAATATTTTTCTCTTTCTTGATCTGGG
This sequence comes from Philopedon plagiatum, assembly GCA_963971165.1. Lineage (NCBI taxonomy): Eukaryota > Metazoa > Arthropoda > Insecta > Coleoptera > Curculionidae > Philopedon > Philopedon plagiatum. The sequence continues at coordinate 97,475,930 of OZ020190.1, forward strand.
TAAAGTGAGCTGTTAGAATCTGACTACATTTGATATGTGTTACAATTCTGGCTGCTTCGTTTTTCAAGGAGAGAATGGTCTTCAACTTTATAATATCTTCAATTAAGAGGTTGAGTGAATGCGAAATACAGCCATAGAATGACATATGGAGATATTTTTCTGCAAGTATTTGCCAAGCCTTTTTCATATTGCTTGCATTATCTGTCACACACGATAAAACCTTTTCTGGGCCAACGTCATCTATGACTGTGGAGATAAGATTTGCCATATACTCTCCTGTGTGGCTTTCAGTTCCAGTTGGAAGGCTTTTATAAAAAACCGGATCAGGAGTAGTCAGAATGAAATTCACGATGCTTTCATTTCTGCAAGTAAAAAAAAAATATAAAAATAGGAAATAAGTACCAGTTTAGTTTAGCTATGGTATACTGCCTGTAGCCTACAGCACAGCACATGATTACAGCAAGTCAGTTTTGTAGTAACCTAGTCAGTATTTGTTTAATCTGAGAAAAAGAGAAGTAAGTTAAAATACCTACTTTTTTTAGCAAGACAAAACAATATTTGATTTCTACAGGTTTTTTTCTGTATTCTGTATCCCTGTCCTGCTGCACAATTTTGAATTAAAAATTCAGTAAACCTACCATAGCAGCATGAAATACACATTATGACTATGACTGTTAATTACCAATTTACCTTATGTTGCTCCATCCATCACATTGCAACGTGATGAAGCGAGCATCTGCAACTTTAGTTTCAACAGAAACCTTCACACGATTCCATTCTTCGTGAAGTAGAACATTTGATAGACGATCTCTGGATGGAAGTTTCAATGCTGGCCGGAGATGTTTAAAAACTGCTTGCCAATGCGATGATTCTAGTAGGCTTAGTGGTGAACCACTTGCGTAGATGGCTCTACTAATAAGCTCATCGGCAATGCTCTGTCAACGTAAAAACAATTTTAATAATAAACCGCAATTAAACAATAAATACAGGGTGCTAATTAATGGTAGGAGGCACATAGAAAAACCACAGACTCTTTCCGTAAAAATATTAATCATACTTACCTATATCCGAAAGTTGATGTTAAATGAGATACAGGGTGCAGGGTGTTAAAGTTAAAACTTAATTTTTGTTTTTTTGTAATAATTTTTAGAGAAACTAACGTTTTTTCCCAATATTTTGCAATTAGGGATTTTATAGGACAAGCAATTATTTTTTTTTTGTGAAATTGAATGTACAATATAGGGGGCGCTGACTGCGGTAGTTTTGGCACATTTATTAGGTCATGTCATAACTTTTTTGGGCCACAGTGTATTTAAATTTTTAATAAAATTAATTCCTTTTTCATATTTATTACGTAAAAAAGGTATACTAAGTTCAGGTCGCCTAGAGTTACCGTTTCTGAGATATTTGCATTTAAATTATTAAATTCAATAATTTTTGAATGTATTATTCCGTTATTCCTAATTACCAGTACTAGAACATTATCATGTAAAAGTTAATTGGTAAGAAATAACAAAACATTATTTGCTTTCCTGAACTAGCGTACTGAATAATTTAAATTCAAATATCTCCGAACCGGTAACTTTGGGCAACCTGAGCAACCTGAGCTTAGTACACCTTTTTTACGTACCTAATAACTATGAGAAAAGTATTCTTTTCATTAAAAACTTAAATACTTTGTGGCACAAAAGTCATGACTTAATAAATGTGCGAAAAATACCGCAAACAGCGTCCCCTACCCCCTACATTGGACATTCAAATTTCACAAACAAATGAATTTCTCGTCCAAAAAACCCTAATTATTGCAAAATTTTGTGAAAAACGTCAGTTTTTCTCAGTTATTAGAGAAAGAGAAAAACAAAAATGAAGTTTTAAGTTTGACACCCTGTATCTCAGTTAATATCAACTTCCGGATATAGGTATTAAATCCTAATATTTGTACATAGGAAGTCTGTGGTTTTTCCTTGTACCAGTACCTTTAATTAGCGGACATATAATAATGATGTTGATGATTTTATACGTTACATGTTGTTACAATACCTACCTGTTCGTGTTGCGAAATTGAATCACAAAAATGCTTCATTGTCTTAAATTTTGGCTGCTGCTGTGCTCTCTTTTTGGAACTAGAGCCGGGTTTATAATTCGAATGCGAAGACCCAACCGAAACCGATAGAGATGGCGATTTACTGCCACTACTAGCACTAGTACCACTGGCTATTGCGCCTTGACCTTGACATTGAGGAGCTTGATTCAACGCTGGTTTTGATGATATTTTTCTCTCGTCATGCTCATCCACATCCATATCGTAATATGCAGGAACACTTTCCTTAAAACTTGAACTAGTTGAAGGCTGAGGCTCTTTGCCGTCGAATATTTGCTTAACTACCACAGGACATTTTACACATGCTACGATGTGCTGCACCATTCGTGTTGCGTTAGCAGTATATTGTTTATAGCAAAATTTACACTCGAATTTTTTGGTGTTACTGTTTGGAATAGTTACGTCCTTAAAGTATTTCCACACCAATTTCTTCTCATTTGCCATGTTAAGTTGAAAAATTATAACAATTTTTAACGCATTCACTAGCTTAGCTTATATACGCGGGGACGGGGAGAGCGATCGGGGCATTACCGGGGTTCGGAACAGAATGGCGTATTATTGTCCGCTTTAGTTACGGCCGACGCTCGGCGGCTTCCGCGGGTATTTACACGAGTTGGTAATGAATACCGGGGTTCCCCGTATTGTCTGTTATGTTCGCCGACGGCCCAGCTTTGCCATTATTTTATTTATTTATTTTATTCTCTAGCAGGAAAATCCCAAATACAAGATAATTGGACAAAAATACAATTTCTGTCAATACAAGTAAAAGTAAATACTAAAAATATAACCAATACTTACAAAAATATATATATATATATATATATATATATATATATATATATATATATATATATATATATATATATATATATATATATATATATATATATATGTATATATATAAAAAAGAATAACAAATATTCCAATGAAGGAGACTCCCTAAGTCCCTTATTTTCCTCTATTTTGTAAGTAAAGTAAATATTTCCCTTTTTTGACGTCGCGGGGAATCGCCTACTACCGAAATTTCCAACTTTTCCAACTTTTCCAAGGTACTAGCGAACTTTTCCAACTTTTCCGAAAATTTTACCAACTTTTCAAGCGAACTTTTCATCGGTTGCAACCCTATACTATGATACTTGATTTTTTTCAAAACTGGGTAAACATTTTTCAAAAGCACATTGATATTTTGCCTTTGTATGTAGAAACAAACCACCATCCAAAAAATCAACAATTAAATCGATGTGGGTTGGCCTTGGGTCTGAAGAGGTTAATGTTAACAGATTTTTAACAATACGTATCGGCTGAGAAAACAGTCTTATTATAGACTAACCAAGAGAGATTTACAAATAAAAAACACACTTATTATTGCAAATTGCAAAGCTTTTTAAGATTTGTTTTAGTTACCATAAAACACTGAAATGATGAGTTGCTCCAGTATCCAGTCTTGCAAAAGATCTATTATTTTTGGCGTACAACTATTCAACGAACAAATAAAAATTCTAGCCTCTCCAAGGGTGTCCGCGAGCAATAGAAGTAATATTTCAGCCAACAATAGAACCCATTGAATTAATATTTTTTATTATTTCTCCAATACCTTATATGTTTTAAAAGAGTGTTTATTTTAATTGAAATGATATAAGGATTATTGACTTAATTTTTACATTTTTTATTTAAACCGTAGTTCTTGTTCGTTTAATAAAATATATTGTAATTTGAATCACACCACCTACAAGTAACTATTTCTCGCCCAAATATATTTAAGCATTTCAATCAAGTAGATTAATTTTTTGGCTCTAACAATTTTACACTCCAAGGAATAATATAATGGTAATATAGGTTTCAAAGAAGTAGGAATACTTTTTACTCCAATAATAAGTACCTATATAAGTATTTAAAGAAATATTTGTTTTTGGTTATTTCAATGATGTTTTGTTGAGACAATATTAACTTTAATATAACTAATGTGTCAGTGGTAAAAACAGTAGCTACTATTATTGAAAATAGCAGTTTTTTCTGTGCATTTTACGAAATTAATAAACAGTATCTTTCTTGGAGCCAAAAGTTCAAATTTACCAAAAACCATATTATAAATTTACAGGGAACTCGTCGTGTCTGATGCGCTAGTTAAACTACAAGATCCTGTGTTCCTGTTTTATGGATTTTGATTTACAGTGCGATTTAAGAGAAATTATAAAAAAACATACTATTTTTATTTTTGTGGTAACCTCTTTTCTCAGATCCAGCCACGTCTGATTTAGGACTGTTAATTTCACTTACATCAATTGTATAATATAATAGTTTGACACATTTATCTGTATCAGTGAAAAGAATACGGGCAAAAAACAAGGCACTATGCAATGTTGCCTAATTATTTCAATGAAATGAGTGGTTTTATTTAAAAATTATTTGACCCAGGTACATATTGACTTTATTTAATAATAATATGCTAGGATATTTTCATCAAATAAAAAGATGCTAGAATTTAACGTTCAAATTTTAAGAACCAAACGTATGAACGCTATTTCCTAATAATTAAGATATTTCAATATTTGATATTTCCTTACTAATGCGTAAATTTGGCGACATGCCGTAGTTCAAAATGCTGCAGTTGGCTAGATGAAATTTGATTGGTACATGCCAGACGAAACGGACCTATAAAGTTTTGGAATGTGGAGGCACATGATCAGTGCGAAAACTCGCCAGTTTTTAGGTTTCCTCATCCTTACGCCCCTGTTACAGCTACGTGTGTAAAACTTATATATTTCTTGATAGAACTCTACTATTTACAGTATTTAGTTATTATCTAATCTCGACTAGTTCCTAGAATATTACTATTTTTATCGGTCAAAAATTATATCGGTTCTTTATTTTTGTAGCCAAGACCAAACACATACGGTACCCATTTACCCTCCTCAACAGCCTATACACATAGGGTTACCATCTGACCCGATAAATCCGGTCTTGACCGGCTTTTAAAGGCGTTGACCGGACTCCGCCCGGATTTCATTAAAGGCCGGATTTTCTACACCATCAGGCAACGATGCAATTTCCGGCAAAAAAGACTTTTTAAAAGCTTGCAAAAGCAAGTAGCCAAAAATATAAATAATTTAACGGGTTATAAAAAAAACTTATAAAACTAATCAAATGGTAATAAAACATTTTAGTTTTATTTTTTACGCCAAAAACCGGACTTTTTTTATAAAATCAGGATTTTTCACCGATCACGACCGGATATATGAATTTAGCACATGGTAACCCTATATATACACGTCTCTACGCGTTGGCCCACTTTAAAGCAAGTTTTAAATCATTTCAACCGCATTTGATTTCTTTATCGGTTTAATCTCAAGCAATACACATAGTTAGTAAAGTGCAGACTATACAATAGGTTGTATCTCTGGTGTGGTTTTCGCCATACACAAAGCTTATCTGCAGTCATCCACCTCAGACCTTCTTCCGAGCCTTGCCGATGAGCCGTGACACGGTTCAAGAAAGAAATATAATATATCCTCCGAAATTTTTGACTTTGTCCAATTTTGGAGATTATTTTCCAACAATTATTGTTTGTAGGCAAGCCTTTTTTATTGTGGATTAATTTTTAATTGTTACATATTTCAGTAAAAAAATATTTAGCACTTTTCATTAGTTTCCTACAGAACCAGATTTTTAAACTAAAACTCTACAACTAACCTCACGTCCTTGGTCAAGTACCTAAATGTTTTCATAAATACCTGGCTAGTCTGTAAAATAGACAATCTGATATTTGGTTTGTCTTTTTTTTTATAACTTTCGGTCACTTTTTAAACAGTGACCCATCAATGTTCGACAAAGAGGGTAATTAATACAATTTTTTATTCAAAATAACACACACACTTTTAACTTGCATAATTTTTTCATTTCTTTGCTAATGATCTTTCGCCGGCTTTTTGTTAAGTTAATTTAAATCAAGGACAGTAATTAAATTAGAAAATGTATACAAATAACACAACAAGAACCATGTTTAATTAAACAATACAACAATTTCTCACATTAAATAAACCATAAGTAGGTACCTAGCAGATGTAGCGATAATATTTGTAGTATATTGTTTGATTAAATGCGTTGTTGTTAAAAACTGGTCAAAATTTGAAGTTCTTTTTTCGACAATACAAAGAATGCGCTAAGTTTGTGAGGTTTAATGTTGAAAAGTCAAATCAAAATTTGTATTGACAATTTAAATCTCAAGGTATCGTATTATTTTTGATACCAATATATTATCAGATTTTGGTTCGCGTCCATATAGTCAAAGAAAATAATATGCGTAGCTATTATTTTCTTTGGTGATACACAACTTATTTTGGCACATGCGCGTACCAAAACGGTACACGCAAAACGCCTTGCTGTCGCTTCTGGTTGGTTAATATTCTGGGGGCTACACTAGCAGGTTCCGCGATGCGTCGGGACCGTGAATGCCTAATGCGTTCCTTCCTTAATACAACAATATGTCCCAGAATTTGTTCTTTATTCATTTAATCAACTTGTGCCTGGCATAATACTTATTTTTCTGAGCTTAACTGCTTTGAAACTGTTTTAGTAGATACGTGACCAAAAAGCATCATCTGCTATTCGTCTGAAACCGTTTAAATAATTTCAATGGCAGGATCTAACATTGTGGTTTCAGGTTAATGACGAAACAGTTTCTTTCCATTTTAAATATATGCTGTTATAAGCGTTTTAAAACTGGTGGGGTTAAATATAAAATTGAAATGTCACTAGTACCAATACGTTTCTTTTTGCGCTTGTCATCAAGTTAAGCCATGTTTATTGACGAATATCTGAAATCTTGTAAAGCCACGTGATCTATTACAACAATTTGAAAACACTTGAGAGCAGGTTTTAGTGGTAGTCTTTACCACCCTTTTCCTTAAATTGTTTAAACTTTTTAAATTACACTATAGTATAGCAAATTATACTGCATGCCAAAAAACTGCAACATATAAGAAAAACTGACAAATAATGTCAATAATTACTACATTTTGGGGATGGTTTTTACCTCCACATACACTGAATTGTTGCAAGTACGTATACACAGTTGATTTGTTGGCTCGGTTTTCTCTCCCTAACATTGTGGGTTTGATTAAATACAGTCGTGTACACAAAGCTTATACCACTCTAGCGAAAGTATCTCACAGAAAAATAAAGGATTTGTTAGTTTGTCTTTGATCTCGGTAGATCGATGTCATTCTAGCTAGAGTTTAGTCTATGCTAGAGTTATAGTCGACACACAATTGAGAGCGCGCCGCTGGAGTGATCTCGATCTATTTGTCAGTTTAAATAGATTAACCGTAGACTTCTACAGCTTATTATACATCTATATCTGATTCAAATTTACGAAGTTCAGATTTACAAATAATAAAATGAGATAAAGAAACAACTTTACTACTTATTAATTGAGGTGTACGAAACGTACCCTGCTTTGGAGCTGTGTTCTTTTCTTCTTACAACCCAGGAAGGCAACAAGCCTAAGTACTAAGGTACCGTGGGTTATAAATCGCACAATCAACTCACACACCTAGTTCTGGAAACATTCCTAAGGATTTCACCTGCCCTTTAAGAGGGTGTGTGGGGTGGTACCTCCTCGGCCGAGGAATAATTCCCTACCACCTTCCATTCTGCACAAATACAGACGAAGAAAAAAAAAGGAAAGCAATAAAAATATAACTGATATTTTGGGTTTTGCTGGAAAAAAGTAGTAAAAAAATGACAATAATTTGAGATTCCAAACGAATTCAGAACCAGCAGAGACATACGCAATATTTTTCACAACATTTTATGAACTATTCGCAGTACGCTCCGTACTGATGTCGAAGTATAAAGATTTGGTCTGTGAACATCTAGAGTAATGTACACACTCTGTAGTGACGCCGACTATTTTTTGTATGATGTGAACTTTTCAGCTTCTACTTCTAATTGCTCTTTAGTTATTTATTTCATTTTAAGAATAAGTTTATTTTCCAATTCATTTCATAGACCGATGTGAATGAATTTTTTTTTACTTTGCAGGTTTATTCTTTAGGAAGGTTACTGTGGTCGTAATTTTTTTTTTCAAAAGTTCATGTTGTTCAGTGTTAGCCAAAAGTCCGAATGTTCAGATTAACAAAGATACTGATAATTTTAATTTCGATGTTCTTCAATATTTTAAAAAATTTTTGGCATATAGAAATTAATATAAAGGGGTTTTCGAGGGCAAGAAAAAATAATTCGTTCTCAATTGTGTTGTATGTGGATAGAGGGCGCTACGCGCGGCACATGCTTTAAAAACGCTTAAACTTTTTTGTGAGTAGCTTTATTGAAGTTTTGATTCAAAAATAGTGTTTTCTTATCTCTTTTAGAAAAAAAAGGTATAACAGTTGAATGACGCCAAAGCTAACCGTTTTCGAAATATTCTCCATATTAATATCAGATAGTGTTTGTTACCACAAGAGGCAACCTGAAAAATATGCTGCATCTGATGCCAGATATTTCGAAAAGGGTTAACTTTAGCGTCCTTAAACTAATAACCTTTTTTTCTATTATACTGAGTGTAATAAGAATTTCACGTTTTTTCCGAAGTTTCCACATCTTGTGGAGTATCCTAGCAATCGTATCACAACGCAATTGAATTAACATTTTAGTCTTATGATTCCTTAAGATTTTCCTTTTTTCTTCATTCTTGTACAGGGTCTTCCAACGAGGACTGAACTGGGGCTCATTTTTGAGCTTCCTTGTATTTAAAGAAAAATCAAAAATAGCCAATAGATGTACTTTTTCCTGCAGAATTCAAAAATCCAACCAAAAATTTATTTGAACCAGAAACAAAAGAGTTACGCTATGGATAAGGTGTTTTTTAAATGGAACATAGCTTTTTTTATACGATTTTCGGAACGAGTGATTTTTTTATGTCCGTTCTGATTAAAATATTTAATATTGTGACAGCTATTTTTATTAAATTTTAATGTTTTATCCAGTATAATTTAACTTCAACCTGTTTGAAACATACACTAGGTAATAAAGGTAAAATCACCTTGAAATCCTTCAAAGTCAAAAAATTTGACAAATCCTTAGAATAGTATTGACGGATATATTTCTGTGAAAATTTGCAATAAATCTTCTCCTTGCTTCTCTTGCATTTTCTTGGCATTTGTAGAACAAGATAACAATCTGCAATCTCTCATCTAATGAATATTTCATTTCGGCAATATTATAGTAAATTTGTCAAATTTTTTGACTTTGAAGGATTTCAAGGTGATTTTACCTTTATTACCTAGTGTATGTTTCAAACAGGTTGAAGTTAAATTATACTGGATAAAACATTAAAATTTAATAAAAATAGCTGTCACAATATTAAATATTTTAATCAGAACGGACATAAAAAAAAATCACTCGTTCCGAAAATCGTATAAAAAAAGCTATGTTCCATTTAAAAAACACCTTATCCATAGCGTAACTCTTTTGTTTTTGGTTCAAATAAATTTTTGGTTTCATTTTTGAATTCTGCAGGAAAAAGTACATCGATTGGATATTTTAGATTTTTCTTTAAATACAAGGAAGCTCAAAAATGAGCCCCTGTTCAGTCCTCGTTGGAAGACCCTGTACCTCTGTCAGACTCAGGGTGGCTGAAGGTGGTCTTCAGCCACCCTCGGTAGAGTAAGGGCCCAGAAATTGCGATAGCAGAAGGGCACCTGGACGAGAATAAAAAATAATCCCTTTCTCGCGAGTTGTTGACGGTCTTTTATGGCACTAGCGAAGAGTTTATTTCTTTGAATTTTTAATATTCTGAAAAGAGGTTAGGGCCTCCGTCTGATCAGCTGTGCCTAGAGTTCTCAAGTGTCTTAATCCACCACTGAAGCTATGGCAATACCGATCAAATTCCTTCGTTTTAAAAATATTGATAATTGTAGCACCGAGTTTAGTATTCAACACAACTGATAAATAGCTGGAAAAGTATAACACACAACAAGAATTATAGAAATATTTAAAATACCTAGTGGTTTCTTTTTGATTGTTACTTTTGAATGGGCGGTAAAATGGGTGCCTTTTGACTTTTTTCGTTGCCACGTTTTCATTTGTAGTAAATTTTTTTAAGTTTAAAAATTTTCTTAAAAACAACTTGCTAACCCAGTAGTCCCGGAGTAGCCCCCCAAAAAATCTAAGCTAGTTTACGCCTATGGGCCTAGATAACTAAGGTGATGATATTCACTCGAATACTTAATATTTTTTGAGATTTTTTTACAAAAAATGTATACTGTATCTTTATTTGATACACAAGTTGTGTTTCAAAAACATAAATTTACCAGCCATGTATAGTCTATTTCGGTTTTTATCATATGATTAAGGCTGTAAGGTAAATTTGGTCTAGATGCTAAATATAATATAATATCACACACACACACACACACACACACACACACACCTACACACACACCTACACACACACACATAAATCACGGTGGGAAAATTTTATACAAGAAAAGTAAAATTGTGTGCACTTTTGCTTTTATGTAACACAATAATTTAGTCACTTTATCAAGAAACGAATTTCCTTGAATAAAACCACATTAACTATAAAATTATAGACCCACAACTGCATGTGCACAAAATATGCGTTTCCTTTACCGCAATCTAATGTGATAAGTTGTAAATATTGTACAACAGAGAATTGGCGATTCAGATAAAGAACGCGGAGTCCTTACAAATCGCTGTCCAAATCCTATTTTTATCACAGATTTTATTATATAGTTACAGCAGTTGATTCCTATTAGAAATAGGAGACGTAATTTTATAACATCCCTTATTGACAATAGGAACTGACCCATATCCCCATTTTTTGCCAAAACTGGAAATTTCCTATGCGATTTATTTATAAAAAGTATCAAGTCTTTTGCTGGAATGTATACGTTTGTGCCTGTCTACTTACTTTGTTTATAAAACAGATTTTGTTGAAACCGTGGCATCGGCTGATCCCTGGGCGTTTTTTTATCAATTTCTTGGTGATGGTGATAACTGATAATGATAGTTGTGGTGGTATCGCAATAAAATAATAAGTGTTGTGCTGTAAACAAATCGTTCATTGGAAAGAATAGTGACACATCTCAAAAATTATTGTTGATTGTGAGTTAATATCGTCAAAGTAATTTAAAGCTACTAAAAAATATTATGGTATGCTCCGCCTAAAGATATCTGCAACCGGCAAAGGAATTTAACGAATGCACTGGAAGGCTTAAACAACGTTACCAATTGTTTGTAAACCAGTTTTGAAAAGCTGTTTAATTTTTCGTTAATAAGATTTAAACTTTTCTTACCACATCTGGTTTACAAATAAATTTGCAACGTTGTTTTAGCCGTCCTTTGCATTCTTTAAATTATTTTGCCGGTTGCAGATATCTTGGGCAAACAATACAACACATAATAACTTATTTATTTTAATAAATATCTGTTAGATTGGGGGCAGGGTCACTATTGTCAATAAAGGGAAATTAGAGTAAAATCACTTAGAATTACGGCAATAAAGTAATCAACAATTTTTGAGATGTGCGTTACTCTTTCGAATGAGCGAAATATTAATAAGTTATGTGGATTTAGGTCCATAACGCTTCGATAATATAATTTAAATAATTATATTTACATAGCAATGAAAGGTAGAAAAATTTAAATGCTTATTTCGTTATTGTTTTATGGTTTTTTAATGTCACAGCTTTAAATTACTTAGGCATATGTTTACAGAGATAACCGCCGCGCCGTTAATTTAATGAAGAAAAGACAACTTTTGATATTATTTATTTCACTCGTATAAAACACCATTCAATATGTATATAAACACAATATTTCTGAAAATAAGTTAAAGTGTGCCATAAAATAAAATATAAAAAGGCAGCACATGACAGGGAAGGTGCTAAGGGAAAAAACAGTTCTGATCTTTGCCATTAGCCAAATGAAAGTAATAACTTAGAAATGAGCGAAAGACATTTGAAAGAAAATGATACAATTCTTGTAGCTTTAAATAATGAAAATATTAGGAGGGAACTAAACAATTCAGTTATAAAATTGCCTTCAACAGTGGTAAGACATACAATTTAAAATTTTAATAAATTTAGATATCTATACAAATACATATATCCATAAATAAAATAAATGAGTTCTATTGCATGTGTATTGTAAGATATGTACCTAATGTATTTTTATTACCTACTTACGTACTACATGTGCCATGCATTTTTTTAATTTTAGGGTAGCTTTTGCAGCAAACCACTATATCTGTAATTTAAGTGCTCATTTTAAATAATACAGAAAAATAATGAAAGACGCAATTGCAGTGCAAGAGCTGATATGTACCACCTAATAATTTATTTATTACTTGTTTGACTGCGGGATACGAAAAAATCAATTTTTAACATCTTTTCCCTAAAAACTGATTGATGAAAAAAATATTATACAACTTACACACCCTCTATGAAACCAGAAAAGTTATAGAAACGACGGCTCCAGAAACTCAGCACTACCAACTTATGGCACACGTGGGCCAAAATAAGGGCGTTAAAAAAAGGATAAATCAGGTATACCTAACGTGACCATACTACCTGTTTCGAACGGTACTGTCCCGTTTTTCGGAACTCTGTCCCGTTGTCCCCAAAGAAAGCCTCGGGACGCCAAAATGTCCCGTTTTCAGAAAGTTTGCAAACGCGACACCAATTTGAAAGCAAAACTTGTGAAATATTGATAAAACGTGCCAAGAATTTCACACTTACTTAAAATAATCACCTGATATATTAAAGAAAATTTGTTCCTCAGAAAAATATAACACAACATAAATAACACATACTGGCAAGTCTTGCATTGATCATTAAAATTATTAATAAAATTTATTATGAATAATGTGTTTGTTTTTATCTACCTTTTTTGACGAAAACTCGTTGACGTCCCGTTCTGAGGAAAAAAATAAATGGTCACGTTAGGTATACCTACAGTGCATCTTTATGTAAATAAAACAATAACGTTTGTATAAAAAAAAATACATTTTTGTTGCGTTCCACTGGTACAAATATGATTTAAAATAAAACTTTTTATCTAGTTTATCCTCTTTTATTATCCTAAAGTTTAATGTAGGTCCCATTGCTCACAACTGAGACTTTAGAGTGCTGAAATTCCAGGAGCCGCCGCTGCTACAGAGAGTAAAAAAATATACAATGTAAGATTAAATATTAATATAGGATTACATTGCAAAATGCAATTTTACATTGTAAATTACAGTGTAACGTATAAAATCATAATTAAAAATTACATGTCAAAATGTAATATTACACGCAATGTTTCTACGCAATATCATCACTAAAGTTTGACAAATGGGGGTAATTCCAGAGACGGCTTCTAACCTAGTTGGAAATAAAATTAGGAGTCGATTTGAAAATAAAATACAAATATTTATTTACCCACATTGTGTTATTTGAAAGTGCGAGATACGAAAATATCATACAGGGTGTCTGAAAAGTCTTAGCATGGGCAAATATCTTTACTATTAATAAAGATAGCGACACCAAATTTTAGTTGTACCTTATTGGTTGATAAATCTACGTTTTTATGTAATTTGACTTTTTCAACCCCCTTGGGGGATTACGCTAGGGAGTTGAGGTCGAAAATTTTGAATGCAAACCTATGCCGTGTGGCCTCTTCGTTTAAAAATCTTCAAAAAAGAAACATTGTTTTAGTATTTTAGTATTTATTTATTATTGTAATTCATTTTTAAATGGCAAGCCTATAAAACTTATAACTCGTAAATCGTATAATCGGTCGGGGCAAAAGTCGACCATTAGTCGACCTCTTGTGCCATACAGCACAAGTCGGAGCTGCTATTTTTTGTTTTGTGGGGCACTTTTTTCTAACTTTTCTCCAACTTTACTTCTTCATTTGTCGTTGTTATATGTTTTGTTTTTTGACATCTGCGCAGTAGACCAAAATGCGTACCACGCGCAAACCGAGCGTGCTAGACATGCGTACGCAAGTTCAGGAGATGTACTTGGGTGTCTACATTCGAACCTATTCACTTGTAAGAATATATCCCCAAGAGTTAAGGTACCACTACGTAGTTAACTGTATAACTTTTTCCCAAGGTTTTTTCGACTTTATTTTTCGTTTTTTGCCATGTGCGCAGTAGACCAAAATACGTACCACGCGCAAACCGAGCGTGCTGGACATGCGCACGGACTTGTAGGAGATGGACTTTGGTGTCTACATTTGCACCCATTCACTTTTAAGAATCTATCTCCAGTAGTTAAGGTACCACTGCGTATTTAACTTTATAACGTTTTCCCCAAGTTTTTTCGATTTTATTTTTCTTTTTTTGCTATCTGCGCGGTGGCAAATAACGAAAAATACAGTCGAAAAAAACTTGGGGAAAAAGTTTTACCATTGATCAAAATGCGTACCACGCGCAAACCAAGAGGGCTAGACAGTCGCACGAAATTTCAGGGGATGTACTTTGTTGTCTAAATTCGCAGTGGTACCTTAACTACTGGAGATATATTCTTAAAAGTGAATGGATTCAAATGTAGACACCAAAGTCCATCTCCTGAAATTCCGTGCGCATGTCTAGCACGCTCGGTTTGCGCGTGGTACGCATTTTGGTCTACTGCGCAGATGTCAAAAACAAAACATATAAAAACGACAAATGAGGAAGTAAAGTTGGAAAAAAGTTAGAAAAAAGTGCCCTACACAACAAAACATAGCAGAGCCGACTTGTACTGTTTGGCACAAGTGGCCGACTAATGGTCGACTTGTGCCCCGCCCGATTATACGATTCACGAGTTATAATTTTTATAGGCTTGCCATTTAAAAATGAATTACAATAATAAATAAATACTAAAATACTAAAACAATGTTTCTTTTTTGAAGACTTTTAAACGAAGAGGCCACACGGCATAGGTTTGCATCCAAAATTTTGGACCTCAACTCGCTAGCGTAACCCCCCAAGGGGGTTGAAAGAGTCAAATTACGTAAAAAAGTAGATTTACTAACCAATAAGGTACAACTAAAATTTGGTGTTGCTATCTTTATTAATAGTAAAGATATTTGCCCATGCTAAGACTTTTCAGACACCCTGTATGATATTTTCGTATCTCGCACTTTCAAATAACACAATGTGGGTAAATAAATATTTGTATTTTATTTTCAAATCGAATCCTAATTTTATTTCCAACTAGGTTACAAGCCGTCTCTGGAATTACCCCCATTTGTTAAACTCTAATCATCACAGCGTAAAGTTGCACGTAATAACTGGAAGTTTCCTATTTCAGAAATATCGAGTAACTTCAACATCATTTAATACTCTTTCACTTAACTTGTCAAACAAAAACAAATCATCCCGATATCTTTAAAATTGACGAACTTATTTAATTTATATACGTTAAATTTTTAATTATTAGGCGGTCGGCTTTTGTCGACCGTGACGTCACAATACATAAGACTCTGTCGCCGGACTAGCTGCCAGCTGCTGCTGTCGCGTGTTTACTTGTCATTTAGGTATTATCTTAGTCGGCTCACGTTCACTGTGAAGTTCATTATGTTTTTTTACAACACAATATTGTAAAAATGGAAGAAGGAATTGTTCGTGGGGATTCAATAAACCTACCCAAAGTTGATATTGATATGATAATGGATTTTTTTGCGAATAATCCGTCATACAATAGTGCCGAGATCCGAGGAGCTAAGCTTTCAAAGTAAGTATGTTTGACCTATGTTGTAGCCGTTCTTATACCCTCTTTTGACACTGAAAATCCATTAATTTTATCAATTTATTAATTAATATATTTGTTTATTATTGTTAGTTGTGTTGTGTGAATAATGAATAATGATGCTTATAAAAACTTATTTTCACTAAACTTTCAGGAATATTTGTTGGTGTACATGTATGGAGCATTAGGGTGTCCGTTATTTACCAAGTTGATTTTTTTTCTTGCGACGCCCCCTAAATTTATCGTCTAAAAAAAAGGTCAGACCAAAATAAGTCCTTAATATTCAGAACAAACCTTGCCCTAAAGACGATACATTTCCCATTTAAATTACATGGGATTTTGCCACTTTTTACAATTAATTTTTTTTTCTCGGACAAGATGACTTATAGCAATGAGATATACATATTCTTATAGGAAATTGAAGGCTCTACAAAAATTATCTCTTATAATTTTTCGATTAATTCACTCCTTCAAAAGTTATTCAAGGTACTAAATGCGACTTAGCGCGCTTGCGTGAATAGAAAATCCGTGTGTTGGCGGGAATGCTTGTAGTCTAATTTTGAGTCACTTACTGTATTGAAGGGAAATTTCATGAAAGTATAACAAAATTTATGAAATTCAATGAAAATTAGTTGACTGCGTGATATAAATTAATACCTAGTCTCAAAAATGATTCAAACTAGAACCAGCTACCTGTTATGCGGTATATTATTTTTTCTACTCATGTCAATAAAAACCTGTATTGTATGTTCAATAATAGATTCAGAACAAGGTACATTGTGGTTTACACCTATTCATTGTGCTTCAATCACCATGGTGATTGAACTACAAAGTTCACTTTGTGCACGCGTATTTTTTACAAAGGTGGCGTTGACAGGTGCCGCGTCAAAATTTTATAATTTCATTGACATTTTTTGACATCTTAAAAAGAAAAATATTACTAATCCCATTTTATTAACAGTAACATTCGTAGAAAAAGTATAGTGTAAAACTCGCATGGAATGACCATTTCCTACTCGTATGATTTGCAGCACTCGCCTGCGGCATCGTGCTGCAAATGTCATACTCGTAGGAAATGCATGTCATTCCATGCTCGTTGTACAATATACTATTCCATGTTTAAAATCTTTTTACCCTAATTCCACCTATCTATTTTTAGAAATAATCTAATAACTTTTATCGGGGATAATACCACGAGAGCTTAAAAATTACCGATAATTTTTCACGATTGCGTGTTTTTTATAATTTCACGAGTCCGCAGGACGAGTGAAATTTGCAAAGAAAACACGTAAGAGTGAAAAATTATCAGTAATTTTAAAGCTCGAGTGGAATTTAGGGGATTATTTCACGAATGAAAACACAAACTTGCTTTTAAATTAAACTAAAATTATGACAACCAAGAAAGTGACAGGAAAAAATTATCGGTGTATTTTTTTTTAATTGACGTAACGTCAAAAAAAAATTATCGCTGTAATTTTAAAAAACTTTACTGATCTTACGGGACTTTTAACACATGAGTGAAATAATCGAACTAATAATCACTTTGCCGTAAAAGTAAAAAAACCTGAAAATTTACATAGAGTTCAAATTTCACCTTGAATAACTTTTGAAGGAGTGAATTAATCGAAAAATTATAAGAGACCTTTTTTGTAGAGCGTTCAATTTCCTATAAGAATATGTATGTCTCGTTGCTATAAGTCATCTTGTCCGAGAAAAAAATAATTAATTGTAAAAGGCAAAATCCCATGTAATTTAAATGGCAAATGTATCGTCTTTAGGGCAAGGTTTATTATTAAGGGCTTATTTTGGTCTGACATTTTTTTTTAGACGATAAACTAAAAGTTTAGGGGGCGTCGCAAGAAAAAAATCAACTTGGTAAATAACGGACACCCTAATGGAGCATGCATGGCGCTAATTAGTTTTTGGTAGGGCTTGAGGGTTTATAAGAGGGTCAAATGTTGAAAAAAATTCTCAAAATTTAAAAAACCGTTCAATTTTCAATAAACTTTTAGAAATCTTTGTCTGGGTACATGTCGGTCTGTTATTAGTTTTTGGTACTCATGCATGGAAAAAAAATCTAAAAATCAAAAAACAGTTCAAAACGGCGGACTGAATATAAAAGTCTTTTAATTCCGTAGGAATTTAGAATGTTTGGATTTATTCGCAATAAATGTGAAGTCTGTTTTAAATGGCTAAATATGAAGATAATTATATTGATATATAAAATTTCAGACACCCTACTTAATAATGAATAATGAAAAACAGAAGAAGAAGTAATATGTTTCCCAAAATACATTTATTACATCACATTTTGAAGATGATGCCATTGGATATGTGCAAGTTAAGAGGAAAATAATAACTGTATTGTCAAAGCATCCATAACTCCAGAACACAGAGTGAAAAGTAAAGCATACCTATGTTTTTTATTAGTTGCACAACCGAAATATAAATACCGCCATAAGTTGGTGGATGTCCGATAATAGTGTTGTAAATATCGGTATTCTTTAGATATCCGGATAGTACGAAATCGGAATCAAGTAATATCCGTATCTATCATCCGAATACGTATCCATTTCTTGAGCCGCGCGAAGGCGGTTACGAAACATGTATATTATACGGAATTATTTCGGATACGGGTAGATAGGTGGATGCGATATAATATGTATAATATATTCAGGCCGTCCTAAGCTTTCTGCTTTCCACTTAAGAAGTAAGTAGTTGCAATAAATCGACACCTGTATTGGAATCATCAGTGACTATCACACAATTCATCTGCGGTTTATTCTGATGAGTTTCTCTATACATTACGGTTGACTTTATAAGCAGAAAGCGGATATTTAAGGACGGCCAGACTATATCTTTAGTCATTTTGCAGTTACATCAAAACCAGTAAGATTAAAAATTATTTTCTTTACAGTGATATAAAATATTGTTTGCGCTTTAAAAGAAGTGCACCGTGGCGACAGACTGGCAATCTCCCCAGTTCTATTTACTTACAGAAAAGAAATACACCATATTATATCATTTTAGGTAGGGAAATTGAAAAAAACCAGACAGTTTCTATTTAAATTAAAATATTGATCAAATGTCATCTATAATATATTATGTACACGCCGGGCAATCAATCAACTGCCATTTCGTAACTTGCCCATGTACTTTATATTTTTTATAATTTCCAGAGATAGTGAACCCGTATGCTACACAGTACATCTGCGGGTTAAGAGGAATATCATTTTTCACTTTTCACTCTAAATCTATGCTTTTGTATAAAAGTAAAGTATATATAACCATCCCATTTTTCATTGTAGGGGAAAACACGAAGTAAAAAAATAGTATTATTTGAAATGAAATAAAGAATCAAAGTCCAAAAGTCGGATTTAGTGATATTAAAATTTATGAACAGACCAATTTTCAAAATACGACTCAATCATTTTTTATAGCTAACTGCTTGGTAAGTATATAGTGCTTTCAGGCTCTTTTGCAAACAATTGTACTCGGATGCATGTGGATGTAAACGCCAATGCAACTTAAGAATAACGTCATTTTTAATGGGTAGTATTAATTTAATATTTAAGGGTGCATTATATTAAACAACGTGAGCAATAAATTTATTCATTTGTGCAATAGGGTGATTACCTCAAAAGTGAATAAACATGGTTCTTTGCTTAAAAAACGTAAACTAATCACACTATAAATAAAACGTTTACAGTGGTAGAAGAACTACTAAAATATCTAAGGTATACTTAAGAAGGTGTAATGTCCATACGTTATACTTTTACTTTCATTAAATAAAACACCAGCTCGTATGAACTCCCTTTATTACCGTAATCACCTACTACTTAGCTACCAATACAAATCAACACTGCCCTGCGTTTTAGGAAATGTAGCTGAGCAGCAGGCGCGGCCCGTCCATAAGGTCATTTGGTCACTGACCCACCTAAAATTTTCAGTGATCTACCTAATAATTTATTTTTTAATTTTTTAAAACCAAAAAAGAATCTTTTGTTTCAAAGTTCCATGCGAAAACTCCCCAAGAAAGAATCAAGTCAAGCCATCGTCAAAGGATATCCAAGCTTGTTCCGGTCTGGGTCATATTGTAAATTGATCTTATAGGTTTATATGGACGATATAAATTTATTAAATGCAAGAGAGAAACAGACATACGCGCTTTAGGAAGTTAAAAAGAGACACAATTGGTCGACGGCCCACCAATAATATCTGGCCACTCCCACTATGGAAATACTCCCAAACCGCCCCCTAAAATATATTATTTCAAAACATTTGGTTCGGAAAAAGAAAAAATAATTAGGTACCTAATATGCGCATTGTATTTGCATCGTATTAATAATATTAATTAGTGGTTAAACATAAAAAATTATAAATATGATTTCTGTCAGGCCAGCGCTAGGCATCAAATTTAACGGTATCGGACCGATTTTCTTACATAACCAGCGTAGTCCAAGGGGTACAATCGCAGCGAGATAATCCCGACGCTCGCGGGTTCGAATCTGTGTTGGGGCAAGAACTTCTTTTTTTAATTTTTTGTTATTTAAAAAATTAGATCGGCTCTAAAAGGTGTATTGGCAACAAGTTCTTCCTCGATAAAATATTTTTAAAATTGTTGGCAATCTCATATTTACTACAGCTTACAGCCTGCACGTGCGTAGAAAAATATCGTATTACAATGTCTAGTCGCCAGCATTGTATTTATTAAAGAAAACGGAGTTTCGGCAGAGTTCCTAATTTTATTTTACGAATAATCATACTTTTAGCTCAGAATTTTGTTGTTTATATTCTGGGCTTTTAGTACAAGGCGCGGCACCTATTGAGGAGAAGCTAAACTTTTCACAACGGAAACCGCTAAAATCTACTACTTTAGAGTATTAAAACACATAGACAAAAGCCATAAACAGAAAAGTGATACTAAAAGTCATAAACATCAAGAGTAGTAATGTTCAATATTCTGCAGTACCTATTTTATGATTTTGCAGTGTTTATTTGTAGGTAAATAATTTCTTGGCACATTATTAAAAAACCTTTCTTAATTAAAAAAGTGTATTTTGCTTGTTGCGTTGATATCACCTGTAAAAAAACTCACGGGCCGCGCCTGCTGAGCAGGACGTATAGCAACAAAAACCTGAACGTACATAAACACAAATAATTTTATTAAATTAAAACATTTGGTACATTGATAAAACTTTAAATAAATTTTAAAATATGATACTATCTACAACCAAAACAGCCTTATTGTTTAAAAAAAAAGTATTAGAATTTTGATCTGTAAAAATTCAGGACAACTTTCAACATTTTGTTAAAATATTAAAAATATGGACGTTTGTTCAAAAATAGGCTTTTAGTCATGTCATGGTGCGTTGTACACAGAAAAGAAATTAAAAAAAAAACAATATTTGATTTGAAGTGTTCAATTTTTGGAGGTTAGGTATTTATTCTACAATCGTACACACAAAGTAGGTACGTTGTTGCGCCTCCAAAAGAGAGCGCAAAATTGTTCTCTTCTGAGGAGTTTTACTTTACCGCTCTAGTGCGGTAATATAAGCAAAACGTCCGCTCAACTTTAGCAACAAATAAGATGGTTGGTGTCATTACTGTTTGCTTCTGTTTTTATATCAGTTTTAGGAGTAGGCTGTGAACGTTGTGGTTACTGCATTACTTAGTTACCCTAACAATGGCTCAGAAGATTTTGAGCTCATCATTTCCATACAGCAGTCACACTATCGTTGTTGAATCTAAGAAATCGAAATGCATTCCCATAGATTCCTCAGAGAAACTGTCTGGATCGGGCATCATAATCAGAAATTGTGACAATTGTACATTTACTCTTATTATTGTAAATAACACTAGTTTACAAGAAAAATGTACCTCGTGAAAAAAGCGTTTTTTAACCTAATTCGAGGTCGCTGAAAACGAAAATGGCAATCACTTATTTTTCCAAAGAAGCGTTTGCGAAATATTCGCAAAAAACGTGTTTTTCGGCTCTTTTTCCAGTTGTGGTCCAACATCTCGAGAAGTAATCGACCTAAAATGAACACATATTTCGAGGTACGCTTCTTTTTTCACATAAATATTAATTTTGAGTCAATTGGAAGATTATTTTTTGAGTTACAGCTAGTGAAAGTTGAAAAAACTGCATTTTTTGAGCTTTTTTGAAAATTGCACATTTTTGTTTGTTTTATTAAGTTATTAGGAATTTCTTATGAAAGATTATTTCGTCACGAAAATATATTGTCCAAGTTTGTTCTGATCGGTTGTAAAATGTGGAAAATGTTACTGCTGAAAAGGCAGACGATTTCAGCTTTTGCCATGAACGCCCAGAAGTCCGAAGAAATTAGGTGAACTTTGCTTATGTAATTAAGGTAGTAAAACCTAACGTACTCATTTGAAACTACCACATTCTATGTTTTTATGGGTGCTCTACAAGATGAAGTGGTTGAAATTTCGATTTGTTAACCAGGAAATTAAATATGGCGGCATTTGTGCGAAAAAATACACGGAAAAATCGGAGCCAAAATTTTCTCTTAGCGGGATTTTGTATCGAGAGAATTGTTCATGCTGAATAAAAAGATGCCTCAAATAAGACAAACTTGTGGATCTTTCGAAATATGGCGGTTATCTTCAATACATATTTCGAAAGATCCACAAGTTTGTCTTATTTGAGGCATCTTTTTATTGAGCATGAACAATTCTCTCGATAGGAAATCCCGCTAAGAGAAAATTTGGCTTCGATTTTTCCGTGTATTTTTTCGCACAAATGCCGCCATATTTAATTTCGGAATTTTAACCACTTCACCCTTAAAAACATAGAATGTGGTAGTTTCAGATGAGTACGTTAGGCTTTACTACCTTAATTACATGAGCAAAGTTCACCTAATTTCTTCGGACTTCTGGGCGTTCATGGCAAAAGCTGAAATCGTCTACCTTCACTTAATCAGTAATATCTTCCACATTTTACAACCGATTTGAACAAACTTGGGCAATATATTTTCCTGGCGAAATAATCTTTCATATGCAATTCAAAAAACATGAAAAAAAAAATTCCTAATAACTAAATAAAACAAACAAAAATGTGCAATTTTCAAAAAAAAAACTCAAAAAATGCGGCTTTGTCAACTTCCAGTAGCTGTAACTCAAAAAATACTCTTCCAATTGACTCAAAATTGATATTTATATGAAAAATGAAGCGTACCTCGAAATGTGTACACATTTTAGGTCGATTACGTCTACCGTAGATGTTGGACCATAACTGGAAAAAGAGCCGGAAAACACGTTTTTTGCGAATATTTCGCAAACGCTTCTTTGGAAAAATAAATGATTGTCATTTTCGTTTGGTAACCTCGAATTAGGTTAAAAAACACTTTTTTCTCGAGGTACCTCGAATGAAGGTAAGATTTGTAAACTAGTGTAATTAGTAATGTTGTTGCTTTATAGTATTAATAAAGTTATAAATAAATTGCCCAGTTTTTATTCATTCATTCATTCATAGTCGAATCTCCATTACCGGCTCATAGCCAAAAAATAGCAGAAAATCAATAAACTTGATCCTCCTATTTTTATAAATTTTTCACCAATATCTTTAAACAAGGTACTCGCCAAACAATGATTGTAGAAAAAATCATGTGTGTAATTCGAGTTCAAAGTGTTTATGCCGCTCTCGAGAAATTAGGCAACTTTTTTCAGAGCGGCAACTTTTCTCTCCGCTCTTAATACACAAATAGCTATACTGCCCTCATAACGCAGAGGGCAGGAAATGAGTTTCAATATATACTTACTGCCCTCTTCGTTATGACGGCAGTATAATATGGTGTCATTTTAAATACATTTTTCCGTTGCTAAAGGTGAGGATTATTTAAGATAATTTTTCTTGCTAGCCTTATTCAATGCACTTTTTAGGCCCGGTGTATACATCCTGGAACGGACAGGCTCTAGTCTAAACCTTACCTCTACTTACTGTATTATTTTCCATAGGGAACTGATTTGTTTGTTATCCAATTGCACGGTCTCAAGCAGCCGTGACTAGTTTACAATGAAAGACGTTGATTTCAATAAACAAATTTCACATTTATTACTTTAAATTATCGATATTTTTCACACTAGTGGTTATTACTCTGGTAATTGACCTTTATTAATTTTCTGGAATTACGAGATGTTATCACTATTTAAAAGGGATATACATAAGAGAAAACTGGGACTGACTTTCCCGCACTCCACGATACACTTAATTTGTGTAACTTTAGAAAAGAATATGCATAAAAGAACACTGGGACTAACTTTCCCGTACTCAACGCGACACTTAATTTGTGCAACTTTAGTTGAACTTCTGGTCCGCTAGACCTTTTGGTCTACGGAACCTTCGCCTTCTTTGCCACGTTAAGGAACGTGGCAACCTTCCTGTGTCGTAGTTGTTGAAGAAGTGCCGTCGCCGTGGAGAGGTCTCCTCACGGGAACTAAATTAAACTGAAAAATCGACCAACCTCTTGAGAGGGGCGTGAGTTGACCCGGCCTATTGCCGATCGCTTCGCGGAGACTTTGAGGCGCCATATTTATGCAAATATTATGTCATTGGTGAGGGGGCTATGTCTGTACACCGAACGTACGGAGTAACAAAACTACCTGATATTCAGGTTCGGGTAAAATCAGGTCAAATTTTCGGAATTTAAGCGGTCCTCTTTACACCCTACAATATTCAATAGGTGCGGGTGTTTCATTTATATTCTGAGTTCTGTGGCGTACGGTCTATAATTTTGTTTGTTGGTTGAGTGCTTTTTAAAAATATTGTATTGCTTCTTTTTTCGGTGTGCTTCCTTTAAAATCGGGATATCTGGCAGCTCTATTTGAATAAGTAACATTCACTATGAATATCGTATTGAATGAGCCTCAATTACCACCAAAGAAACGGATAAAACGATCTTTGTCCGTTTATGAAAAAGGGAAGGGAAAGGGAAGGTAGGAAGATATATTACCTAGACGAGACTTGGGTCAATGCGGGACACACTGTTAGTAAAGTATGGGTGGATGCTTCAATAGAGCATCCCAGGCAAGCCTTTCTGGAAGATCTTTGGACAGGATTAAAAAATCCTTCAGGCAAAGGGAAACACCTGATTATTTTACATATCGGATCCGATGGCGGCTTCGTAGAAGGCGGCTCATTAGTTTTTGAGTCAAAGCAGATGGGTGACTACCACGCAGACATGAATGCTGATTTATTTGAAAATTGGTTCAAAAATATTCTAAGCCATCTAGAAGAGAACGCTGTCATTGTTATGGATAATGCTTCGTACCACAGTAGGCGTATTGATAAAGCTCCGAACACCGGAACAAGAAAGGCCGAAATACAAGAATGGCTAAGAAGGCATATTATTTCATCGAGGAAGATATGGTCAAGGCAGAATTATTAACTCTTGTTAAAGAAAATAAAGGTGCTGACACATATGTCATTGATGAATTGGCCAAATCCACCAATCGCAGAATTTTACGCCTGCCGCCGTACCATTGTGAATTTAATCCTATCCAGTTAATCTGGCATCGTGGCACAACAAACGTCCACAACACAAAGAAAATCATTTCAATTATTCAGCCTGCTTAGTTTAGTAGTAAAGTCACTATTATAATATTAACCATTATATTGTGGCAAACCTTCTAAAATAAATTAATATATTTTCATTAATTTACCTATATACTACGCCACTGATGATTTTCGCATTATCACTTCTGCAAGTAGTGTGCAGTGTAAACCGGGCCGTCCGGCACCGCCTTGTCTGCTCGTGATTACTCCGTACGTTCAGTGGATAGACAGTACTGATAAGTTGATACCACGAAATAAAAGGATAGAGGGGTTGAAGTCGGTAGTCGCAGTTAGCGGCCATGTTTGCATTTCCCGGAAAGTGTAACTGTTAGAACTATATTTTGACATGTATTTTGACCTGTTATGTTCTGGTATCATTGTTATAATTAGGAGACAAGTTGTCAAATAAATATTAAAAAAGTCTCAACTTTCTTTCCCTCATAAATAAGTAATACTCCTTTAAGAATCCAAAATAGTGGCATCCCTGGTAAAATAAAATGGACATATTAAAGGAGAAAAGAAAAATTGTGAGGAAAAGCTTAGAAAATATTTTTGAAACAATTAGCAATTTAAGAGATCAACCAGAGGTACAAGAAGATGAGATTTTAATTCTGGATTATGATTTTTCTGGTTGGTTTGAGAGAATAATGGATCTGGATAGAAATATAGAAGAAATATATAACGAAAAACAAGAAAATAGCGAAGACTATAGAAAAGATATCGAAGAAAGCTTGAATTTTGAATCAGAGTTAAGAAAAAATAGAAGAAAACTAGACATTTTGTTGAAAAAAGTGACACAACCAGTAAAATGTGAAAATGGCAGTAATGTCACCAAAAGTCCAAACAATGTCAACTTGCCAAAACTAGAAATTAAGAAATTTGACGGCAATTTAAAAAACTGGATAGCATTCTGGGGTCAGTTTAAGAAGATTCATGAAGACAAGAAGTTATGCAGTGAAGACAAGTTCCAGTATTTGGTACAATCAATGGAAGCAGGAACTGCAGTAAGAAGAATGATTGAATCGTTTCCTCCCACAGAAAATAACTACTCAAAAGCTATTGAACAACTGAAATCACGGTTTGCAAGAGAAGAACTCCTTATCGAGGTTTATGTAAGAGAACTGTTAAATTTAGTTTTAAGCAAGGAGTCCAAAGGTATGTCTCTATCTATTTTATATGATAGCTTAGAAACACAGATAAGGGCGTTAGAATCTTTGGGAGTTACAAGTGAAAAATATGCAGCAATGTTATTTCCTTTGGTAGAATCAGCATTGCCTTTAGAGTTACTTAAATTATGGGAGCGCAAGAGAAGTTCTTTGAATATCCAAGTTGAGGCTAAATTTAATTACTTAAATTATTTGCTAGATTTTCTCAAAACCGAGGTGGAATCGGAGCAAAGAATAATTTTAGCGCAGACGTTAGGAGCAAGCAGAACCAGCACATCAGAGCAAGAGTCTAAAAACCAGGTATTGGATATTGAAACACCAGAATATACAGCTGCGGCATTATACACTAACACGAAGCAAGGGCAATGCGGTAAGAAACCCATTTTTTGTATTTTTTGCGATAAACAATCACATGCAAGCCAAGATTGTCTTAAAGGACAAAATCTTAATTTAGATCAAAAAAAGGCATTAATTGCAAAAAAGAAAGGTTGTTTTGCGTGCCTCAGACTCTTTCATTCAGCTCGAAATTGTAAATGTAACGTTAAATGCTTACTCTGTTTTAAAAAACATTTTACAATCATGTGTCCAAATTTGAGTGAAAAAGCTAATAAACCGCAAGAGACTCGATTAGAAGAAAAAGTAAACAATACTTGCAATGTTACAACCAACGAAACGTTGCTTAAAACAATTTATTTAAAAGTTTCAAATGATCAAAATAGCAAGGTTGTTCGAGCCCTATTAGACGATGGTTCTCAAAGATCATATATCACTTATGATTGTGCACAAGATTTAAAATTGAAAAAATCGAGAGACGAAATAATCATTCAAGGTCTTTTTGGAGGAATTCAAAGCGAACCTAAAGCTTGCGCGATTTATAATGTAAAGATTTGCGACACTGAGGATAAATTTAATTGTAATGTGTCACTTTTGGAGCAACAGACTTTATGTAACCGTATTCCTAAACTAAATAATTTAAAAGTCTTAAAATACTTAAAAGATAGGAATATTTTAATTAATGACGCCGAAAAAAGAAGTTACGATAAAATTGATGTTTTAATAGGCGCCGATGTCATAGGACAACTTTTAACTGGAAAAATTGAAAAAATTGATGAAAGTCTTTTTGCCATCGAAACTAAATTAGGTTGGACTATTATGGGAAAAACTGTAAATAAAAATGCTAATAATTATTTCTTATCAACTTCAACATTTTTTATTGATTGTTCTATTGCGCAACTATGGGAACTTGACGCTTTGGGAATTAGAGAGTCGCACGTGACAAAAACAAAAGAAATAAATGAGGTAGAAACGTGGGACAAATTTAAGCAAAACACAGTAAAAAATAGTCAAAATAGATACGAAGTGAAGTTGCCATGGATAGAAGGAAGTCCTAATATTAGCAGTAATTATGACCTGGCCGTAAATCGTTTAATGTTTAACACTAAAAAATTAATAAATATGAATAAGTTTTCAGATTACAACAAGACGTTTGAAGATTGGGAGAGCAAAGGAATAATAGAAGAAGTAGAAGATGTAGAAAAGCACAACAATGTTCATTATCTAACCCACCATGCAGTGATCAAGGAAAGCAGTGCAACAACAAAGATTCGCCCTGTTTTCAATGGTTCATTAAAGGACAAAAATGGTAACAGTTTAAATGACCTCTTAGAAAAGGGGCCAAATCTTATAGAATTAATACCTCCTTTAATTATACAATTTCGGTTACATAAAATAGGTGTAACTGCTGATATAGCTAAAGCTTTTTTGCAGATTAGCTTGTACGAACCAGATAGGGATTATTTAAGATTTTTATGGTGGAAAGATTATTCAGAGAGATCTATTAAGGTTTATAGACATAAACGAGTTGTGTTTGGCTTAAAACCTAGTCCTTTTTTACTAGCAGCTAGTTTAAAATTACATTTAGAAAACTCTCCCAAAAATTATAAAGAAATTGCATACAAGCTTTTAAATTCATTTTATGTGGATAATTGTATAACTAGCGTAAAAAGTTACGAAGATTTAAATAAATTTAAAAATACATCTAAACTTTTACTAAGTGAAGCTAATTTTGATCTGAGAGGATGGGTGTATTCTGGATACAAAGATGAGGACGCAAATGAGAGTGTGAACGCTAACCTATCTATATTGGGATTATCTTGGGATTATGAAAATGATATTTTGTTTTGTGATACTAGTGAGATAAATGAGATTCAAAAAATTCCGAGAACTAAGAGAGGTTTATTATCCACAGCTCAAAAAGTATTTGATCCTATTGGGATAAC
Organism: Philopedon plagiatum; assembly: GCA_963971165.1. NCBI lineage: Eukaryota > Metazoa > Arthropoda > Insecta > Coleoptera > Curculionidae > Philopedon > Philopedon plagiatum. The sequence continues at coordinate 97,504,798 of OZ020190.1, forward strand.
TTGCCCAGTTTCTTTAATGCCTAAAATTTTATTACAAGAATCCTGGAAACTAAAAGTTGGATGGGATAGTAAATTACCGGAAGAAATTAGTACAAAATTTGATAAATGGTTAGAACAGATTCATTTGATTTCCTTGTGTAAGATTCCGAGATGTATAGCTGGTAATTTTGACTTTGAAAATGCGAAAGGTGTCAGTTTACACGTGTTTGTAGATGCTAGTAAAGTAGCTTATGCAGCTTGTATCTTTATCAGATTAGATTTTGAAAACTATGTGACTGTAAGCTTATTACATGCTAAGACTAGAATTTCACCGATAAAAGTTATGACTTTACCCAGGTTAGAACTGATGGCCGCTGTAATTGGTGTTAGATTAACACAAACAATAAAATCTGTAAATGAACTTTCTCAGGTAGAAACATTTTATTGGAGCGATTCTATGGTAGTTTTATCCTGGATTAAGAATAAAGCAATCTGGAACACTTTCGTAGGAAACAGAGTGAAAGAGATAAGATCGTGTAGCAACCCTAATGAGTGGAACCACGTTCCTGGAAAAATAAATATTGCGGATCTTTTATCTCGTGGATGTGATGTAAAGCAGTTACTTGAGAGTAGATGGTGGAATGGGCCTGAATGGTTAGAAAAGGATAAGAAATATTGGCCAAATACGGAACTAGTCAGTTTTGACACAAATATTGAGGAAATGGTGTCTGCTAATTTGGTCGAAAATAAAGTAATGTTTAGTAATTTTTTAAATTATTTTCAGTCATTTTCGAGAATTGTTAACATGATTGCGTGGATGTTAAGATTTGGTACTAATACGAGAATTTTAAGTAAAAGAGTTGAAAATTCTAAAAAGGAAAGTGTAAAAAGAAATAAAAGTAACATTTTAACTTTTGATGAAGTGCGTAAAGCAGAAAAAATATTAATAAAAATTATTCAAAAGGAAACGTTACAAGAAAAAACTTTAAATAAATTGCATATACGTACAGATGAATTTGACATTATAAGAGTGGAATCTAAATTAGTTTTTGGTGACTTTGAAGATAATTTTATATTTCCTATGGTTTTACCTGGCAATCATCATATAGTTAAAAAAATGATTATGGAAGAACATATCAAGAATCATCATGCAGGTGTTAAAACTCTTATGTGTATTATTCGAGAACATTACTGGATTTTAAAAGCAAGAAAATCCATTAAGGAAGTGATTTCTAAATGTGTAAAATGTAATAGGGTTAGTAGTAAACATTTAGAGACTCCACTAGCACCCTTACCTAAAAATAGAATTGAAAACACGGAAGTATTTAATGTCACTGGAATTGATTTAGCTGGTCCGCTGTATCTTAAAACTAAACAAAAATGTTGGATTGTGATATTTACATGTGCCGTGTATAGAGCAGTACATTTAGAGCTTACTTTATCGCTATCAACAGAAGCATTTTTGTTTGCCTTTAGACGATTTATAAGTAGAAGAACAAGACCAAAGGTGATTTACACAGACAATGGTACAAACTTCGTTGGGATGGAAAACCAACTGTCAAAATTGGATTGGGACGAAATTCAAGCATTTTCAAATGTAAGAAGAATAAAATGGATTTTTAATCCACCTGCTGCGCCGTGGTGGGGTGGGTTTTGGGAAAGATTGGTTAGAATTGTTAAGGATTTATTGAAGAAAAATTTAGGAAAAGAAAATTTGTTTTATGAGGAACTCTATACAATTCTTTGTGACATAGAAGAGACAATTAATAGAAGACCATTGACTTATGTGTCAGAAGAAGATGACTTGGTTCCTTTATGCCCTATACATTTTCTAAAGCATACAACAACAGAACAGCAAATGTCAGAAGATTTAGATAAAATAGAGACAAACCATTATATAAAAAGACTGAATTATATACAGAAGTTAAGAGATATTTTCAGACAGCGCTTTGAAAAAGAGTATCTTGCAAACCTTATACATGTTGGAAAATCAAGAAAAAGTAGAGATGTTACAGTGGGAGAAGTAGTACTGATTGGGTCAGAAAACATGAAACGAATGTTATGGCCCGTAGGAAGAGTAATAGAGGTGTGCGCGGGAAAAGATGGAATCAATAGAGTGGCCAAATTAAAAACAAAACATGGAGTACAGGTGAGACCTCTCCAAAGACTGTTTCCCTTGGAAGTTTCCGATGAAGTTTCAGTGGAAAATTGTATCGAACCAGAAAAAGCTACAGTGGAAGTTTCCAATAAGGTTTCAGTGGAAAATGATATCGAACTAGAAAAGGCAACAGTTGAAGACCCGACGAGAAGATCAAGATACGGACGTTTGTTGAGAAAACCACATCGATATTGAATTGCGGTTCGCGTTGGGAGGATGTTAGAACTATATTTTGACATGTATTTTGACCTGTTATGTTCTGGTATCATTGTTATAATTAGGAGACAAGTTGTCAAATAAATATTAAAAAAGTCTCAACTTTCTTTCCCTCATAAATAAGTAATACTCCTTTAAGAATCCAAAAGTAACCGTAGACCGTTGCAGTAATAAACTAACGGATAAGACATTTTTGACGGGAGCTGAAGCTTTGATAGGCACCGACAGCTAGTCGGTGCGTTAGAAGAACGAAATTTATTCTAGCCGACAGAATCTTTGCATTTCGCCGATAACTGCGCGTTTCTTAAGCGGTTGAATTTACATGTGAGGCGAGTTTAAACGTATTTTATTTAAAAAGGGATTTCATACCTGCTTGGTTATTATTAGTATTTATAAACACGTAAAAAATAGAATTATAAAAATTAAACAAATAGTTGGGTTTTCCCAACACATCCGTATACATGGCGTACCTACAGCACTTTTGCGTTACTTACCAGAAGAACGTTTCAAAGAAGAGGTGCACAAACATGAGTTTGCCGAAGTGCGGCGACCGAGTGATACCGGAATTTGAAAATACATCCGTTTTTGTCCTATTACCTTTTCAAGGCCATCGAAATATTCTATAGAATAACTTTTTGAAAGCTTAAAACACAAAATTCTTGATTTATATTACTTGGCAATGAAGAGATCAAGAAGTACCTAACTCCCCATTTTCCGACGATTTCGTCGTTGTTTGAGGAAAGTAGGTAAGTATACCAACCTTTCCTCAAACAACGATTTCGTACAGTGGGTTGATTTTCGAGGTTATGTCAGTACTAAAACGGCCGGCGGTGTTGCCGTATCCTTAATTTGAGTCGTCATCATTGCCCGTGATGTTCCGTTGTTTTTCGTAAGATGACGTCAGGATTCAAACTGTAGGTATAATACTTTATGAATTTGGTCGAAGGTTGAACCCAAATATTTTTATTATCCTGGATGGATTGACGTAATTTTGTGTGTGTGTGTGTTTAATTGATTCATTGTGCCATAATATTAACATTTTCATTAAAAACAAGAAATGACTGAACAAGCAGTTTGCTTCATCTTGGTACAAGGGTTAAGCAATTACAGGAATGTCTGTAAAAATTGAGCTTTGGCTAGCTAACATTTTATACTATTGCCGAGTTTTTCCGATAATCTATTTTTTAGTAGAGAAGTAAGTACCTACATACTTCTCAGTCTTTTTAACGAAACGTTCTTTAGACAAGAACTATCTATCTGAGACACGTAGGTATTTGCTTTTACTTTTTTTGGTGTTCTGATACCTATGCGGTAAAAAATAGCCAATTTTACGAATTTATATACCTAGATATACATACCTACCTGTAAATTGTTATCTATGTGGATAAATATGATTTTACGTTACTTGTTAAATAATGGAATGTATGTGCTTTGTGGGTATTTTGGATATTGGTATAGTCACTGCGATACCTACTATTTTATTGCATATTCATAGTTTTAATTTTAACAATTTTTTTAAAATCGAATCCTAGAAGACTGTAAACAAATCAAATTAGACACCTACTAATGATATCATAACAACAACATCATTAGAGACAGAATAGTTTTACACTCGGCAATATTACTGTACTCAGATTAACAAAGTTTTTTAAATTTTAAAATTGGTGAAAAAGTAAGAAACTTCTAAAATAAAACTACTTACGATTTTAAGATTTTTGTTCCAAAGTAACTGTTTCTTAATCACTAAGTATTGTCTTTATTTTAAAATTAAAGAATGTAAACAATACCACGTTAGAACATAAATTACCGCACTGTAACAACATACAACCTCCTTGATCGCTATTCGCAAACTGAGTTAGTCAGAAACACAGCTGAGAAAGAAAACACAACACAAGTTGACAGATTCTGACATTTCGGATTTCAGCTTATTACTGTTAGGCAGTGGTTACAGTAAAAGCGATTTTGCGCGAAATATCCTCGGCGCGGTTAAGCCTGAACCACAGAACAACAGGTAAGAAACGTTAAGTGCGTGCTAATTGGTCGCAACATTTGTGAATGGTGGCGCCCCTCGTAGTAGGGTCCAAAGTATCAATGGCGGAAGCGGGGTGCGGAAGAGAAGCCACCATATGATCTGTTAAAGGTCAAATTAACGTTTTGACATTTTATAACTTTGTTGTATAAAGTTAAAAAATATTTTCTTATAATTTTCAGAGAAAGTATAAAAAAAATGTCAGTAGCGGCTATTTGCTAAAACAAATATTTAAATACAACAAAGCATTAAATACCAAAACATCAATTAACCTTTAAAAGTAATACAAAATTGTATTGTATTTAAAAGTAAAACAACAATGTCCTATTTTTACTAATTTCTTCATTTAATCAATATAAATCATAATGAAATGTTTGCCAAGTCATCTCATAACACCATGGCTCGCTTGAGAATGTTAACGCAAGGTAAAAGTCACAATCGGGTGAAGGTTCTAATCAGATTTCTTCAGTTCCGTTAACATCACGTTGGGCTCGTGTGGCAGAATCATCTTGTACACTAAGTACCTAATAGTTATTTATATCACACAAATCAGGTGCACTATTTAACTTTACTCAATAAGTGAATGGTACATAAAAAATCTCTGGTTAAGTTTCACCTTTTTATTACTGCTATTTATTTTGCTGTCAGTAAAAATGTTGTGCTTTCTACAGTGTCCAGTAGGGCACTCCAGAGTTAAAGTGTACTCGTCAAGACGTATATGTTTATTTCCGAAGCTTAACGCAGGGATGCTACATACAAACGTATGTATACCAATTAGGAAGTTTCCTATGTCAGAAATATCGAGTAACTTCAAAATCATTTAATAGTTTTCATTTAACTTGTCAAACAAAAAAAAATCATCTCGATATCTTCAAAATTGACGAACTTATTGAACTTCTTTCCGCGTTGCTTTTATCGGCCGGTGACGTCACTACACACACCTCTCGCCGGGCTAGCTGTTCGCTGCTGCTGCGAACGCCTATGCCGCTGTTGACGCGGTTGTGTGTTTGGACGTCCTCGAGTACATCGAGCCTCAAACTTTGAAGGCCCATAACTTTTTTATTTCTACAGATAATTACAAACAGAAAATACATATGCTTTTTAGATTTTTAGGACTATTTATTAGGAGAAAAAGAAAAAAATGGAAACTTCCTAATTGAGAACTTGTATTCAGTAAGCTGTTTTTCAAGCTTCTAATGTCGCAAAAGTTTAGGGAAAATAAAAAAAAAATTGTTTTTATAATCCTTTGCAAAATTGGTGTAACAGGAACTCTTACATGAGTTCTTAGCTCTGCCAAAGGAAGAAGCTGCTATATGACTGCAGCCATGTTAGATCAAATACAGAGACAGTAGGTATGGCTGGCAAACTACAAAATGAATTTTTCCAACAAGCAGAAAAAATACGTTAAAAAAAATATAGATTATATTGAATGTTCTGGAATTAAAATCATCTAAATAGTTACACCTAGCACGAAATATGTTTTAAATATGATTAAGAAAATGGTACTTACCAAACTACAATATCTGATTTGTCTATTTACATCTACAATAAAAAGAAGTTTGATTAAAATCATTCTTTATGACACAAAGACAACAAAACAGAAATGGCCAAATTCACTATCGCCAACTTTCATCATTTATTTTATTATTCGAAAATTCACTTTCATAAACTTAAATAAACCATATAATAAATAAAGAAATTATTAATATTAGCCTAGTCTTCGGAACATATTGGTATTGGAAATACATTGGGGTGTGTATTATTTTAATGCTCAAAGTATATTTTGTTGGCAGACTTGCTGATAACTGCACTTTAAAATAACAAAAAACCAAAAACTATATTTTAAACAAACTACACGTACAATTTAAAATTTAAAATACCTGGAAAAATATTTGTTTACTAAACTATTTAACAGAATACCAAGTTTCAAGATATATATTGATAATAGGCTATATTTTTCTTTAATACAAAATAACACTTAGCTGGAAAAGTAATAAAGCCCTAATTTGCTTGTCTAAGCCGATGAGTTGTGATTAAAATGAAACATAAAATAATTTTCATCTTTTCAAGAAATTATAAAATGGCTGATGGACAAGACAAAGGCGAGACAACCGAGAATAAAATAACAGGAGCGGCTAGAACTGCAAACAATCCGACGTTGCCATTTTCGGTTTTCCTTGCCTTGCACCGATAAACTTTTATTTGCTGGTAGATCAGCCACGTAGTGCAGTGGTATAGAGTCCGCTTATTGACCCAGACGTCTTGGTTCGAATCCGTGCTCGGCCGCTTCTTTTTTTTAATTTTTGCCACTTAAAATATTATAAAAAATTAAGAAATCGGCTCTAAAAGGTGTATTGGAAACGGGTTAGCACTCCTTCCTCGATAAAAATTTTGTTTTGTCTTTTTTTAAAGGTCCCGAGCAAAAAAATAATCGTGTCTAGGTACCTTAACCTAAAAATTATGTTTTGTTGTCCAGAAAATCTAGCGAACGGTGGATCGGAGGGCACCATAAGGTCGGAACAGGGTTAGCACCTGGTTAGGGGCCCTGACCAGTCTCTTTCCTTGCAAGCGAAGAGGGATCGGTGCGAAAAAATCCACTATTGTTCCTTCCTCTGCCCATTCCCTAGGCCCTAGACTCTAGTATGAATGACAGAAGAAAAAATACCGTTATTTTAAAATCTTTGAGCTATCGCACATGTGGCAACGTCGGATTGTTTGCAGTTCTAGCCGCTCCTTAAAATAACCGATTGGTCTAATTTTGACGATCTGTCGTCTGTCGAATGGAAGTAGTCCCTCCATGGCATGTTCGCTAACTAAAAATGTGACTAGTGGCAGCTGCGAAAATCCCAATTTAAACCTTCAGGGCCCTGGCCTGAACCAAACCCTTTGTTTTCTGTGGCCCAACCTTGGGCGCAAAAATGCCACAAAATAAGGTCGTTTTTGGCGTGCAACTCTAGCTTGTGATGTTAAAATTTTTAAAGCAAAGTTTATTTCTTTAAAGAACTAAACAGATAAATAAGTGATCTAACTGTGTATGTATGCCTCTGCATGTACCTCCCTAATCAAAGGTATGCACATCTATGCGCAGTATTAATTAATGAATTAGACATAGTCACGCCCCTGCAAATTGTTAGGTCTTAACTGGTACTAAAACCTAACTTGCACAAGTGTCAAAAACCTAGCTTTAACTTACCTTCTGTATGACAACATTACGGCATGTCGAGAATGTATCTATAATGTACCTCAGCGAAGGCAGCAGAAGATGTCCGTAACATAGACTAGAAAATCCTTATCTAAATGAAATGTCAGCAGTTGACCTAAAGTAATCAAGAGGACGAATCTGCATAATATCCTTTCTTAGTCCCAGTAACTCTATTTTATATAACTTTTAGCTTTGTGTTAATGGTGGCTTAACGTTATCTTTACGAGATATCCTTATAACCAGTTCTCTCTGACAGCGAAGAGGAGGTCCTGAACCAGTCCAGGTCGTCACATGCATGGCTCGTTTCTATGTAGGTGACGTTTTGCTTCGAGGCTGTCTCAAACAGAAACTAAAAGCAGTTCTCCAACAGTAAACATTTTGTCGCAGTTTTTTCACTTTTACATGAAAGGAACAGTCCGCGGCGCATGACATATTTTTTATTTAAAAAGAATTTAAATGGCGGTCAAAATTGATAAAAATACACAAAAAATACTGTAAGCAGGTCTTCTTAAAAATCAAAGTTGTTCTCGCTGGTTTTTCACTTTTACATGATAGAAGAGAACAATCTGTGACTTATGACGTGCTTTTTATTTCTTTAAAACAGTTTAGAGGGGCCACAAGGTCAAAGAACGTTAAAAAACCATTAACTGTTCTTCCATAATTCCTTTTTGACTTTTTGTTTCTACTGTTTCTTCACTTCTGGGTTCTATTGAAATCCCTTACTTCTAACACCAATTGTAACGGACGGCCGAAATGCTAAACAACCTTCCGGATTTCTAAATTGTATTCACTACAATAACCTTCTTTCTTACTGTCACTGTCACAATAGGGAACTTGCACATTTTTTTGTTATTACATAAAAATGTTCAGTCACATCAAAAAATAACATATCGTTGGTGAAAAGTGTCAACCTGCTATCTCCATTTTAACCAATTTTACAGAAGAGCATTATAACCGCCTAGATAAATTGTTATACTTGTTATAAAATATAAATGTGCATTATATTTATATTATTGGTAAGCACATAATATAAATATAACGCACATTTACATTTATAACAAGTATAATAATTTACCTAGGCGGTTTTAATGCTCTTCTGTAAAATTGGTTAAAATGGAGATAGCAGGTTAACACTTTTCACCGACGATATGCAAAATATTACGACTTAAATATCACTCCTTAATTTTTTATTAATTATTAAAGTTCGCGCGCCAATCCTAACATTCAAAACGAGCTCCATGGCGCGGGAAGGTGTGTGACGTCACACCGTGTGTCGGGCCAGCAACGTTAAGCTGCAGTGCATTGACATCGAGGTGGAAAATTGAACTGTTTACGTTTGTGTGTTTACTTTGCGTTTCAAAAAGCCCAAATGATGGAAGATACTAAGAAAAATACATACTACAAATACTGTATAGTGCCAATGTGTCCTAATACGACTTTTAAAACTTCAAATAAACTGTTTATTCATGTACCTGAAGATAAAAATCGCCGCGTAAAATGGTTTAAAGCATGCAGAAGAAACGTAAAAGACATTTCTGAAAAAAATACTGCACTTCACGTATGCGAAGATCATTTTAATGTAATAATACTTTAAATTGTTTTATTCGTATCCTTAAAATATTTTTAAGGTAAATTTTTGGCCGATTTATATAGATGTGGAAAAATATTATGGCGCCAGAAACAGTCTGCTGCGTCTATTAACATTTCTGTGTATTCTTGGATATATTCCACCCATATATGAGAAAACTTAGAGTTTTCTTTTTTAAATTTGGATCTGCAACACAGAATAAACATTTCCTTTTGTTACATATAAACATCTGCAGCTGAACTTGTGCTTTGTACTTTGCCGTTTGTTAAATAATTAGATACCGCTTTTTCAGACTGAGGACACTTTATTTCAACTACATATTCCTCAGATATGGCATCTGGAGAAGCTCCAAATATTGGATGTCTTGAATCCAGCTGTAGTCTTGTATGACTTAATTTAATTGCAGATCTAACCCGGTTTCAGTCTCCTCATCAATGTTGCAAGTTACAGCATATTGTTTTTTCCTTACATTATGTTCGGGTGTTATCTTAGCTTTCACTGTGCAAATATTCTTATCTCTTCGAACTTGGACCCATCCAATAGTAGAATCTCCATAAGAATACCTTCCAGATCTATAATTAGTTAATTATACTTATTAATACTTAGAAAAGGCATTTATATATTTTTTGCTACTATAGTCCATACAAACATATTTTTGTGCCTAATGAAACGCTAAACATTCTAAGCAGCAATTAACAGTATATAAATTTAACAAAAAACACAAGTTGCAGGATATAGTTTTAAGTCAAAGAAAACATACTTTTAAATATTTTATAGTTTTTCACTATTTTTATACTTTAATCTAAAATAGGTACACATTTTTAAGGCGTTTATCACTACATTAGTAGATTTAAAACAATATTTTATGTTCTATAAGTATCTGAATAATTCACAGATCTATTTAAATTTTAACGCAAATGATAAAATGAACTGGTATCGGTACCTAACATATATTGTACCTACTTACTTGGAAGCTTTAACACCGCGAACTTCACCAAGCGAAAAACTTTCGGAGTTTTTTTTTTATAAAAGTTCCCACCATAAACATATCCACAGTGGGTAAATTGTCTGATTGTCCTTTTAAAAAACCTTCATCAGTCATCTTGTAACAATATTTATTTGCTTTGAAGCTTAAAATCCAAACAAGCACACTAAATTTGTTACCAAACGATTGTCTAATAAATACGTTTCCGTACTCTTGGCGTGCTGCCGCTCACGGGTCATGTCTCGACGAACGGTTTGACGTCACAACCAATGGAGTCACGTAACTAGAATTGTTCAAATTATGCAACCTTTAATAGTTTATATTTAATCCAGGGGATTAAAAAATTATTTTTATTTTGTGAACTATGGGTCTTTTGATGATATTAGCTTACGTTTAAGAGTGTTATTTTTCAAATTTAATTTTCATGCAAGTTCCCTATTAGTAATATTCCTTTCAGGTGTCTGACGCTCCGGGGCGACTCGCCCCGGAGTCACTCGACACCGTTCCGAAAGGAACAATTGACAAGTTTGACATTAAAGCTCAAGTCATAAGTAATGCACGAGCACGGTTGTGATGCACGAGAGGGCAGGGGGGATAGGGCTCGAACGGTTCAGCAGTGGGACTCCGCGATGTCGTAGAATTCTATTTGTAGAAACAAAGCGATCGTTTCGTACTCCGCGTAGGTTTCGAAGTCGATTATGTGGCAGCCATATTGTCGTCTTGAAACGAAAACGACATCGCTAACGCTGCAGTGGGACTCCACGATGTCATAGAATTCTATTTGTAGAAACGGAACGATCGTTCCGTACTCTGCGTATGGTTCGAAGGCGATTATGCGACAGCCATCTTGTCGTCTTGAAACGACATCGCCAATGCTGTAGTTATCGGTTTTGTGAGGTTATGGATCAAGTTGTTTACATGTTTTTGGATCAGAGCACTGCCGGTTCGGTGTTCGGTGAACGAAGGCTTTAGAGGTCATATGTTTGAACTATTGCTTTTTCTGTTTAAGATTATTCCTAATGAGTCTGAGTCTCAAAATTTTGAGCATTTTCACTCTGGCATTAGGTATAACCACAAATTGTCCTAAGTGCAGAGCTTATAAAAAATAAAAAGGACCAGTAAAAGCTCCTTACTTTGCTTTTATGCACTTTGCTTATAATTTGGATACAAATTACTCAGTTGAAAATTTTGAGATCGAAATACATACATTTTTTACTAAATAGTTTTAAATAAGCAACAAACAAAAAGTATCTTAGTAGAAAAATGCGCGTAAGAAGTGAACACTGGCTTTATTTGATCAACTTCGCTGAATCTCATCCAGAAATAAAAATATCCAAATAAATAGCCAAAGATGCTAGAACTAGTAGCGCCGTAAAAGTGGGTCCTCACGGGCGGAGGAAGCGGAACAGCGGAGAGGCGCTTCGTTATATGATTAGTTGAATTCTGCCATGTTTAACAAACGAAGTTCCTGTCCGCTGTTCCGCTTCTTCTGCCCGTGAGGTGAGGACCTTCTTTAAGTTACAACACCGCAACGTCACCAGTCGACAGCGGCAGTAAGTTCTCGGCTGATGACGTTGCGACTTGCATTGCGGTGTTTAACTTCAGCGGCGTACCCAGGGGGGGGGGGGGGGCGGCAGTTCCCCCTACACTAACATCCTAGACACACAAAAATTAAAAAAGTGCACTAATAATTGAAAAAATCCACCAAATCGCGTGATCCCTGAAACACTCCTACAAACTACTACTGAGACAAAATCCTGGGTGCGCCCCTGTTTATCTTACTTAGGTAGCTGTGTTATTGTATAAGCTGTACTTAGGTGTTACTAGTTCTAGAAGGGCTTTGGATGGCACATGGAAAAAATGAAAAAATTCAACTTAGGTAAAGGGTAAAATACTGTTGAACATGAACCTTGAACATTAAATATAACCAAACTTTTCTTTCTATCCAAAACGTCTAGTTATAAAATTTAAAATCCCTAGAATTTTCGCAAATGTTTTTAGCTCCGATAGTTATCCCTTTGGCGAGTTCCGAAGATACCCGATCATTAGTCTACAATTAAATAGAGTTGCAAATTTTCTTTAGTAGAAAACGCGAATAGATTTCTATAGTAGAAAGCAATAGTAGTTTTCTATAACGACGCAGAGTCCCACTGCAGATAGCTAGATATAAAAGGGAATGTTTTTTTTTTTATTATATTTTCTGATACTATTGTTTATAATTCTTTTGTTATTTATGTTGTGAGTTATTAAGTATTTTATAATCTCCTTTAGACTCAGTGTGTCCTCAATTTTAAGCTATTAAATGGGATTTCTTTTTGCAGTTTTAGATGGTTAATTTCAAATCTGAAAAGTATCTAAGAGATTATAATTTTATTAATTTATTGTCGTATTTAAATTCAGCCTCATAAAAACATTTTCAGGTATACCTATACTCAAAATTACCAAAAGCATTATAATTCTAATTTCGGAAAAAAATGTAATATTTTTAACTTAATCTAGCGCAAAAATCAAGAATAAAGGCCATTTTCGATTAATATTCGCTACGCTTCTGGCACTGGGCGTTTCGAAAAAATACTATTTTTACCCTAATAACTCACTAACCAAATCAACTTATAATTTTAATTCCAATTGTAGCTGCATTATTCAATATTTATATCGAATATCAGTCTTGTAAAAGCAACTATGCTGCTCCTTTTCGCCTTAAAAATAAAAATCGCTGTAGTGAAAAATCACCGTTAAAAATAACGGCTATTCTTAAATCACCATCTCTGTTCTAACAGATATCGAAAAATCACTATATCTCCCAACTCTACTATGCTTTTGAACATAAATATATCCAAACTTTTTCTTCTGTTCAAAACTTCTAGTTATAAAATTAAAAATCCCTAGAATTTCCGCAATGTTTTTAGCTCAGACAGTTACCCTTTGGCGAGTTCCGAAGATACCCGATCATTGTCTACAACCAAACAGAGTTGCACATTTGACGATAGTAGAAAACGCTAATAGATTTCTATAGTAGAAAGCTATAGTAGATTACTATAACGACGCAGAGTCCCACTGCAGGTGATTGATGCCCCAGTTGAATGGAACAACTGTGTGCTGCTCAGGAGCTGTACCGGAGCTCCTCCTTGGGGTGAAAGGAAGATTATCACTTTACTAGGACCAGCTAATGGGAGGAAAATATTCTTCATATTACGCATGCGCTACAAATGTCAGCTATTCGGTGTTTGCAATATGAGCTTTGTTCGCGGAGACGATCCGTGACCAGTGTACAAGTTAAATAATCCCAAACATTTATGCGCATGTGCGATTCGAAACCGATCAGGAATTGACTAATCTCCGCGAACGTTTTTGGTGAACGTGCTTGTCCGGAACATCTGCGAATCACTTAACCTTAACATATTTTATTATTTTGAATTAAATTGTTAGACTGAACAACCTAATGTAACATAATATAATGATTAAAATTGCCACAAAGACATATTTGTTCTGTTATGAGTAATTTTAAATACAAAAATAATTTAATATACTAGAGCATATTATTATATACAAATTTATATCTACCTTTATACAACTAACAGCATATGAAATTTAACTGTTCGTTATCGCAAAATACAGCCCGCCCAAAATTAAACGACAATTTTCAAACAAATTTCACACTGCACTTGCGCGGACAAATAATTCATGTAATAATCCTCGGATCGTTTTGACTGGTTACGGATGTGTCCTGAACTTGTTCTCGCATCACCGCGAACGCCAAATTTATTGTCAAAATCAGTGATTTTCTGCACCGCGAACGCAAATAATCGCAAAGCGCACGCGCACTTGTCACGGACTAGTTCCGGATCGTCTCCGCGAACAAAGCTATTGACAAATCTCCGCTCTCCGCGAACGTTTTTGGTGAACGTGCTTGTCCGGAACATCTGCGAATCACTTAACCTTAACATATTTTATTATTTTGTATTAAATTTTTAGACTGAACAACCTAATTTAACATTATATAATGATTACAATTTCCACAAAGACATATTTGTTCTGCTATGAGTAATTTTAAATACAAGAATAATTGAATATACTAGAGCATATTATTATATACAAATTTATATCTACCTTTATACAACTAACAGCATATGAAATTTAACTGTTCGTTATCGCAAAATACAGCCCGCCCAAAATTAAACGACAATTTTCAAACAAATTTCACACTGCACTTGCGCGGACAAATAATTCATGTAATAATCCTCGGATCGTTTTGACTGGTTACGGATGTGTCCTTAACTTGTTCTCGCATCACCGCGAACGCCAAATTTATTGTCAAAATCAGTGATTTTCTGCACCGCGAACGCAAATAATCGCAAAGCGCACGCGCACTTGTCACGGACTAGTTCCGGATCGTCTCCGCGAACAAAGCTATTGACAAATCTCCGCTCTCCGCGAACGTTTTTGGTGAACGTGCTTGTCCGGAACATCTGCGAATCACTTAACCTTAACATATTTTATTATTTTGTATTAAATTTTTAGACTGAACAACCTAATTTAACATTATATAATGATTACAATTTCCACAAAGACATATTTGTTCTGCTATGAGTAATTTTAAATACAAGAATAATTGAATATACTAGAGCATATTATTATATACAAATTTATATCTACCTTTATACAACTAACAGCATATGAAATTTAACTGTTCGTTATCGCAAAATACAGCCCGCCCAAAATTAAACGACAATTTTCAAACAAATTTCACACTGCACTTGCGCGGACAAATAATTCATGTAATAATCCTCGGATCGTTTTGACTGGTTACGGATGTGTCCTGAACTTGTTCTCGCATCACCGCGAACGCCAAATTTATTGTCAAAATCAGTGATTTTCTGCACCGCGAACGCAAATAATCGCAAAGCGCACGCGCACTTGTCACGGACTAGTTCCGGATCGTCTCCGCGAACAAAGCTATTGACAAATCTCCGCTCTCCGCGAACGTTTTTGGTGAACGTGCTTGTCCGGAACATCTGCGAATCACTTAACCTTAACATATTTTATTATTTTGTATTAAATTTTTAGACTGAACAACCTAATTTAACATTATATAATGATTACAATTTCCACAAAGACATATTTGTTCTGCTATGAGTAATTTTAAATACAAGAATAATTGAATATACTAGAGCATATTATTATATACAAATTTATATCTACCTTTATACAACTAACAGCATGTTACAGTTCTAATTTGCTTCCCAAAAATTTGGTAAATAAAGGTGAAAAACTTACCAGTTTGTCATTATGGCAATGGAAATAAAGCATATTCTCTTATCTTATGATTTCGTTTATTTTAGTTCTTGTAAGTATAATGTAAATACTAACTTATAGTTTATTCTACTTTTCCTTATCGTCAAGTCTTCTAGAATCTTTCCTGAGGCCACCCTAAAAATAGAAAATAAGTTTAGTTTAGTTGTTTGGTTGAGAATTTAAAACTGATAAATTTTCTGCTTTATTGTTGCAAAGTCAAAACCTACCTGATAATTCTTCAAGTGAGACGTAAGCTAGTCAGTCAATAGTCACCATTATTCCTGGTATCTGACTCCATCTCCTTAGATTAGCTAATTCTCAGTTCTCACAGTCTTAATCGTTTGAAAATCTTGCTAGGTCTTATTTAGTTTTGTTGTGTTTGGTTTATCGAGACCTAAAAATGAAAATTTAGGAAAAATTTGTTATAGGTATTAAGATATACTGTAGAATTAAATGTATGGGCAGATATAACAATTTAAAGTCGTTTTGTATTACAGTGTAGTACCTTAAAAACCATTAATTAAAAATTGGTTGTTTTTGTTTATAAAATAAACAATTGTCAGATGTCACATTTAATAAAATGAAATTCCCTAGGTCTTTGACATTCAGAAACGAACGGCCGTTTTCTGACGTCGGATTTGGTCATTTTTTTTGGCAGATGCCTTTGCAAAGTTGCATTCGGGCTAGCTAACAGCAGTTTAGCTGATATATTTTGAATTTTGGGGCCTAAAACTATAATTTTTGGTGGTAATATGTCTTGTTACGCCAAAACAATCAGTTGATTGAGTTTTTTTTAGTTTTGTGGGCAAAACCCCAAAGTTCAGGTTTTCTTGTACGATCAAAGAGGCCAAACACGATCTCAGGTGAGTTTCCTATCAAATACCTGTTGTTTTATGTGACTACTGCACTGTTGCTTAGATTTGGTTTATAATATCTTAAAATTTGCCTACCTTAGTTTGTATTTGACCGTCATACCCTAACGCTTGCTTTTGTTGCAGGCCTCTTTTTGTTCACTTTTTCTTCTGTTCTACGTCTCTTTTCTTTCTTCATTCTCTTTTCACCTGTTGGTACTTCGTTCCTGTTCTTTCGTCAGTGACTTCTCCTTTCCGTCATCCTTATGGAACTTCTGAAGCCATTGTAGAGGAGGACCGCTGCTCCTACACCCTACGAGTGCTAGGATACGATACAGGGTTCGACTCGCCTCACTGCCTAAGTACTTGAGACACCACACCACTACTAAGTTCAGGTTTGACATGTCTGTGCTGTTTTATCAGTGACAATCGCGTATAATAACTTAAGGCTCTAGGCCTTCACTTACGCACTCACTAAACTTCACATTGTAGCCTGAGCCTCAAGTGTATAATTAGTACCTAGTCTCTTGTAAATATTCTGATATTGTTAATGTTGATATGCTGTGCAGTTCACACTAATTGGTAGTTGATATCATGTAGATTTATTAGTTTAAATCGCTAGCAAAGAGGCCTGTTTGCTCCCTTACCTGTACATTCGCCACAATATTAGATAAATGTAGCGTTTTGCCCTTCCCCACTGATTTTGGCACCTTAATTGAATCATTTATTTAGCTTCAAAACTTAAATTATTAATCATCACGTTATGCAAATCTAACCTAACTAAACATTCTTTTAAAAGCACAGAAAGCTGCCACAGTCAGGGGAGTAGGCACTTTCTCTGAAGCAGAACTACGTTCCATAACCGTGTTCTAGACGCTCTGTTCGGTACCCCCTCAGGGTTGTAAATTGTATATAGGCATATGTTGGCTTAATTTCTATTAAATTAACAGTTTTAAGAGGGTAAATGTTGTTTCAATTTTTAGTCTAGCTTTCCTGTTTTCTTTTTCACTACAGTCTCTGCTTTACCTAGGGTATTAAAACAGGTGGCGCTGTTATTACCGTTCTGGTTACCCCCCAATCTCCGCGGCAGAGCTAGCCGACGTAGCCCATAAGGCAGAGACTAGATAATCTAGAGATTGAGCAACTCAGCTCTGTTAACTTAGGGTCCACGGGCTTTTAGTAACTCATTTAATATTTTAAAGAGCCTAAGCCTCTCGACTAGTAATTCATTCTTCTCTCATAATAAAGAACCCGGACCTCTTTCTCTAAGTTACAAATGGCGCCTTTCAACGGGTATTAAAGTATATGTTGCTTTCTTTAATAGTATTTTATTAAGGTTATGCTCCAGAAAAGTGCGCAACGGTATTGTTTTTGCTGTTACCTTTAAGTTACATTTTTGTCATGTAATAAGAAGTACAAAGTGAGTGCGTCCGACAGTACGTTCGGAATAATGATTGTTATAAAGAATATTTTGGTATAAACGTTTTCTCTTGGATATAACGTATCGAACATTTACCGATATTGTTGTCGATTTTCAAGTAATTTTGGTGTTGGTATGTGCAAGACACATCAACAAAATTTTGGTAAATACTAAAAGTTTATTTAAAAAAAAAAAAAAAATATATATATATATATATATATATATATTTTAGTAAAGTTAGTAAGTCTTATACTTAGTTGTACATACAGGTCTTATACTATTCATTGTTGAGTCTTGTACTTTAAACTTACCTGACATTTATTTTCATTATGGTGGTGCTTTGGTAGTAGAGGCAGCTTCAAGACATCATAAAGATACCTTAAGTAAACGTTAAGTACTACCGCGAAAATATCGCGATTTCTGAAGTACGTTCTTAGTTTTAAATACTTGGCTAAAAAGTATTTTTCTTCTGAATTTTTTTTTATGGTGTGAGACACCTGATTGTGCGTTTTTTTTTGTCGTTACATTTTGGCCTTGTGTGGGTTGTTATCCCACGATAACCTATTTTTTTTTTGTTTTTTTTGGTAGGGGTCGGGGTTGTACGTCACTGGGTGACATACATCTTAACTACTAAAGTGATATAGTATTTTTTTTATATTTGGGTATAGATTAAGCATACATTACCGTATATATTCAGTGAATATTTTTATTTTTTTCCTGTCTTCACATACGGATACATTACCGTATATATAGTGTATATTTATATTTTTTGTTTCCTGTCATCACATAGGGAGAAGTGGTCAGGTTTAACGATTGCTGCAGGCAGTGTTAAAGCTAATACATCTCTGTAGTTTTTTTGTTGCATATATTATATCTAATAATAAAACTCATTAAAAATGGAAATCAATCGGTTAGCAGGTGATGACCTTGACTATGAACTGAAAATCCGTGGTCTGTCAATTCCGCGTACGGTTACGGAAAAGCGTGTCTCAGTTCGGGATGTTTTCCGTATGGAACGTGAAGGATTGGTGATGGCACCAACTTCTACAAACCTTGACGTGGTAACAGAATTATGCACGTGTAGAGCTAAACTCTTTCAACTCGGCGGTGACATTGTGGCATTTAACCACGCGAATCGTGAAAATGAGTATGATCGAATTTACTCACGTCTTCAACAAATACAGCTTAGGCTGAGTCGTATACATTGTCAGGACAGAATAGATACTGATGTTCTGAAAGATCTAACCGTTCTGTGTTCACGGTATATTACCGATCTAAATTCGACGTATGCTAACTTACCTGTCTCGGAATTATTGCGCTCGGAAGCTCGTGGCGGCCCGTCGATGTCCTCCAATCGTGTCGAACAAGTTTCGTTGATTGATCAAGAGATACCTCAAAACACATCTGCTGTTCAGACAGAAATGTATCCACCGTTTAATCAGAGTGGACCTTCTGTTTCATACGACCTAGTGCGCATTGACGACGATGTTCCTCCTACCACGACCTCGGCGCACGTGAACATTCTGTCGAACATTCGTCTTAATCCCCCAACATCTATGAATGAACAATCAATCAATACTGACACGGGTATTCGTCACAAACCGCATAATAATCGAAGGATTATTAGTGCTCCCCCTCCCATGTTTCTTGGAGAGTCAGAAACTTCGAATGTCCCAACCGTTACCGGTCGGTCGAATAACATTCGTCCTTCTGAACAATTCCCAGTAGAGACCGCTAGAGTTTTATCTTTACCGGCTCATGCCGTTCCATTGCCGTCCCACCGCGTACCACCTGAGTACAGTTCCGTTCCGAGGGATGAACCTATGCGTTCGGAATCAAATTATTTAGGAAGAGGCATACAAAATACTTTAGCTTCACGCAACTTTCCACGCGTAGATATGAATCGTCGAAATTATTTCTCGGAATCGTTACCGCAAAACTATAGTAAAACTAATACGGATAGTTTTCAGACGGGTAACGTTAATAGGTCACTTCCGGAATACGTCTTACCTCGAGCCGTTCGTGCGTCGTCTCCCACGAGACGTAACTCACACGTCAGATTTTCAGACGAAGACAATTTCTCCCGCATTCCGAATGTGGATTCGGTCAGGAACGATGAACAATTGTCATATTCTAATCCCTATGTCAACTTGGCAAATATGCTTGACAATTTTCAATTTTCCCCATTGCGCGGAAATTCTTATTCAGAAGCAAACCGTCTTTTCGATGCGAGTCGCTGGAACGTTAAATATAACGGGCGAACTAGCGTTAACGATTTTATAGAGCGTGTTGAAGAAGTCCGCTTGTCACGAGGAGTCTCCAAGGAACAGCTCGTACGGTCTGCTCCGGAGATTTTTACGGACGAGGCACTTTTATGGTACAGAACTTGCTCTTTCAGTAGTTGGGATGACTTGGTCATGCAATTGCGAGAAGCTTTTCAGCCATACGACTACAATTATTCTCTTTGGGACGAAATCCGTAGGAGAACCCAAGGTGCTCAAGAACGAGTACTCACCTTTGTGGTTGCCATGGAGAATTTGTTCCGCAAACTTTCTGATCCTCCCTCGGACCAGGCAAAAATTCAAATTGTAAGACGTAATCTCTTACCTTACATTCAAAGTGGCCTCGCCACGTGTGAAGTCAGATCGATGCCAGATTTAATACGCCTCAGTAGAGCTATTGAGGAAACTGAGGCGCGAGTCCAACGGTTTCAGCCACCTCCTACCAATCATCGGCATTTGTTGGAACCAGAACTTGGTTATAGGAAAGCCCCATCCAATTCATTGTCAGCGATTGATGATTTTGGCCTTGAGTCGCAGTCCGGCTCACCGAATGTTGACGCATTGGCCACGCCTTCTCAGTCGACTCTTTGCTGGAACTGCAAGAGAACAGGTCATTGTTTTCGGCAGTGCGCTCAGCCGAAGCGTCGATTCTGTTATAGATGTGGTCGTGATGACGTAACGACTAAGTTTTGTCCTCAGTGTACAAAAAACGACACTGCAGGAGGGCAATAGGCCAACCGCCTTTCCTGCCAGAATCTAAGGTCCTGGCCAAAAATAATATTATTTTGGATTTTATTCTGGCTCATGCTAAGAATGATGAACGACCCTACCTTGACGTTATGATCTATGGTAAATCTATTCTTGGACTGTTAGATAGTGGATCTTCTAGGACGATTATAGGATATTCTGGTTGGGAAATACTTAAGGGTCTTTGTCACCTTAATGTTTCAATCAAGACTGAGTGTACAGTTGCGAATGGTAGTACTTGCAAAAGTATTGGGACGGTCTCTCTGCCGATCCAATTACGCCATCGAGTGGTACTATTGGATGTCTTAGTGGTTCCTGAGCTTCACCATACTCTTATTCTTGGTGTCGACTTTTGGTCTCGAATGGGACTTATACCGGATTTATATGCCGGAAAGTGGACATTTACGACTGAGGGATCTTCTACATCAGCTAGCCTTGCTGCTATCCAGTCAATTGACTCTCTCTCCCTGGAACAACGTGCTGTTCTGGATCGTTTGGTTGCTGAGACATTCGCGACTATGAATAACAATCTGGGTTGCACTAATATGGTGGAACTTGTTATTCAAACCACATCTGCGCCTATTAAGCAGCGTTATTACCCGCTATCGCCTGCATTGCAAAAGCAAGTGCATGCCGAGCTAGAGCAGATGCTCACTGATGGGATTGTTGAACCTTCCAATTCCCCTTGGTCTTCGCCGATTGTTTTGGTGAAGAAGAAGTCAGGTGGTTGGAGATTTTGTGCCGACTACCGTGCATTGAACAAAGTTACTGTTCCCGATGTATATCCCATACCGTACGTAAGCGCTACGCTCGACAAATTACGTGATGCCAAATATCTCACCACCCTTGATATAAAATCAGCATATTGGCAAATTCCAATTGCCAAGGAATCTAGGCCGCTTACTGCTTTCACAGTGCCAGGCCGTGGTCTATACCAATTTACTAGAATGCCGTTTGGCCTTACTAACGCCCCTGCGGTATGGCAGAGACTCATTGACAGAGTGATAGGAGTGGATCTCGAGGCCTATGTATTTGTGTATCTCGATGACGTTATTGTCTGTACACCTACGTTTGACCAGCACATCACGGTTCTTCGTGAGGTTATTGAGCGCATTAAGCGCGCGGGTTTGACCCTTAATGAGGAGAAGTGTCAGTTCTGTAAACCTGAACTCAGATACCTGGGTTATGTTGTTAATGCGTCTGGTCTTTTGGTGGACCCTGATAAGGTAGAGGCGATTTTGCAAATCCCTACGCCCAAAAATGTAACGGAAATCAGACGTATAGTTGGTGTTGCGTCATGGTACCGACGATTTGTGCCAAATTTCTCTACGATTATTGCTCCGCTAACAGCTCTCACAAGGAAAAACGTCAAATTTCTGTGGGATGAACAGTGCGAGAGTGCGTTCAACCAGATTAAGGAACATCTTGTTAAAGCCCCTGTGTTGTCGTGTCCAAATTTCGATATTCCCTTTTTAGTTCAGTGTGATGCTTCTGATTATGGCTTGGGAGCAGTGCTTCTGCAGAGACAGGATGGAGAAGAACGAGTGGTTCGCTATCTGAGTCGATCCCTCACAAAAGCAGAGAGGAAGTATAGTGTCACAGAAAAGGAATGTCTTGCTGTACTATTTGCGATTGAAAAGTTGCGGCCGTATATAGAGGGTTCCCATTTCACGGTTATAACCGATCACTATAGCTTAAAATGGTTGAATTCAATAAAGGATCCGGTTGGTCGGATCGCTCGTTGGGCTGTCAGGCTACAGCAATATGATTTTGACATCGAGCATAGGAAGGGTAAAGATAATGTGGTGCCTGATGCACTATCTAGGGCTGTACCCATCATTGATGCCGTTAATGACCAATCTACCGATCGTTGGTATCGCGAGATGTGTCTCAAAGTAGAGAAATATCCTTCTAAGTATTCGATGTGGTGGCTTGATGGAGGGCGATTGTTTCAGCGTGCTAAACATTCTTACCCCGCCTTAGCTAATCCACAATCGGAATGGTTGGTGGTTGTACCACGCGAGAAGCGTGCTGAAATTATAAAGGCTAATCACGACCCACCCACTTGTGGCCATCTAGGCATATTTAAGACCTTTTCGCGTATCGCTCAAAACTATTATTGGCCGAAAATGCGGGCAGAGGTTCGCAAATATATTAAAAGGTGTGAGGTTTGCCTCCAGACTAAACCGGAGCAGCAAGCGCCTATAGGTCTAATGCTGAGTCAACAACCTACTATCTCTCACCCTTGGCAGGTCATTAGTGTGGATTTGGTTGGTCCGCTACCGCGGTCATCAAGGGGTCATTGTTATGTCTTGTCGGTACATGATCTTTTTAGTAAGTTCACCTTGTTTTTCCCCCTTAGGCAGGCTACCGCTCAGAGTGTAGTTCGTTGGATGGAAGATCATGTCATTCTTGTCTTCGGACGACCGAATAAACTGATTGCGGACAATGGTGTCCAATTTCGCAGCAAAATCTTTCGCGAATTAATGGACAGGTATGCCATTGAATTAAGACATACAGCAAACTATCATCCTCAAGCTAATCCTGTGGAGAGAGTACACCGAGTATTAAAGACGACTCTTTCTTCGTATGTATCTTCCGACCACAAAAAGTGGGACTGTTATCTTGCGAAAGTTGCTTTGGCGATGCGTTCAGCTGTTCACGAGACAACCGGCTTAACACCAAACTTCGTTATGTTTGGTCGAGAAATATCAGTCACAGAGCGACCCGTGGATGACAGACCGACTACTGACCAGCCGTTTGACGCTGCTACTCGTGCGCATACACTTAAGCAGGTATTCTTAGACGTTCAAAAACGGTTAACGCATGCGTACGAGAAAACTAAGAAGACCTATGACCTTCGTCGTAGGCCTGAACGTTTCCTTCAGGGTCAAAAGGTTTGGAAGAAGAATTATGTAATATCTGACGCTACTCGAAACTTCGCGGCGAAGCTTGCCCCTAAATTTACTGGACCTTTCATAATTTCCAGAATTCTATCTCCATGGTCCTATGAACTTTCAGAACCTTCGGGGCGTAATATTGGCGCATGGCACGCCAAGGATTTAAAGGCTCATCCTCCCGATGATTCCACTTAACCCCCCGTGTACATTTTAATCAATTACAATCATTTCCTTGCCTTTTGTTGTGAGTTCCTAATTTATAAGTACCTACAAGTTTTTTTTTTGGTTTAAAGAGAAAAAAAAAACTTTTTTTGAGGAAGAGGGGATGTGTTACAGTTCTAATTTGCTTCCCAAAAATTTGGTAAATAAAGGTGAAAAACTTACCAGTTTGTCATTATGGCAATGGAAATAAAGCATATTCTCTTATCTTATGATTTCGTTTATTTTAGTTCTTGTAAGTATAATGTAAATACTAACTTATAGTTTATTCTACTTTTCCTTATCGTCAAGTCTTCTAGAATCTTTCCTGAGGCCACCCTAAAAATAGAAAATAAGTTTAGTTTAGTTGTTTGGTTGAGAATTTAAAACTGATAAATTTTCTGCTTTATTGTTGCAAAGTCAAAACCTACCTGATAATTCTTCAAGTGAGACGTAAGCTAGTCAGTCAATAGTCACCATTATTCCTGGTATCTGACTCCATCTCCTTAGATTAGCTAATTCTCAGTTCTCACAGTCTTAATCGTTTGAAAATCTTGCTAGGTCTTATTTAGTTTTGTTGTGTTTGGTTTATCGAGACCTAAAAATGAAAATTTAGGAAAAATTTGTTATAGGTATTAAGATATACTGTAGAATTAAATGTATGGGCAGATATAACAATTTAAAGTCGTTTTGTATTACAGTGTAGTACCTTAAAAACCATTAATTAAAAATTGGTTGTTTTTGTTTATAAAATAAACAATTGTCAGATGTCACATTTAATAAAATGAAATTCCCTAGGTCTTTGACATTCAGAAACGAACGGCCGTTTTCTGACGTCGGATTTGGTCATTTTTTTTGGCAGATGCCTTTGCAAAGTTGCATTCGGGCTAGCTAACAGCAGTTTAGCTGATATATTTTGAATTTTGGGGCCTAAAACTATAATTTTTGGTGGTAATATGTCTTGTTACGCCAAAACAATCAGTTGAT